>OZ034972.1:2924400-3199400 GCA_964030785.1 Siderastrea siderea
TGTTTGTATAGGAAAAAATTACTGACAAGCTGGTTCACAAATGAGTATTCAAGTAAAACCCGATTGGTACTTGTCTCATAACGGTGTAACAGGGTCGTAACGAGGTATGTTGGATCAGGGATCAGAAGGGTGGGATCTGGGATCACAGACCATGGAATCAGAATCAGCAAATTTTTTAGGGATCAGGGATCAAGATGTAACATATTTGTGGGATCAGGGACTAAAATGGGTCACGCTTTTGGAATCAAGGATCAGAAATTTGCGTAGTAAAATGGGATCAGCGAAAAAAAAACATACCTCGTTACCACCCTGGGTATAAACCGTTTCCGTTTTTCTCCCTCAAATGCCTCGTCTGTACCTGGTATTTTTGCGACGATTGATATAGCGATAAATAATATAATAAAAGACCATTTTCTTACATGATTCTTTAAAAGTTATTCAGTTACTTGGTTGAATGGCTTTATTTTTCAAACTTACTCCACATTAATTGATGGGAGGGATGGAACATGCAGAATTCAAAACGAGAAATATTCATATGATAGGAACTGATCAAGAAGAAGGATTTTGTTGTTGCGCATGACTGATACATGTCGAGGAGAGAAATGATGAGAGAGAGGTGATGAATGAATACATTAATTGATGGGAGGGATGAAACATGCAGAGTTCAAAACGAAAAACACATATCTGATAAGAACTAAGCAAGGAGTCTGACGAAGGGCTAACGCTCAAAACGTCATCTCTCAATCTCTTTACGGTGGCCGATTCACCTTATCGACTCAGTTGATAAATCCAAAATTTCAAGAATAAATTAGTTGAATGAAAAGCGTTCGTTGATACTGTGCGGGTTAAGTCTGCGATTTGAAATATGACTTTTATTGTAGATGAGCACGGTTTTCTGTGTAACCTTGATGTAGGGAAAGGCCGCAGACAGACATATGTTGGCGCGCTAGAATGATCAGGGAGATATGAGGTGTCAGGTGTCCCTCTTTCGCTAATGAATATCTTTTCGCATAAAGTGCATGTCACGCAATAAAGCCTTATAAGGAAATTGGATGCCATTCATGCAAGCGCAACGGCGTTCGAAAGTTTTCACCGTAAAGTAGTTTCGTCCAAAAATAAGGCACCAACGATTACTAAGTTGAGAATTTAACAAAACGGTTATTCTACTCGCACTTTTTTGGATACGAGTTGGCACCGTTTATTATTTATCACCTCACATCCAACGCTTATCCAACCCGCGCTCGTGAAACAATTGTTAAATATCCTTTCTCTGGGTGGTGTTTATTCTTTTCTGTCAAACACTTAACTATAAAAGACCCGCCAAGTTAGAAACAGTCAGTCATGTGTTTTTGACAAATACAAATGGAAAGTAAAACAGGTATCTCAGTAATAAGCACATACTAGCGGGTAATTTACCCACATTATGGCATTTGTGACAGCTGACAAAACAGTCATACTGTTTCCTTTTCACTAATGACACGATTGTTACAAGAATAAAAATATAACGCCTTCAATTAGTGCGAAAACGTGTTTTTATTACTGAAGTGTGTTAAAGCCAGCCTCGTCCAGTAAGGTGCCTCTAAAATTTTGTTATTTACAAAAACAACCCACGAAACTGAAGTTTAATTTTTTCTTTGTGTGCTGAACTTAACACAAGCGGTGTCGTTTGAAAGCTGAATTGTTTACCGGCTGATCTAAATTCGGTCTTCAGAAACCTTGTGCCTCAAGCATATGTCCCGGCCCTTGTCATCAAAATTATGTCTCGGATTTGCATGTTTCTTCAATTAAATGAACCCGAGATGACTGGCCAGGCTACAAGTAAGCATTACAGATTGTCCAGTTTGACTGAAGGAAGAAAATTTAATTTCAAAACCTCCATGGAATTGAATGTTTTTGTTCTTCTGTTTGCTTCTTTCAGTTCTTGTGAAAAAATTTAGTTTATTCACTAAAGGATAATTAAGGTTATCACAGGTACCTTGCATGGTGTTTAACATCTTGAATTCTTGAAAAACCCTGATATCAAGGGCCAAGGGACTGGGAAATTGGGGCTGGGGTTCGCTATAAACTAAACATCTTTAAAAACTGCTTTAGAATTTGTGGGAAAGCGGCCAAAGTCTTGTTACGCTGGGGTTTGGCTTACATTGTCAGTAAATATTAGGCAGGTTAGGTTGCACCACTCGGTATCCAGATTTGCCGGAACAATAAAAAAAAATGCGTGATTTAGGATATGCGTCAGTGCATCTCTGTTGATCAGTGTTACGCGTTCAACTTCAGTTGTGTGATGACGTTTATTCGTTATATCGGCGTAAGTTTGGGCTTTGGATTGCTATATCAGGGTTTTCGTTAAAGTACGTGGGTTCGTTATATATGACGGGGTTCTGCTCTACATATTTTACTGTAACTTTGGCCGGTAAAGTCGCACACGAGCCAAGGAGAGCTTATCCCGGTTTCTGTAGCATGAAGCAACTGAGAGTATTGCTACTCCCCCTGAATGGGATGCTAGTCCATCGCAGGGTTACCCCCAGCAGTATGTCGCCAGTACCCATTTATACACCTGGGTTGAGAGAGACGAATGTGGGGTAAAGTTTCTTGTCTAAGGAAACAACACGATGGCAGGGACTGGGTGTCAAACCACTGACCTTCAGATCTGAAGTCCAACGCGCAAACCACTACACCACTGCGCCCTGACGAAACCGGGCACGTCGGCCGAGCTGAAGGATATCGTTCGGTATACCAGGGTTCCACTGTACCTGCAATTAAGCCACTTCACGGCGCATGTTTTTCTAGTTAGTTCTGATAGTTCACGTATTGAAGAAAGCTCAAGAGGAACATTGAATTAATACTCCGTCGGTGCATTCAGCTAGCGGAAGCTTTCGTGGACTCTTTCTTCAGTTGAACATGAAAATGCATTTCGAAACATATTTATGACATTGTGTCGAATGTGTCTCATTTTCCAGCAATAAATCAAAGGATTGAGAGATGAATTGAGAAACACCAGGGTAAAAACATAACGTTCAGTCACGTATATATCGGTGCTTGATTCATGCGTTATAGCTTTAATCCAAGAAGTACAACTTTTTGGCAAATAACAAACCAAAAACACGAGGTAGACGTAAGCTGTGGTGACTGCAGATTTTTTCAGCCTCCCAACATTCGCCATTTCTCCATTCTGTGCTGGTTGTTGTACTTGAAAAGCTTGGATTTGATTTGCATGGCGTCGTACGGCTTCATATATCTTGTAATTTAGAAATGCTGTAATTATTATACAAGCAGCTCCAATAATGGCTCGTATCACGTCAACAATATTTTCTGAGTTCGTAAACGCAACCAACGAAAGAATTGCACTCAACACCCAAATTGAGACCACCACAGCAACAACACGCTTGTGAGTCACAAGTTCCTGGTATCTGAGATGAAGATGAATGGCCAAGAATCTGTCTGCACTTAAAGCCATCACACCGAAGAGCGAAGCAAAAGCAAATAAATGTGCTGTGGTGCTGTATGCAATGGATATGGTATTAAAAGTAGGATTGCTTTCAGTGTTTTGCTCCAGCTTCATGAGAAGATGCCCAATGGATAAAGGTTGGACAAATAAACCAACACCTAGATCAGAAACACCCAGACTTAGGAGAAATGTTTTCAGAGGCTTTGGCAACGACACCGTCTTTCTTATGGCGTGAATTGTGACAACGTTCAACATAATGGCTGTATATGATAAGAAAGCATTGAAGACGCAGTTAGCGATGTACGTTGAATGGAGGTCTTTAGTTTCCATTGCTGAGTTGAATATAACTGTCAAATAAAAATTGAGAAAGTCGAAACGCTTCAAAACGCATCAACGGAGCTTGTGAGTAAAACCCGAATCAGTTGAACCTGTACGACTTGCTACGCGCTAAAATTCGCTAAGACAACGTATTGGGCAGCTATCTCTGAGCTGCTGTTCACATCCTATAGAATTTAAACAATAGCATCGCTACAAACAGCATGAAAACAAAATTGTTAGTGGATTTGGTAGCTAGATGCTTGAACTTAACACAAGCTTCGCTTTAACTCTAAATTATCAGTTACCGGCAGGTTTATGTCTGAGTTCGGTCTGTTGACACCTTGTGCCTAAAGCAGATGTCCCAGCCCTTGTCATCAAAACTTTGTCCCGGATTTACATTTTTCTTTAATTAACTGGGAAGACGACTGGCCAGGCTACAAAGAAGCATTAAAGATCGTCCAGTTAGGGACTAAAGGAGGAAAATTTAATTTTAAAATATTCACATAAATTGAAGTTAACTTTTTTGTTCTTCTGTGTGCTTCTTCTTGAGTTCTTGTAACAAAATATGAGATTAATTAATTTCCTAAAAGTCATCAATACAAGGGGGGGGGGGGGGGGGGTGATTGAATGTTACAACGGTAAACCGTTGCCGTATTTCGTTCTGAAAATTTTACTCTATAACTTGTCTTTCTTTGTGTGGTGATGATAGACATATTTACCGATTATTTTTGTGAAAAACAGGTGGTTCGTACGAAAGACACATTGGATATTGCTTGCTTTGAATGGGTTTAGCTTATAACCTTACTTACACTGTCAAGTAAATGGATGGGGCAGGCCCAAGATCAACGTCATTCGACTGATTCGTATAGCTGGAAATGAAGCAGAGAACAAGTTTGTCTAGCTAGATTGTTATTAGTTATTTCTCGTCTGAAGTTGTTCTTTTCGTTTTGTTTAATTTTTGTTTTGTTTTGTTTTGTTTCGTTTTTCGTTTGTTTTGTTGTGTTTTGGTTTTTTGGGGGTGCACATTCTGCAAAGCAACTTTGATTCTGCTAACAACGTTTGTATGTTTTTATTTATTTATTTATATATTTTACTTATTTTTATTTTGCCACACCACAGACAACAATACAAAGATAATGAGTAAAGAAAAAGAGAGAAGAAATGGTGGTAACAGTAGCGAGGAGGCCTAAAGGAAGCTTTAGAGTGCAGTTTTGAAAAGAAAATCTGTTCTGCGCTGGTTTGTAGCTACATTTCCTTCACGGCTTACTTGTATGAAGTTCCATAGCTCTGAACACTAAGGTTTTGTGGCTGCAATGTTTAGCTGACTAAAGCTTTCTTCCGTTGTAACATGAAATGCATTTCGAAATATGATTACGATATTGTGTCGAATTTCTCTCATATTCCAGCAGTAAATCAGGGGATTGAGAGATGAATTGAGAAACACAAGGGTCGCGGGGAAATACAGATGAATCACATCTACAACGGTATTTGATTCGGACGTTAAAGTGTTAATCCACAAAGTACAAGATATCGGCAAATAACAAACCAAAAATACCAGATAAACGTAAACTGTAGTGACTGCAGATTTTCTCAGCCTCCCAACATTCGCCATTTCATCATTCTGTGCTACTTGGTGGACTTGAAGGGCATCGATTTGATGTGCATGGCATCGTACGGCTACATAGATCTTGTAATTTAGGAATGCTGTCGTTATTATACAAGCAGCATTAATAATGGCCATAATAACGTTAACAATATTTCCCCGGACCCAAAACCAAACCATTGAAATAATTGCACTCAGCATCCAAATCGAAATCACCACAGCAACAACACGCTTGTGAGTCACAAGTTCCTGGTATCTAAGATGAAGATGAATGGCCAAGAATCTGTCTGCACTTAGAGCCATTACACCAAATAATGAAGCAAAAGCAAATAAATTTGCCGTGATGTACCATGCGATGAATACGTTTTCAGAGTTTTGTTCCAGCTCCAGCTCCAAGACAAGATGGCCACTGTATAAAGGTTGGACAAATAAACCGACACCTAGATCAGAAACACCCAGACGTAGGAGAAATGTTTTCAAAGGCTTTGGCAACGACGTCGTCTTTCTTACGGCGTAAGAAGACGCAATTAGCGATGTACGACGGATTAAGGTCTGTAGCTTCTTTCATGGTTTAGTATATAACTACCAAGGAGAGGACTGTTTGAGAAAGGTGTTTGACAGCAGGCACTCGTCTGGCTTTACCTTTGCAGGAATAGTATATCTTGAAAGAACCAAAACGCTTTTTTCCACTCTTTGTGGAAGAACTATATGGTTAAACCACAATGTTCCTTGCCACAAAATTCGTTCATACGACTTCTTGGCCAAGCATCTCTGAGCTACTGTTCACGCCCAATGAAATTTAAAACAAGAGCATTGCTTCAAACCACGTGCAAACAAAATTGTAAGTGGACTTAAGATGCTAGATGCTTGAACTTAAGATGGAATCCATCAGGAAATTGAGTAATCAGTGGACAAAAATCTTGTACCAGAATAATTTACAGTATATCGCATTCCTTTTTCTACTTTTTAAGAGCTATAGACATAATTAGTTATCTGTAATAACACCAAAGACAATTTCTTATGGGAGCCCGTGAAATTAAAATTAAAATTTCACAGGAATTGTGTAAACACAGGTAAAATAGATAAATTTTATGCGCAAGATTTCATTTTGTGAAATTTGAATTTTATTTTCTCGGACTCCCATAAGAAATTGTCTTTGGGGTTATTACAGATAACAAATTACATCCATAGCTCTCAAAAAATGTTAAAAATAATGCGATTTGCCTTAAATTATTCTGGTACAAGATTTTTGTCCACTGAAAATTAAAATTACTCAGTTTCCTAATGGATTCCGTCTTAATATTCATGATGTTATAAAACCCTGTGTCTGAAGCAGATGTCCCAGCCCTTTTATCAAAACTTTTTCTCGGATAAATTTGCATGTCTTTAGTTGAGTGAATATGAATGGTCAGGCTATAAATAAGCATTAACTCGTCCAGTTAGGGACTGAAGCAGGAAATTTAATTAGAAAACAACCACGAAATTGAACGTTAATTCTTTTGTTTTGTTCTGCATGCCTCCTTCAGTTCTTGTGACAAAATATAAGCTTCGTATTCACTAGCAGGTATCAATTCAAGAAAAGCTGATCAAAAGTTACAATGATAAACTGTTCCCGTTTTTCTTCCTCGGATTTTTTTCTTTTAACGTGCCATTTTTTGCAAGGATACACATATTTAGAAACTATTTTCGTTTGCGAAAAACAGGTGATTTCGACAGAAAAAACTTCGACAATAGTTTGCTTTGAATAGGATCAGTTTTTAAACTCACTTGTAGTATAAAACGGATATTGGCGCACGCCGAGTTCGGAAGGAGAAACATTTTCATGGCAGGAACTGTTTTTCACTACACTAGCGGCCCTATCACGCATGTCACGTTTTTACGCTGTGAGCGGTCATGGGACTCCCTCGCGGTTCTTTTTTTCTTCCCCTGAGCGGAAAGAGAGGCTACCCACAGTCTATCAGTCCCTTACTTTCAGGATTCTCAAGTTCATTTTCAAACTAAATTGTGGCGTGTTTCTCCATCGGCCAATAAAAACGTCTGTTTTATGTATCGTACGTAGAGAGAATTTTGATTTTAATCATTTAAGTTTGGTTTCACCATTTCTGATCGATATGCTATAAAGGAACAGTTCCTACTTTAAGCTGTGAGTCCATCGCCTCATGGATGCACGCAGGAAGTTAAGAGAGCACTCAAGAACTTAGGGTTGCTCTTAGGCAATTGCTTCTGCTCTAGCAACCTTACGTTTCCTGAGCCTCGTGTTCTTCAAGCTTCCGCGTGCATCCATAACTCGATCGACGCACGCTAAGCATTCTCGTTTCAGTTGAATTTCCCGCTTTCTGATTGGTTGACACGGGTTGTGAGCAATTAAATGACCCTGGTTTTGCCATACAAAAAGAAATTGGATACCTATAAAAAGCGCGGCGGCGTTCGGAAGTTTTCACCCTTAAGCCAGTTTCGTCCAAAAATAAGGCAGCAACGATTACGAAGTTAACAATTTTACAAGACAATTATTCTACTCGCGCCTTTTCGCATACGAGTTAACAGTAACCAACTCGGTGCTACGTGCATCGTTTATTATTTATCACCTCACATCCAATGCTTATCCGACCCACGCTTGTGAAATAATTGTTAACTATCCTTTGTCCCGGTGGAGGTTTCTCCGTCCCCGTCAAACACTTATAAAGCACCCGCCAGGCTACAGACACTCAGTCTGGTCAAATTGATGCGTTTATGAGAAACACAAATGGAAAGTAAAACAGGTGTCTAATAAGCACATACTACTGAGGCAGTTTCTCCATATTATGGGATAAAATTTGTTAGCTGACAAAACGGGCGTCATGTTTCCTTTTCACTTGTGACACAATATGTCGTAATATACCTTAGGCTCGAAAATGTATCTTATTTATAACTTATTAAAAGTGCGTTAAAGCCAGCCTCGTCCAGTTAGGGGCTGCAAAAAGTATATTATTAAAACACCTACGTGTCGTTGCATTGTTCAGCTGAATCTTTCTTCCGTTGTAACGCATGAAAATGCATTTCGAAGTAACTTTATGATATTGTGTCGAATGTGCCTCATTTTCCAGCAGTAGATCAAAGGGTTGAGTGATGAATTGAGAAACACCAGTGTTTTAGTGTAAACTTTAATCGAATCTATCACGGTACTAGGCTCAGACGATGTTAGGGTGTCAATCCAAAAAATACAAATACTTGGAGAATAACAAATAAAAGATATTAAGTAAACGTAAATCGTTACGACCGCATATTTTCTGAGCCTTCCAAAATTTGCCCTTTCTCCATTCAGTGCTACTTGCTGTACTTGAAGGGCATCGATTTGATGCGTGTTGACGTACGGCTACATATATCTTGTAATTTATAAATATTGTGGTTAGTACACAAGCAGTCGCAACAATGGCTTCAATCACGTTAACAATGTTCCCTGGCCTCCACACCTCAACCAACGAAAGAATTGCACAAGACGCCGAAATTGAAATCACCACAGTGACTACACGCTTGTGAGTCACAAGTTCCTGGTATCTGAGATGAAGATGAATGGCTAGGAATCTGTCTGCAGTTAAAGCCACCACGCCAAAGAAAGAAGCAAAAGCAAATAAATTCGCGGTGAAACGGTATGCGATAGGAATGGTATTAAAGGTTGGATTGTCTCCAGTACAAGCGTCTTGCTTCAATCCCATGACAAGACATGCAATGTATAAAGGTTGGACCATTAAACCAACACCGAGATCAGAAACAGCCAGACTCAGGAGCAATGTCTTTAAAGGCTTTGGTAACGAGTTAGTTTTTCTTATCGCATGTATTGCGATAATGTTTAACACAATGGCTGCATACGATGAGAAAGCATTGAAGACGCAACTAGCGATGTACGTTGAATAGAGGTCTTTAGCTCCCATCGTTGTATGGTTGTATATAACTGTCGAAGAAGGCACTAAATGAACTAGGTTTTCAGTGGAGAATTTTAGGCTGTATCTTCGTTATAAATATACTTCGAGTTTGAAAAATACCAAACTCACAATTCGAAATCATGTGGAATTGGGAACCAGATGGTTAAACCACCGGATGTTTTCAGTATGAAATTCGATCACTCTTCGTACTAGGTAGGCAACACGGAGCAGCGTTGTTAATATCCAAAATGATAACAAAATATATTAAAACTAGGTGGAAAACAAATTGGCAGCTAGATCCTTGAACTTAACACAACTACTGTCGCTTGTGCGTTGTATTAATGCCCTTGCGGTCTTTTGAAACCTTGTGCCTTCAAACAAATGTCCCGGCCTTGTCGTCAAAACTTTGACTGATCTGAATGTCCCTCCGACTATGACTGGCCAGGCTTCAAACAAGCATTAGAGCTTGTCTAGAAAGGTTTAGTTTCCTACTCCTACGTGTTTTTGTTTTGTTTTGTTTTTTGTTTTTGGCGTGACGAGCTAAAAAACATCTGCGTAGGAGACTAAGGTAGACACTGAAGAAGGAAGTTTTTTAAAATTAGAAAAACATTCACTAGAGTAGTTATAGAGTTGGCGGTTCTGGCGCAGTTTTATAAAAACTTCGCTAAAACCGAACCAACTCTAACTACTTTCCATCGGATGGTAATCATTTTTATGGAGACATACATATAATAACAATAATATGGAGATATACATATAAGAACAATAATATGGAGATATATATATTGTAAAATAATATGGAAATCTATATGTTTTTTATTTCATGCGGAAACCAACGCATTTTCACATCGCGTGACTTCATACAACAGGAAGTCTGTAATTCTAGGAAAGCAGACAGTCATTAAGTATTTCAATTGTTTGTTTAACGCGTTAGACAGTTTTTTTGTCTTGAAAACCACAGGGACTTTCCCGAGGAAATGAGTCATATGATTATCATATGATTTCAGATGATCTTGTAATTTAAAGTAAAGTTTGTTAGTAAAGTTTATTGGTGAAGTTTGTTAGTGAAGTTTGTAGTGAAAAGATTTGAGATGTTGAAGTCTATATCAACTATCCAAAATTAGATTCGTGGGAAATTGTATGCGCTTGTTTGTTATTTCTTAGAAAAGTAGACTGTGCTTACGGAACTTGTATGGAGACCGACACAGCTGTGTCGTGACGTCACATCTTCAGATTGCATAATGTCCGTAAGCGAAACTATTGATTCCATCGTTTGCTATATATCGTTTATCATCGAAACAGCTGAGTGATACTTTATTGAGCTCGTAACTACCTAGTTGATGATTGATACTTCTGATTGTCTTCATGGTATGATGTATTTGTTTGTCATTGATTAATACATTTTTATAATCTGTATGTTTGATATTGTTCTTTATTATGTTCTTCTTGATTCCCTTGGCTGTTTTTCCTACTTTCTGGTTGTCTTTTATGTAACTGTACATTTTTGATCGAAGACCTACGAATTCTGTGATTGGTATTCCAGCTGCTTCATCCTTGAATTTACCGATTACCTTCTTGTTTGTCTTATCGAAATACGTAGAGTTTTCTGGATAGTCGCTGCTGTCAAATCGATCTTTGTCATTCCAAAAGTCTTGGTACACATCTTCAGCTTCAATCTCATATGTTAGACTGTCTGTGTCAGTGAATAGTAGTCTAGCCTTATTACCATACTTTTCTTTTATGTAGTTATAATGAAAATCATACATTAATGTCTTACTTAGATCAAGAATACACATACCCACATATGCCGGCCTGTTTAGAGTTAGCGTTTCTTTGATCTTATGCACTGCTACTAGATTTTCATTGAATATCTTACTGCTTACATAAGTTGGTTTAGAAGCCATCTTCAATAGTTTTTTCTCATCTGTAATAAGTCTAACATCGACACGTTTTCTTATATTCTCCATAGTTTTACCGAACACTGAGTTATTCATTAGGTTGAAGAAATCTTTTTCGAATGAAGTTTTCGCTTGAGTACGTTTTTGTGTATTGAAGTCAATGTATTGTTTGAGCCAAGGTGACTGATTGAATTCTAACACTCTGTGCACTTTCTTTACTTTCAATCCAAGATCAATATACAGCTGTAGATTTCTATAGTGTAGAACATATTTTTCTTTGTCGCATAAAGTAGGGATCAGTTTGTGTACTAGTCCTGTCGATATGTTGAACTTTTTCTGTATGTTCTTACAATATTCAGACAACATGTCATCAGTTACTTTAACCTTTTCCGGTCCTAGAGGGTAGTCGTTATGAATATCATGCAACTCTTTGGGGTATTCTAGATCAACTTCTAGTATTAACCCTTTATTGCTGTCTTCATTATATTGAGCTAAATTTATTTTATTAATCTGCTTTTCCGTCATCCATTTGAAACCACCAGTGGGGAGATATTGACTCATAGCCCAACCGTATAAATTATTAGCATCAAGGTACATAATATACTTTGAGGGCGCCTTCTCATCATATTCTTTCATGTACTTGTTGTTTGCTTTACCATATCGATTGGCTATATAAGATATACTACCACGCATACCTTTTTCAATGAATTGAAACATGTCTATGTCTGTCATTAGTTCCAATTTGATATTGGTCATCTTCAACATAGCATCCCATGACAAACCAGGAGATGTAAAGTAGTGACAGGGATCAAGTTTATAATACTGAAGACAGGTCTCACGGAAGTTTTCAAACACGTCAGCTAATAGAAGAATATCAGACTTAAGATATAGATTGTGGTATTCACCCATCGTTTGTAATTGAAATGTATTCCACACGTTTTGAGCATGGCTATAATCCTCATCTGTTATGTGCTCATTATTCAATATGCTGTAAAATTCTTCTTTAGTTGGCAATTCTGTTTTATTGAATTTCTCAAAACTGTCCATGTAATCATAAGGATAAACACCTTTTCGCGTCATAAGCTTGAATTTTCCACCTTTGAATTTTTTATTTGTATACTTTAAAGCTTCTGCGGGTAAGTTGCTGACTAATTTATCCAAACTTGAGCTCATGAATTGGAAACTGTCAATGAATGTCAGATGGTTACCAAGCATGAATGCCATATATTTTTCCATATTGTTTGGAATTGCATTTATGTTCATTTTAATCTCTTTTCCGTTTTTGGTGTATGTATTATTATTAACAATAGCTCCAATTTCTTGCATCATGAAATGGCTGTCATAACCTCTCAAATTATGGAATATAACAGGAATTTTTATTTCTTCTGGATTTATTCTGAGTTTCAGATTACAGTCTTGATGTGCTGAGCCTCTGTATTTACCAGTAATATGACAATGATCTCTGACTCGAATGTCTTTCTCAGTATATTTTTTATTGCAGATGTGGCATGTTGTTGCTTTTTTGAATTCATATTCATCCTCTTTTGTCATTCTCAATGGTTTATCGAAATGTTTTTTCATTACTTTTTTACAGTATTTTACTTCTTTTAACATATTTTCCATAAAATTATACACAGCCTTTTCCCCTCTATATAGTTGTATTGGTTTTGTATGCTTATCATCATAACAACAAACCACTTTATAACCATATCCACAGTCTGTATGTCTTTGATAGGCTTCGGTGTATGATTTATTACTGTCGGGTTGACATCCTTGTACCTTTTCAGTTATAGCCTCAAAATCAGCATAGATAACAAATGGCACAGGTTGTTGCTTGTGAAAATTATTGAATTTCAGTATGTTATTGTCTTTGTCAGGCATTTTTATTGCTTGTTCACCATTCACTTGAATGCAAATATCTTTATGATTGTTTAATACTCTTTCAGAACTGAAACATTGCAGACAGTGCATACAAAAGTGTTTCCTATGTTCGTGTTTTGTTTGATTGTACATGAACTTGTTGAAATCCTTTATGAGAACATAATGCTTGTTTTCGTCTTTTGTTATCAGAAGTAGTTCCATATGATCTTCAAACTTTTCTTTGGAAACATAAATGGGGAATGGTTGCTTTTCTTCATATCCAAATATACTGATGTTAATTTTATTTTGCTTCTCAATTTTGTTGAACTGTTTGACATTAACCGGAAATTCAATGTTTGAATAATCTAACTTTCCAACGTATTGTTTGTCAGTCTTTTTTATACGTTGAGGGTCCTTGTCTTGTGGGTTTAAATGTCTGATGTGACACCATCTGAAGCATTCATTATCCTCATTTTTCATGTTTATTAAGCCTTTTTTACCATTTCGCAGTTCAGAAGGTAATTGGATATAGGATGATCCACTCATAGGCTTATATTTGACAATGTTTAAATAGTGGCTATCAACAGATTGGATGGTCCATGATCCTGAACCTTCTGATATCCATTGAGCTATCTTATTCAGTATCTGTTGTTTTGATGATTGTAATGAATCAGCGATTTCCATTTGGTTGATTATTGTTTGAGGTGTACTATTGAAATATGCTGACTTTTCAACTATTTCATCACCTGAATTTTTTTCGAAAGTAACTTTCAGTGTTTCAACGTATTTCAAGCCTTTCATTTCATTCAACAAAGTTATTACACGATGTTCTATAGCCTTTCTCGTGTTTTGCATTTGGGCTAAGGGGTCTTTATTGTTTTTGATGCTGATTTCATAAGACTTAGTGTAACCTTTTAAAGCTTTGTCTGTTTGTTCTATTTTGCTTCTTTGTGCTGGAACTGGTTTTTTACTCCTTGGTGCTGGAACCGGTTTATAATTATCCCTGAATTCTGGAGGTGGTAGAATGATGTTTTCTTCATATTCTTTAGCCATCTGTTTAACACTCTTGCGAGGTGTTGGTATTGGTCTCCTTGGTGCTGGAACTGGCTTCTTCTTCTCCTGCTTCAGAAGCAATTTGATAAGTTCCGATTTGCTGAGTTTCTTCAAACTAGCTTTATTCATATATATAGGGTTAGATAAAATTTTTTCCATTTTTTATTCTATATATAATATTATAAATATTCTCTTAAGTCATTGTTGGTCTGCGTTTTAAGTATCATCAAAATTCAAATGATCCAGACAAGGATCTTTCGAACTATATTATTGAAAGATTTATTCAATATTACTCGTTTTTTCTATGACATTTCTGATGTGCTTCATTGTTTTTAAATGACAATGCTTTCCTGCAAGGGTGTAATTATGACCATCACAAACATCACAACACCACTCTTTGTTCAGCATACATCTAGTTTTAGCTTGTTTTTTCTCTTCTTCAGTGAAATACATTTTAGGTCTACCTCTTATTATAATCTGATTTTCTCCCCTTTGTTTTGCTCTGTAATTGGCTTTGTTTTTTCTAATAGCTTCAATCCTCTCTTCTTCAGTTGAATACTTTAACGGTCTTCCTCGACCTCTCTTGACATTTATTTGTTCCATATATTAATACTATATTATTTTTCTCTTTATAAGTTTTTGTGTATGAATTTCAAATGATTGCTTAATGTTTCTGTTAACTTGAATTTTCTGGAACAATGTTTGCATTTGATTCTTACACCCTGGAAATAAAGTATGATTTCTTTAATGGTTTCATCGTAATCGTTGCTGACTAATATTTTGTAATTGTTGTTTTCGTACTCTTGTAGCATCATCTCCTGTTCTTCTGAAAGCTTTCCATAACCAGTTGGTGTTTTAAATTCGATTGCAAAACCTGAGTACTTCAAATGCATATTTCCAATGAATAGATCACAAGCTCCCTTCTGATAACCCATGTTGTATGATTTTATTCTCATGTTACCATTAATTTGGTTTTCACCTAATGTTGGGATTAGGATTGCTTTAGGATAATTGTTTCTAATAAAGTTGACTACCTTTTTATGTAAATCATATTCTGTGTTGATATTGAATGTCAGCATTTTGTATGACCTGTTAACGTTGTTGAATTCATACTTACCGGTTTTTCTGATTGATGGTAAAACTTCCTTAGTAACCCATCGTTGGAAATCTTTAGCTTTATCCATTTTTGATCTCAATATTAGGCTGTACAATCCAGATTCATTTATATAAACCGTGTTTTTGAGGTTCCCAGTCAAAGGTAACGAATCGTTACTCTTGGATTTTTGGTCATTTTCACCAACCTCAGTCAAAGGGGACGAATCACCCCCCTTGGATTTGAGCCTCTTAAGTGAACATTTATCTTCTTCATCAACATGATCATTAATCACTTTTCGTGAATTTGAATATCCCAAAATGCTAGCAACTGTTTTACCACGAAACCAAATATCGTCATCCTTTTTGATAATATTCAGTTTTTTTCCTTCATAAATGAATTTTTCCATATATATGTATTAATTCTATATATTATTTTCTGTTTAAACCTGTTCACCACAGCAGATGATAACTCCAGTAATTAGCGTATTTAGGATCCTTATATGTCAATTTACCATCTTTATTCTTTATATTGGAGGCTCTTTTACTATCGTAAACGTCTTTCTGGATCTTGGTGCAGTAAAAAATCTTCATGCATCTTGTCTCCAAAATGTATATTTTTACCGTTTTTGAGAGTGACAACATATTTCTTATTTCTGCGGTTTGAATATCTCAGATCCTTAGCATCGTACAAGTTTTTGGCTCTGAATTCTAAAGTATCGAAATCTTCTCCAAACAATAGATTCATATAATATGGTTATATATTATTGATAGCCAAAAACAATTATATTTTTGGCTACCAAAAGCAAATAAACAGTATATACTGTATCAATAGATATAATATATATTAGATAATTATCTTTAAACAATTTTATATATCCTTCAAGTCCTTGAACGGTATCCAACTGTTGAATTCATCACTATACCCCTTCCACTTCACCAAAGCTTGCTTCTTTTTATAATCCCTCCGAATGACTTTATCAATTCTGAATACCTTTTGTTCAGCTTTCAGTAATTCAGGTTCATAAAAACTCCCTTGAATGTCTTCATCTCTGAGATCCTTTAGTTTGTATGTGATTGGATTGGTGTGTTGTATTTCATCAACTTTAAAAACTTCCTCAGACCAATTTGGTGTATAGCCCTTATCAAACACATTTCGTTTATACTTACTTATTCTGACATTATCACCTATTTTGAATTTCGGTTTCTGTTTTAATGTTTCCATATCACCATACAGATTAAAGTAAACAGTCCCTTCATTCTTCTTTTTACTGGCTTCCGTGGGTGTCATTTTGATAGAGCTATGTTTAGTGTTGTTATACTGTTTCACTAATTTGGGTAGCATGTCTAAATACTGTGTATTACCTTGAATAGTAAACTGCTTCCACATCTTGGTTTTAATTGTTCTGTTCCATCGTTCGCATACGCTACTTTTCTCTTCATTCTCAGTTGAGTACAAGGTTATTTTATTCTTATCAAGTAGTTCTTTAACATGTTTGTTGTAATACTCTTTGCCTTTGTCTGTCCATAAATATTTCGGTTTTCTACCTTCTTTAAGGATTGTTTTAAAAGCATTCATAACGGTTTCTCCTTTTTTGTCCTTTAAAGGGACAATCCAACCGTATTTAGAGAATACATCTAAAACCATAAGAAGATATCTGTAGCCAGCGTTCCATCGACTGAACTTTTGCATCTCAACAATATCAGAGCACCATATTTCGTCAATATGATTTACAATAACACGCCGTCGAGTAAAGTTACGCTTTATGGGCTTATGAAGCTCATCAGCTAATTTTTCTTGCCAGTTTTTTTCTTCACTCGACGGCCTTTTCCGTTTTTTGTCTTCCTTTGTTTTACACCAAGACCTAGTTTCTGCTTTGTGTTAATCAAGAACCGAGCGGTTTGTCCCCATTTTGGCATCTGTCCATAAGGTATTCCATCCAATGACTTGACCATTTGTTTGTCACATTCACCTTTGTTTTTCCCCATATCATAACAAATATCATGATGAGCTGCTATTTCATCCACTTTATTGTAAGGTTGTACGTGCCATTTGGTGACCTCTCCAGTGTTCCTATCATACTCTAACTGTTTATCGAGAGGATTGTATGGTCCCATGTATTTATACTTTCCAGGAGTCCATCCAGCTTTTGGTTTCGGTATTTTCTCAATTAGTTTATGTATATCAACACCAGCACCATCCAAATCCTTCCTGTCAGTTTTATACTTTCTATTCGGTCTTATTTTGGTTGATAATTGATCAAGAGCTTGACTTCCGACATTTTGAATCATTGGATTCAACTTATCCAGAGCATAATCGATAGCCTTTTTCTGCAGTTTTGGGTTTCTTAATGCTTCTGATCCATAATATCGACCCATTTCAACCGCCTTATTTCCCAACCATGGGATACCGTGGTGAATCAATAAATCAGCACCAGTCGATGCTACTGTATCTAGTACGCCCGCCCCTTTCGACGGGCCAACCCGTTTCCCGCCTGTTTGACGAATTTCGTCTTAGTGATTCCACATTCAGAGCATTTGCATTTAAGCATAAGCCTCCCATTTTTAGCCTTTTCATATCGTTCACTCCCGGGTACACATTCTGTGACCCTTTTTTGTTTCACGCAAAATGATCTCATATATATATGAGTTAGATATTTTTAAAATACTGTTCTAAGAATTTTTCATTTTTAACCGTGTTAAATATGTCGAAAACTTCCAACAGATCAAAATATGATTTGCCCTTATTCATCTCATTTAAAAAGTATAAACAGAAGTAACTGCATGTTGTCGTCAGTAAATTTTGTATTTGATTGTTCTGATGAAGCAATGTTAAGTTCTTCTTTTTAGCATGATTGACCATTTCTTGGAAGGGAGGCAAACCAAATGAATCAAAGTAATTGATGACGTTATCTTTGACATATGTTGACACCCAATGGCTACCGCTCATATAACTCGGTTCAAGATTGTAAATGAATAGAGCCTGTCTATGATTGTGAGGAACATTTTCATCTCTTGACAATAAATCATTAATTGGGATATTCAGATATTTACACCATTTTATTAAATCATAATTGCTTAATGGGACATTCTTATGGAATTTTGGTTTTACAACAAAATGTTTAACAGTGGGACGTTTTTGAAGGGTGAGTTCTTGCCTAATAGTAGACCTTCGCCCTTTTTCTGAGCTTTTTTTTTGGGAGCTTTTTTTTTAGTCCCCATACCTAATGTTTGATCAGACCAATTTCCATGAAAAGGTGGAGTTCTATACATTGGGACTAACAAACCACCATCTTGATTGTTAACAGTAGTTGGTTTTGGTATAGATCTGGGTGGTCTTTGTTTAGGTTGTCCCATCTGAGGGGCACCTTTACCAGTCATCTTCTTTATTGCCTCAATAGCTAAAGGGACTCCAATTGATGCGAGAAGAGTACCTAAGAACCCACCTGTTTGTACTTTTGTTGGTTTTATATGAACACCAGAACCGGTTTGTAGAGCATTTAATATATCCTTCTTTTGTTTGGTTGTTAAAAGATGTTTATATGTTATCAACTGATCGATTTTATTTTGTGGTATGAGGAACCCACCGGTTTGAACACCTTTTCCGGATATCTTCTTAACAATCTGAGATGCTCCTTCACTAGCTGCTCCAGCTAAAGCTGACAAACCGATGGTCTTAGCAATAGTGGAACCAAAAGTTCTTCCAAGCGTCAGAACTGTAGACAGTAGAGATCCACCTACTTGCTTTCGTATGTTTGTTTTAGAAAAGTTTAATATCCATTCCCTTTTTCAATTTTCTATTTTTTTCCAATCGTTTAACTATATTCTGAGGTACGTATAGAGTGTCATTCCCAGATAGAGAGTCCTTCGTGAGCCTTAGAACTATTGTTTCTCTTTTATGATACGCGTTACTAAGATTCTTTTTCTGGTTTGGTGATAAACTAACTTCAATTTCGTATAGTTGTGTCATATTATATATGTTAGATAAATTCTCTTTTAAAAAACATATTCATTTAAATTTTCATCGATGTAAAACTTATTCATTAAACTATCATCAATTCGTTTCCAACTGTCTTTACTACAACCTCACTCTCGTAAAATACGATGCTATGAGCTCGGACGTTTGCTGTCGGGGCTACATTGAGACGATAATGGAGAATCAACTGTTTAGGATCTCTTGTCACTACCTCTTTTTGATATGTCAAATCGAAATATATTAATCCATACAAACTGGTGAAATTGGCTATATTCAATTGTGTCCCTGAATTAAAATCATTTTTTCTATATGCATATGACATTAAATCGTTAAATACTCTTACTTTACTATCCGCATCATATTCCAGCTCTGGGTAAAATGTATTGTTACCATACTCTAAACGACAGCTTGATAGAGAGCTATTAGCGTCAGCAGCATTCAACTTGAAAGTGTCGAATACATACGGAGACCTTTCAGCTTCATCATTATTTGGTCCGTCTGTCCGCTGGATATATATAAAAACGTGTTTAACGTTGTCGATAGCTGGACTGATTTGAAACATATTCTGAATAGCTCTGGTATTTGCTGACTGATTGTAGAGATCTCGCATATATGTCCAGGTTGTTGGCTTAAGAAACTCTGAAACGAAATTACTATACATGCTGTCTTTTGGGATTAATCTAGGGAGCCAAAGATACAATCTCTTTAAAACAACACGACCAGCGTCTGTGCCATTTGCCATGTGAATCATTTCACTGTCTCCGTTAAGAGTGAGTTCGATCGTTAATTGCATTGGGGGCAACATTTTTCTTTCTAGCTCTTGAAAAAAGCTGTATCTGTTTAAGGGAATCATTTCGTTAATACTCTTAGCTCCTCCACCGCCGTTATTCTGATGAGCCTGGGTTAAAATGCGACGGGCTTCGAAACCTGTGTTTGTATTTGCTGTAGTTCCGTCAGTATCAAGATACCAGAACGAATTCTTTCCAACGGATCTACTATAATCATCACTGTATTCAAGGAGATTTTTGACATTCGTTATTCGATGCAAATTATCACTCTCATACACAATTTTGCCTGAAGATTTGATAACCATATGTCTGATTAGACTGTGAGATCCGTTTATCATGGTGATGCGATCCGCTTGAGCATATCCAGTACCATCTGCCTTTTTTTGAAGCTCTTTGGTTACTTCTATATACCCATTGAAAAAATCGAACATTGTCGACCTATCGTTGATTGTGAATCTGTAACCTGTCTTTTTCTGGCTTTGATTGTTAGCAGGTTGCTCAATGACATTATCCAAATGGAAACGAACGTATTCATATCGTTGCAGATTTTCATTTGTTCTGAAACTCATTTATATGAGTAGTTTAGATAAATTTCACTTTTTATATAAACCATTTCCCACTTATTAGTCTATTTATAATTGGATAAAATTCACTTTTTAATAACATTTTATCGTCTTAATCCAGTACCAGATATAAGTCTATTCAGAATTGTGTTGTAATCTTCTTCTTGTTTTGGTTTAGTAGGTTTGGTTGGTTTCATGGTTTTATTCATTGATTGTTTAGTTGAACCGTGTAATTTTCTCATAATAAGCTCTCCACTTTTTTCAGCTGCTTTTTTTCCCAGTTTGTCTCCAGCATGTGAAATACCAGATTCAAGCGCTTTTTTGGCAAAAGGTTTTAAAACCATTTCTGGAACTTTACTTAACACCCTTCCAACCGGTTTGAAAATGTTATCAACAATGATCCCAGATCCTTTATGTTCATAAACAAATCGTCCAAGTTTTGGATGATAAATACGCTTGTATTCATACGACGACATATATAACTATTAGTTAGATTAATCTCTCTTCTCTCTTAAAATCAAACTGAATGAAGTGTCACTATGATTAAGATCTATGATTCTTCGTTTACCGTCGGTAATATAAATCCGAATTTTATTAATCGTATTTTTATTGACAGGATTGAACTGTACTCGTCTTGGCTCTTGTGTGAAACTATAACTCGGGGTGAGAGTTGAGGTACTGAAACTATATATAATATCTGACTCTTCACCATCGACAAGACTGTCACTTATCAAATCACAATGAACATTCAATATTTCTCTGTCTTGTGAGAGATTAGGAATGTAATCTCCAACATTTACACTACTTGTTAGAATCTTTTTATTGAAACCAATAAGATCATTAAAATTACTTTGAGTAAGATCTAATCTGTAATTTGAGGCTAGTGTTATTATTGTCCTGAATACAGTATCGTTAAACTCCAGAGTGATTGGATATTGAGGGTTTGATGAGGTCCCTGTTTTTGTTTTTTCTTTGATTAAACTGTCAAAATCAATATAATTCCATACTCCAGGGTTGAATGTAATTTCCGTCCAATTAGTACCACTATCTGTCGAATATCTTATTTTCTGATTATTGAGTTCTTTCGTAATGTTAAACCAAGTGAATGACATCGAAATGATTCGGTCTAGGCCGATTTCATATTGCCTGTTTGAATCTAGTATTATCGGATTACTGTATTTGATTGTGAAATCCGATGGTTTATTACCACTTATACCTTTGACGGTATGACTGGATAATACAAGTTGTCTATTCATTTATATGATTAGTTTAGACTAAAATAGTTTTTGTATATTTTGTTGTATTGTGACTTATTGAGTATTGAATTTCTCAACAAGATGTCGAGAAGAGCGACACCTGTGTTTCTTAGCTCTATGCTATTATTACCAGCAACCTTTGATCCGATAATCAGTTCAAGTTTTTTAATCATTTCTGTCGGATTATTGAAAAACATTACCTGTCCACCTCTTTTTGTTTTTTTCTTCAAACCAGACCCTTTAATATTTGTTAATTTTTGATTATTGTAATTTATATAATCATTAAGAACCTTTCTTGTATCTTGAATAATTTTTCTTCGATATTGAGCCTCAGCTTCAGTGATTGAACCACTATTTAATTTTTTAGTGATATTACTCCAATAACCATTTAGTTTCAAACGTTGATCTTTAGCATCTTTCAAGATTTTTTTCAGATAAGCTTTACTCTTTTTATTATCCATATCCTTTTCTGTTAGACGTAATTCAACATCATTGTAGTTCGGAATATTCAATTTATCTAAAGCTAGGTTAATTGCATCCTCCTCGAGAATGTTATAATCAGGTCCTTCTTCGTATTCAGGTGGAAGATCTTCAGGTTCATACATAAATGCTGGATCTATATACATTTGTTTTTCACCTGATGCTATATCCTCGAGGACGTCTTCATAACTTGGAGGTTTTGGAACCAATTGTTTCTCGTTTTCAGGTAAAACAGGTTGATCAAACAAATCGTCCAATCCATAATCAGGCACTTCATCATCAATAGCTATTCCATAATCTGGAACAGGTCGCTTTTTCTTTGGTAATCTTCTCAATGGCATTTTTGGAGATGTGAGTTCCTTTAACTCAGATGTTATAGGTTTGAAAAGTTTCTCTGCCTCGACTTCACCCATTTGATCAGATATCGTTTTTTGTTTTATTGTCTCTCTTACTGTGTTAATCTTTTTACCAAGCTCGGATCGTTTCTCAGCCATTTCTTTCCATTTGAGTAAACTCATTATATCATTTGTTTACATAAAATTTCGTATTTTGTTCGAAAAAATTAGGGTTATCATATATAAAAACGCTCGCATAGCGTGTCGCATAGCGTGTCGCCATGCGATAAAATTGTATAACATAGTATCATATGAAGATTCAAAATTACGACATTCAAGATGATGAAAACAACGATTTTGTTCAATTAAAGAGTTTCATGCCAAACCGATGTTTCAGGATGCTTATTTGTGCTCCCTCTGGTGGTGGCAAGACTAACCTTTTGCTTGATATGATATATAGGCTATTATACTTTGATAAAATATATCTTTACGCTCGCAATCTCCAACAAAGCAAATATAAGCATCTGTTGAAATCACTCGAACCAATATCAAAATCAAAAGAGGTCGGTTATGACGTAATCGAAGCAAGTAACGATGAAATCATCCCTCTGACAGATTTGTCTGATGAAAACCAAAAATTAATCATATTTGATGACTATTTGAATACAGGTAAGAAAAATGACGAACGGATACGTGACTACTTTACCAATTCTAGAAACAAAAATTGCTGTTGTATATATTTAAGTCAAAGCTATTACGGAACTGATAAAACAATAATTAACAATTATCCTGCGAAATCGCGCGGAATATCACCTGATACTTAGCCGACGAGGCCGTAGGCCGAGTTGGCTAAATCAGGGGATATTCCGCAAGATTGAGCAGGATAATTGTTTTATTATTCAACAAATTCCCATCGCCTACCATTTTCAGAACGAGAAAAACTACGGCTCTATGATAAAAACGCTAAAAGCTAGCAACACATAAGCTTAATAAAAATCAAAACAGAACTTCAAGAAATCGAAGTTTACTACCGTTCACTTAAAAAGACGTATTTACAAACTCATGTTTGAAAATGACAAGACAAAGGAAAAAAAATATTGCTACCTTACCGAGAATAAGTCCTCTTCCTGTGAATTAAAATCTTTTCAACTTTAGTCTTTACAACTTTCCGTGAGCAAGTGTGCTGCTTCGTTCGCAATAGCATTTTCTTGGTTGAGTTCTCACTATGAAAATTCCAAGTCAACCTCTGGATATCTTTGTGAGCTGAAGCAAATACTTGTTGACTTTTTGAGAGCATTTAATCGTGGAAAGTTTCTTCCAGAGAGTTAAAATTTACGGAGAACACTGCTGAAACTGTCTCGCTTTTCAAAATGGCCGCCAAACAAGCAATGAAAGGAAATCTGCAGTGCACTTCCAAATATGGTCATTTACGTATATCGCAGGATATCTGTCATGTAGGATGGATGAAGGATGACAGATATTGAGAGCTTCCTTACCATATATGGGTATAGTGACAATTTGTTGAATAATAAGACTGAATAGTTCACATTTTTGTGTTTTTGATTTTCCTTCTATAAACGAGCAATCGATGATTTGCCGAGAACTGAACATAAATAAGTCAGATTATCAGAAAGCTACTAAGGATCCATATAGTTTTTTGTATGTTGATAAGGTCAAAAAAAAGGTAGCCCGAAATTTCGACGAAAAAATCTAAACTAATATTATATTATATGAGTTATACAAACGGTATTCTTAATCATGTTGATTCTCAAGGACAAGGTCAGATAGGCCCTAGAGGGTTGCCTGGGTTACCTGGTCCTAAAGGCGATAAAGGCGATAAAGGCGACAAAGGCGACAAAGGTGATCGTGGACCTCAGGGTAGTGCCAGCGGTTCTGCTGATATTGACATGCAAAATAAGTTCGAGATTTTGCGATTAAAAAGCAATCCTTATCCTATCCACGGTGATATGTCAAAGGTAATAAACTATCAGGACACGAGAAATATCTTTCTTTCGAAAAAAGAGGGTGGAAAAATGGAGGCAAGCATTGATATGAACAATAATACAATCTACAACGTAAAAGACCCAACACAGGCAGATCAAGCCACAAACAAAAAGTATGTCGAAAATCAGCTTGAAAAAAAACTGGATAAAGGAGCTGATATTGATATGAAAAATAAATCAATTACCAATCTTGATCTTCCATCAAACCAAAGAGACGCCGCATGTGTCGAGTTTGTTAACAACAGAATTGATGACATGACACAAAAAAAGTTTCTCAAAGTTGATGGCACCAACAATATGACTGGAAACTTGAATTTAAATAACAATAAAATTATTAACTTACAAACCGATTACAGAGATTCAAAATCCGCAGTTAATGTTGATTTTGTGCAAGAGGAAATAAAAGATTTGAGAAATCTTGTCACTCAAAAAATTCGTGAATCTCAGATCAATAACTCAGGACAAAAACGAGACGCCTTCAGATACTTGATGGAAGACACTGATGAATCTTCGAGTGAAAACAATATCGAGGTTTTGGGTATTGTCGATTTTCCCAATTCTCCACATCAAATTAATAAAAAAGCTTACCAACTTAAACTCTTGTTTGAAAAAAGCTCACCCTTCCAGTACCGCTCACGTCTTGGTTTTAACTTATATAAACTTCCAGTGGGGTATTACACAATGGTCGTTGAATGGTTTCCGCCGGAAATGAATGAGATAAGTGTAACAGCTCAAGGAACAACGATTTCAATTTCTGATGAAACAACCAAAACATTCGAGAAGTACACCAAAACAGTTATCCATTTTCACAGATGGGGTAGCTCACCCCCACAATTTATATATCTCGATCTGCACGGTACAGTCAGTAAGCAATCGTTATTAACAATTGGGCATTTAATTGTCTATGGTGTTAAAGAAACAATTTCAAATGTTGACCCAAGTGTCTATGACACCGCTTTTGTTATTGAAAACGGAAAAATGGTTATGCAAACAGATTTGTCTTTAAACGGACACCAACTACGCTCTTCCATTCACCACATAAACGGTTTTTTAAATTCAACAAAAGGGGACAAAAATTTTGTTTTAAATGGTGCCGAAATAATTTCATTGCCGGGTGAAGCGATTTTGAAAAATATTGATATATATTGTACGCGTCCAATCACTTCTTCGGATTCTCATGTCACTGTACATAGACACAAAAAAATATCTTTGAAACTCAAAACATCTTTACGGAATTTTTTTACTGGAACTCTAAGCTCTTCAAGAAATTTTACCTCAGAAAAAAGTGGGTGGTATCAAACGATAAACCCAAATTCTTTCCAAATGCCTTCGTCCGGGATTTTGGCTTTTGAACTAAATATGAATGATGATATTTGGAAAAGTTACAACGCAATTATACTTCGTATCGAGTATCAAACAAGTGCGTGATTACTTTCCACAAAAAAATTTACATTTATTATATAGCACAATGCAGGATATCCATCTGATTGGAGCATGGAATGCTTTTTAGAATATATTATTATCCCAAAAGAAATAATGAGGATTCCGAAGAAGATAATGAATAATCTAACTTTATAATATAATGAGAACAGCTATTTTAATCAACGAAATTATTGAGAATATAGAAAAAATAGTTCGAAACATCAGAAAATTATACATCAGTATTAAGAAATCGTTCAAAAAAGAAAAAAATGTAACCATATAATATATATGGATAGACGTGAAAGCATATTCAATTGGAACCATGTTTCAGAAAATTTAACGGAAGATCAAATATCTGAGTTGAAAGCATTGTACAAATTCTATCATAAAAAATATTGGCTTGCAAAAATGACATTTAAATATTACAAAAAGGCAGAACTTGCATGTAATATTGGATCTGTTTTTTTGATAGTAACTGGGACTGTAGTTGGTGGTGTAACACTAAACCCTATTCCTCTTGGAGTGATATCCGGTTCTGGGCTCTTGCTTAAATCATATTCAGAGGCTAAAAATTATAAAAGGAAGATTGAGATGTCAAAATTCGCATACACTTCGTACGAAAAAGTTTTAACACATTTGCGATCTTTTATGAGAGGACTGGAATATAATGACAAAGAATTTATTGATTTTGTCAAAATTCTAGATGATATAATAGTAGATATGTGTCCGTTAACTGACAAATTTGAAAAGAAATATAATAAGGTATTCATCCAATAATAGATTTTATTTTATCACCGATTAGAGACATAATACTAGCCCAATATTTATTATAAAAAGCTAAATTTTTTTTCGATTTACTAATTGGAATTTGTTTATGAGGTATCCCCATCATCTTGAATATCTTTATCATAATAAAATTAACGCTAATCATTCTTTTCCTTGTACCATTAACTTCATTAAGAACCTTACCGATCTCTGTAAACACTCTATCGATCTTATATTTCTGACAGTTTGATATTTTAATGTTATATTTTTCTTCAATATCGAGTAATATGTTGCTGATGTGGTACTCTCGATGGTAAACAGATTTTCTAATAAATTTATGTCTATTTTCATAAAAATTAACATATTCTTTCACATAATTATATCCTTGAACAATACCACAACTTAGACAGGCTAACATCCCATCGTCATTAATAATATACTGATTATCACAGCATTCATCATATTTCGGTTTTTCATTAGAATCTTCCAATTTTTGGTCACAAAAAGGACAAACAATATCTCCTGATTCTTTCAGTTCATCATGTAATTCCTTGTTACAATTCATTCTATACTATTATATGAGATATTTTTTTATATGATTCAAACTTCCTGTTTTCCGAGAATTTTAAGACTTCCTGTTGTATGAAGTCACGCAATGGAAAATGCGTTCGTTTCCACATGAAATAAAAACATATAGATTTCCATATTATTTTACAATATATATATCTCCATATTATTGTTCTTATATGTATATCTCCATATTATTGTTATTATATGTATGTCTCCATAAAAATGATTACCATCCGATGGAAAGTAGTTAGAGTTGGTTCGGTTTTAGCGAAGTTTTTATAAAACTGCGCCAGAACCGCCAACTCTATAACTACTCACTAGCCGCAATTTAAGTTTCATTTTTTTGCTCCTTTATGTGCTTGTTTCACTTCTCATAACAAAAGAAGGTGTTCAACAACATCACAACGGAAGGTTATGACGGTAAACCGCTCCCGTTACTTTTTTTCTCAAAGCCTACTCTGGTATAACTCGCCAGTTTTAAAGCGATTACTTACGACGAAGAACGGATGTTTTATGAGTCAAATGAGTCAATGAGTCATGAGTCATGAGTCATGAGTCAGCAGACCTTCTTTTGTTCTTCAGTTCTTAGAATGGTCAAAAAACAACTGTATGACCTGTAATCCTAGTAAATGTAAAGAACTTGCCTTTGTGGAAAAAGGCAATGCACAAATCTTTGAGAGAGTAGCTGGAATACGTCAGGTTAAGGAACTTGTTCTGCTGGGTGTTACTTTCCAGTCTGACACCCGATTTAACACTCATCTAAAGAACAAACTCACAAAAGCAAACAAGTCTCTCCATGTGCTCAGGACGCTTAGAAGAGAGGGGTACAATCAATCAGAAATTGACTACCTTTTCAATTCTATTGCACTATCAAATATCTCATACGGGCTTGCGGTGTACGGAGCCGCTGAAGCTGAACTAACAACGATCCAGTGTTTTTTGGACAGGTGTAAGAAGCGTAGGTACATCTCACATAGCATAGATATCCACGATCTTTTAGAAAAACAAGATAAGAAAATACGCACTAAAGTTATGGGCTTAGAGGGTCACCCGCTGTATAACATGTTGCCGGAGGTTAAGAACACCAAATACGAGCTTAGAAGAAAGTCGGCTGTGAAACCTAAAATAAACACGAAGCGCTTCATGAGCTTTTTTATTAACCAGCTTATTTTTAAATACAAGTTAGCTGTTTTATTTCATTAGAATAATAGTGTTAGTTCATGTAATGTAGCTTGCTTTTTACCCTCAATTTTTGTAACATAGGATATGTGTGTTTATCTTATTATTATTATTATTATTATTATTATTATTATTATTATTATTAGATCGGATCAGCGGTTTTTCATAAAAAGATCTGATATCTGTCTTCCAACCCAAAAATGGAGGACAAATCAGCGAAGCGTAAGGTAAGTGAAATCATTGTCCATCTGCTTAGACATGCTTATTTTATGCCCCTTAAGGCTTTTCTGACGCATAGATTTTAAGTCGGGGCGTTGTTTTATCGGATTTTTCTGGTCTTCCAGTCGAATGAAATCCTTTTTAGGCATTGATTTGTGGTATAGATTTTAATTGCAGTAGCACATTTCATTCGCTAATATTACTGTCGAGTAATTTGCATTTGAAACAACACAAAAGACTTCACAAAAGGAAGCACAATAGCTTTGTATTGTTGACACTTGAAACAACTTTCTTTAAAGGAATTCGAATTTGTTGAAGGCATGATACGCTCAAAATAACTGTTTGGGTGCGTGCTTTGAAGTTTACGCCGAACAAGGTATCCAATTTTAATTCAATTCCACTCTCTAAGGAAATTCTAATTATTGGTAAGTTTGAGGAAGCCCAGTACTTCAAAAGCTATTCAACAGATTGATAGACCTTAGTAACATTATTAAGTTATTACTGTTGATTATTAATACCTTTACTTTGGCTGCCAAACTGAAATGACCCTGTATCTGTACAAAGCATATAAAAACTTAAATGTACCCGCAAATACAAATAGACAATAAATAGAAAGTCATTGTTCTTCCTAATAATGGGGAAATCTCGGTTGATGGAAGACAAAAGTGGCCAAAACTACTAAAGCTGGATATGAGAAAGCAGTGGCGGGTGGGACAATAGGAAGGGCGAGAAAGAGATATTTAGGGTTAGGGTTTCCCCTTTCCAATTACTCTCCTTTTTTTTTGCTCATTCTAGTGTCTAGTCTAGTCTCCTCATTTTATTCCTGTTCCTACTCGAAAGAGGCCTCTTCGAGGAGAGAAGGGTGTGTTGTGTGGGTGGGGAGGGGCTGTAAACCCCTTAAACTCCGCACTACAAGGCTACCATAATATTTTGTCTCTAAATGCTCCTCTTCGTTGAGGTCGTCACTTGATAACAAACCTTTTTAGAACGTATATGTTTTTGTTTATGTTTGTCAAACTACTTGCATGCCTCGAAGAATAGCCTTCCCAGCCACCCTTTAAGGACCATTTAAACCACCAGACAATCCATACTATTAAGCAAGCAAACAAAATAAATAAAAGTGATGCTTAATTTTATTGCTCCTACCGAAATTTTTTTTTTCAGATCTGACCCAATGACTCATTGACTCATGACTCATGACTCATTGACTCATTTGACTCATCAATACTTTACACCCCTTACGACATCATCGCGTTGTTGTAATGACGACACAACTTAGCGCGGGATGTACCTTGGACAAAGGTCTTTGGCCTTCATCGTTGAACATAACTGTCAAGGAGAGCCACTAATTGGCTAGGTTTTGCGAAAACGCCGCTTTTCATGCTTTATCTTTGCAGAAAAACTTTAATTTTTCAAAATTCAAATTTCGTCTTCTCCGACTATGTGGCAAACCCAGATGACTGGTTTGCAGTTCTGTTACATTTTCTGCGTGGCTTTTTTCTTGTCTGGTGCGTTTCATATTTTCAGAACCTGCAAACTTACCTGAAGCCAACTTCAGTTGTAACATGAAAATGCATTTCGAAATATGTTTATGATATTGTGTCAAATTTCTCTCATTTTCCAGCAGTAAATCAAAGGGTTGAGAGATGAATTGGGACACACTAGTGCCAAAAAGTAAAGTCCAGCGTCGGTATTTGGTATGGCTGATTCTTGGCTTCCATCGGCAACCCTCCAACAGGTTTGTGGCCTATAACAAATCAGAAACACAAGATAAACGTAAACTGCTGTAAAAGCAGATTTTTTCAGCCTTCTAATATTTACCATTTCTTTATTTTGTGTTACGTGGTGGACTTGAAGGGCTTGGATTTGATTTGCATGGCGTCGTATGGCTACGTATATCTTGAAATTAAAAATTGTAGTGGTTATTATACAAGGAGTCGAAACAACGCCCATAATCACCTTTAAAATATTTCCTAGGTTCCAATAATCATACATTGAACTGATAATTGCACTTAACACCCAAGTTGAAATTACCGCAGCAACAACACGCTTGTGAGTCACAAGTTCCTGGTATCTGAGATGAAGATAAATGGCCAAGAATCTGTCAGCACTTAAAGACCTGACACCAAAGAACGAAGCAAAAGTAAATACAAATCCTGTGATGTGGTGAGCGATGGACGTGGCATTAAAGGTTTGATTGTTCTCATTGTTTTGTTGTAACTCCATAACAAGACATGCAATGTATAGGAGTGTAAAGTATTGACGAGTCAAATGAGTCAATGCGTCATGAGTCATGAGTCCATGATTCAATGAGTCACATCTGAAAAAATAAAATCGGTAAGAGCAATAAAATTAAGCATCACTTTTATTTATTTTGTTTGCTTGCTTAATAGTAAGGATTGTCTGGTGGTTTAAATGGTCCTTAAAGGGTGGCTGGGAAGGCTATTCTTCGAGGCATGCAAGTAGTTTGACAAACATAAACAAAAACATATACGTTCTAAGAAGGTTCGTTATCAAGTGACGACCTCAACGAAGAGGAGCATTTAGAGACAAAATATTATGGTAGCCTTGTAGTGCGGAGTTTAAGGGGTTTACAGCCCCTCCCCACCCACACAACACACCCTTCTCTCCTCGAAGAGGCCTCTTTCGAGTAGGAACAGGAATAAAATGAGGAGACTAGACTAGACACTAGAATGAGCAAAAAATAAGAAGAGTAATTGGAAAGGGGAAACCCTAACCCTAAATACCTCTTTCTCGCCCTTCCCACTATCCCACGCGCCACTGCTTTCTCATATCCAGCTATAGTAGTTTTGGCCACTTTTGTCTCCATCGATCGAGATTTCCCCATTCTTAGGAAGAACAATGACTTTCTATTTATTGTCTATGTGTATTTACGAGTACATTTAAGTTTTAATATGCTTTGTACAGATACAGGGTCATTTCAGTTTGGCAGCCAAAGGAAAGGTATTAATAATCAACAGTAATAACGTAATAATGTTACTAAGGTCTATCAATCTGTTGAATAGCTTTTGAAGTACTGGGCTTCCTCAAACTTACCAATAATTAGAATTTCCTTAGAGAGTGGAATTGAATTAAAATTGGATACCTTGTTCGGCGTAAACTTCAAAGCACGCACCCAGACAGTTATTTTGAGCGTATCATGCCTTCAACAAATTCGAATTCCTTTAAAGAAAGTCGTTTCAAGTGTCAACAATACAAAGCTATTGTGCTTCCTTTTGTGAAGTCTTTTGTGTTGTTTCAAATGCAAATTGCTCGACATTAATATTAGCGAATGAAATGTGCTACTGCAATTAAAATCTATACCACAAAACAATGCCTAAAAAGGATTTCATTCGACTGGAAGACCAGAAAAATCCGATAAAACAACGCCCCAATTTAAAATCTATACGTCAGAAAAGCCTTTGGGCATGAAATAAGCATGTCTAAGCATATGGACAAGGATTTCACTTACCTTACGCTTCGCTGATTTGTCCACCTTTTTTGGGTTGGAAGACAGATATCAGATCTTTTTATGAAAAACCGCTGATCCGATCTGCTGACTCATGACTCATGACTCATGACTCATTGACTCATTTGACTCATAAAACATCCGTTCTCAATGTATAGAGGTTGGACTATCATTACGGTTTTGCGCCCCATGAAACACGTCGATCGAACATGCAAATTAGCTTCCAAAAACACGTACAGGGCATGCGTAACAAGATGCAAAACTGTCAATCATTCAAGTCCCGAGTGTATATCAATGTCATAACCATTGTTTCTGATCTCAGCGTTCGAATCAATGACCTATTCATCGAGGAACAATGCCCGTAATTAGGAAAGCCATCGCGGTTTAACCTCTATTGTTGAAAATAATTCACACCTGAAATTAAAATAAACGTGAAGCAGTATGAACATGTCGTGCGAAGTCCGTAGATTTTTTTAAATGGGTTAGAATAAACGGATAAACTATTAGGAAAACAAGCAAACGATCGATCGAACGAACACGTAAATAAAATTCTTCGTTTCTAAACAGACAACAGCAGATGATCGATGTCTGTGTAGATTTCCACATGACTCGTGTAAGCTTAAGCGTATTCCCACGCGGCGGTCGCTCGAAGTTTTGTTTGTAATAAACGAAATATTTTTCGCATGTTTCTGGTTGAGCAATTTTCATTTCCTCTACAGCCAGCATTAATCGAAAGTGGTAGCATTTTTCGCACATTTCCACAATAGCAATTACTCCTATTGTCTTTTCACGGACGGGAAGGACAGCCGTATAAATCCCTTTTGGGAATATTCGGTATTGAAGTCAAAGAGAACCGAAAATGGCGGCGTGCTTTGTAAGCGCGCACAGCATCATGGATACCCCACATTTTTCGGGCGACGCAGTTCATGGGGCGCGAAACCGTAATGTAAACCAACACCGAGATCAGAAAAAGCCAGACTCAAGAGCAATGTCTTTAAAGGCTTTGATAACGAGGACGTTTTTCTTATCGCATGTATTGTGATACTGTTTAAAATGATGGCTGTATAAGATAAGAAAGCATGACGCAGTTAGCAAAGTACGAAGAAGGTCTTGAGCATTGTTGACTTAAGTATATAACTATGAGAGAAAGGTTTGGATGAAAAAAATACGCGACAGTGGTGACTGCTTTTGAGGCTTTGTCTCCACAGAAATAGATGATCTTGACAAATTCAAAACGCTTGCTTCGAGCTGATGTGGAAGAACCAGGTGGTTAAATTACGATGTTCCACGCTGCAAAATCAGTTCAGTCTTCGTATTGGGCGGGCAATACTGGGCTCCTGTTCACGTCCAATGATACTTAAATCAACAGAATTTATACATCGCTGGAAGGTGACGCGGAAAACAAAACTGGTAGCTAGTTGGAACTAAACTCAAACATCGCTTGACGTGAATGCTGACCTGATTAAGTTGTATACTAATCTTTTGGTCTTTTGAAGCTTGTGCCTAAGACAGGTGTCCTAGTTGCTGACATCAAAATAATGTTTGCCTGATCTGAATATTAATGTTTGTTCCCTGGCCAGGCCACAAGGAAGCATTGGAGATCGTCCTGTAAGGTACTGAAGCAGGAATTTTTAATAAACAAATTGTGTGTGCATATGAAAAATTACAGACTGGCTGGTTCAAAAAAGAGTACTCAAGAAAATCCCGATTGATACCAGTAGTTGGTCTTAATATACCGTTCCTCTTTTTCTTCCTCAAATGCTTTCTCTATACCTCGTAATTTTTGCGATTGATGTAGGGATAAATATATCAGACATTTAAAAAGCACGACGCATTGTTTGAGCTTTGAATACATGTTTCAGATACTTCAGTATCCATCATCAGTTTAAGGATGTTTACAGATTTGAAACTATATAAAATGTTGATGAAAAAGAATCGTTAACTGTAAATTGAAAAAAAATAGCTTATTACTAAAAACGTGATGCAAATACAAAACTGTGAAAATATTGCATAATACTTGGGGATACATCAAAATTAGCTGATTGCACATAACGTGATGCGGATGCAAATCTGTGAAAACATTACATAATACTTAAGGGATACAACGAAATACTATAATCATAGGAATATATAATATCAGGAGACATAATCGGGGACGGAGACCGTAAGCGTGGGGTCCACGCGGCCTCATCGAAAAAGACAAATGTGCTATTTTTAGAGAAAATTGCGCCACCCTCAACGTCATAAACGCGCGTGGGTACACGCAAATTTACGTACAACTAGGGTGTGCTGGATATGAAAGCGCAGGGCCAAGATGCATATGGTTATAATTATTTGATATCCGGTATGCCCGAGTACTTAATTGTTTCTATTATTAAAAACGCAATCACTAATTGCTATAAAATCAAGAAAGAGAAAAAAAAAGAGAGAAACTCCGAACTCCGATCGCGATGACATGACTGACCGAAAAAGGCGCCAAAACCTTGCGAAGCGTCTATATACAGGGTTACTTTGCGGAGCTAAATAGATCAATGAAACTGCTCTGAAGTGAACGTACAAGCACAAGGTTTGGGAAAAATCTTCCAAGTATGGGCTCTGAAATGTGGTACGTATTTGATTTTTCCTGAAAAATTGTTGTAATCGTCGTTCAAAGCGGATTGAGGCTGCACGATCTCACCGTTCTGGCTGCGGGAGTTCAAATGAACGAGTTTGTAATCGCTCCGTTCGCACAACGCTGACTATGGAACCATCATGTGTTTGTTTGGTCGAACTGAAGATAGAATTTAAATATTTTAGCTTGAACGATAATTTCTATACAGCTCACTGAAACAAGACTACGGAGGTGAGGAACATTAGAATTCACCATCTTACTTTTTTAAATGCAAACCACAAAACGCGGTTGTTCTCAGTTCAGAGCCCGCCGACGGAATGGTAAAAACAACACTCAAACAACTGTGAAAGCGATTGAACGTATTTTACATGGCATCCGACTTGTGTCTAAATGTCTGGAGCTGCTCAAGGGAACACAGATAGAGCTACAACTAGTACAGGTAAACCAGTGTCAATTTTGCGTGGTGTAGCCAAAAAATGTCGCCTTTTCTTGTACTGAATTTGTTCAATGCTTGTTGTTTAGACTGCTGCATGATTTTTGTACTGACTCGCCATAAATGCTTCTTTCCCATTTTACTGTGCTTTATTTTGTTTTGTCTCGATATTTCGGAGTCAAAGCCTTCCGTATAAAACCTCCTGTTTGTGAGATTTTAAGAACAAGTGATTGACTTGACGATGAAAGAAATCGTAAACACAGCGCTAAATGCTTAAATTTCTATTTCTACAGTTTCTTCTTGTCCTATGAAATCAAGAACTCTGAAACAACTTAGATTTGTGTCTCAGTGATGTTCAGTTGTAATTTCTCCTTAATTTAGCTTCGATGCAAAGTGATTTTTCTCGCCGGGTTGCTGGCGAAGAAAAAAAATTAAGCTCACTCTAGAAGTCGTTGAAACCCTCGCCACGTTCACTGCGCTATGTATCCCTTCTAGGTTCGTAAATTGCCCAGAAAGTAATATTCAGTACCAGGGCAGCATGAAATTTCACTTCATCTTTCTCCTTCTCATCCACGGAAGTAGTTTTTTCTTCTTGGTGTTTTTCCAGTTTTCTATTTTGTCGACGATTGATAACGCACCGCGAGAGCATTTGATTGAAAGTAAAGCGCGCTTTTCGCTATTCTTTGTCTTCATTAACATTTCGACCATTTCGGTAAAGGCGGGTATTATTTCAGAAAACATAGGCTGAGAAATCTTGGCAAACGTTTTCTTTACTGATTCGGTATTTGAATTTATGTTACTAATGTTTTTGCAGTGCAAAAAGTGACAATGATTCAGGAGATCAGTGTGTAACTTTTCTTCACAACGTGCTTGGAGGTTCATATTACAGTCTTTGCGGCTGCCCTTCAATCTCTACGTCCTCAGAGGAAATATATTTTCCGGATGTATTCCGTTTTCCTGCCTGATTCGCCTTCAACTGTTTTTTTCGTAGTTCGACGCCTTTTTTGCCCGCAAAACGTTTCTTCCGTCTAACGGGGAAATCCTCGTCCGACATGTCCGATGGATCTTCGCCACAGGATTTTGCTAAAATATTCTCACTGCCATCATCGGAATCACTTGTACAATCCTCATATCCAGAGTCACTATCCAGAAAGTTCTCCCCAAGGGCTTGCCTCAAATTGGGAAGTGACACTGATGACAGAAATTGAATTTCTTCATCTCTAAGGAAAGTAATTTCCGACGCCATTTTGTTTGTTTTTCTTTGTGCAGAGTCCTCGCAACAGACACGCGCGTGTGTCACGCAATTTTTTGATGGCGCATTTTTTTCTAAAAATAGCACATTTGTCCTTTTCGTTGGGGCCAACGCCACTACTGAAAATGGTACTTAGTTACGGTCTCCGTCCCCGATTATGGCTCCTGATAATATGAAACAAAAGTAACGTAGCGATGATTACAAGGAAAACTAAAGGTCGGCACACACGAGGGGACTAAACAATAGTTGCGGGGACGAGTCCCTTGAAGGGTTAAAAAAACTAGCAAATTTAGGGCGCTTTAACGGAAATTCGCCGAAATGTGGAGACGAAAAATAAAGCGATCCTCAACAGTGAAACCGAATTTACTAAATTAACCACAAAGGTTGAAATAAATCAAATGCAAACCGGCTCATACCTCGTGTGGTTCATCAGTGTTTGTCATTTGCACTTTCGATAAAGTTTTTTCTCCAGTGTCCTATATTGCTGGTACAGAAGCGTAAAAAGACAACTGTTCGATCAAGACTCCCAATACAGACAAGGTCTGAACTGGAAAAAAAGTAAAAGATCCGCATGAAATATTTTCATTTGGTCGCAGGGACTTGTCCCACGAACAGTTCACACGAAGGGACCTGAGCATAGTTTGTGGAACTAGCCCCGGGACTGGTCCCACGAATTCAAACTTGGTCCTGCGACTACATTTTTTGACTAAAATGGGTAGTTCACACGAAGAAACTTGGTCCCCGGGACTTCAAAGTCGCAGGGACCAGTCGCAGGGACCAGTCCCCTCGTGTGTGCCGACCTTAAAGTAAGAGTGTTACTTAGTAAATTATCAAAGTGTGTTAAATTTAGTTTTCCTTGTATATCATCGCTATTTTTCTCCCCTTTTTCATACCAGGCTGTACGTGAACGAGTGATCGCCCCGCTAGTTATGTATTCATATTCCTTTTCATACTCAATCTTCAAGTTTTCAAGTTCATTTTGGTTTGCTATAAGACTGTTATAGTTGGGATTTCAGCTTCTTTTTCCTCAGCTAGTTTCAATTTGTTCTCAATCAGATTCATTCTTTCCCTGCGTTACTTTGCTTTTACCTTGCTATACTGGATAGTCTCTTTCCGTATGTTATATTTTATCCAATCCCACTGATTATAACCGATTATAGCTAATCTTGGTAAGCCAAATAGGAATTCAGTCTGTTATTAATTTTAAATATGCTTCATCGTCCAAAAGACTATATATTATCAAACTTCCAAAAATAAGAGGGACCGTGACTTGACTTGACTTCTACTATCAAGGTCTAGTGTTATTGCGGAGTGATCAGTTTTAATTGCGGTTATAATGTCTGACTTATTTGTGTCATCCTGCAGGGAGTCGCTAATTAACCAGAAATCCAGTCTTCATTGGATTAAAGGGTTTTTCTGTCTCCAGGTGAAACGTTTTTGTTGGGATTTCTTACTCCCCAAATGTCAGTCACGTCATATTTCAATAATATATAGATTTAGCCAAGCCTAAAAGCGGAGCCCCCCTTTTTGCTGGCAGTTATTAATTTGTGAAAATACTCTCATCCAAGTCGTTTTATTAAAAAAAATAAAAAAAAAACAAAGAAAAAACAATAAAAAAATTCTTGCTCCCGCTGAGTGTCGAACCCAGCTCGTCGGCCTGACATGCCGGTAACTAGTCCAGTAGGCCATGGGCGTTTGACATTGTTTAATCAGTTAATTTTAATACTTATTTCTTTCTTCGTGACAAGCTGCCTATCAGCATGAAAATGCTGGTGCTTTTCCTGGCAAAATGTGTTCGAAACGGCGTAAAAACCATGGTTGTGGACAGAAAAAACCAAAAAGCACTAGCTCTGCTATATTTGGCGTCGAAACCGCTGCGAAAAGCTGCGAACTCAAGCGGTGTGCGACCGAGTTTGAACAGAACCGACGAGGCAAATTTGAACTTTTTGCCTGAACTTTATCGCCGAATTTCTTTCGCCTAGATTGAACTTTTCCCCTTCCACCAAAAAGACAACTGAGTGTTCTTTGGAACTTTTTTTTTTCCATTAACAAATTTGTTTTTGACTTTTGTTTTCTTTGCTTGTTTTGCTACAACGCGGGTCAACATGCGATTTCGCGCCGAAAACACACGGGATTCAGCACAGGGTTATATCCAGTGTAGGAAGTGTATTGGTAGGCCTGTGGTGCGGACGGACGGACGTACGGATGTACGGACGGACGGATGTACGGACAGACGGTCACGTGACTACTACGTCACTCCCCAAATTTTTTGGCTTGATAGATTACCAAATTTCCTTAGCAATGGAGCTCCGCTGACGCGCTAGCGCGCTGGCTCCGCTATGATGTCTTCGAGACTCTTAACATAATTCTTTATAGCGGAGCCGGCGGGCAAAGCCCGCCAGCGGAGCTCCATTGCTAAGGAATAATGGTAACCTATCAATCCGAAAAAATTTTGGTTGTGACGTAATACTCGCGTGACCGTCCGTCCGTCCGTCCGTACGTCCGTACATCCGTACATCCGTACGTCCGTCCGTCCGCACACTCTGTGGTAGGGGGAGGGGAGTCCCAAGACAACCCGACGGGGGCAGAGAATGCCATCTTTTCTTGGCGGGAAATCGCACGGTGCTTAAGGGCAACCGGCATTTTTCTTGGTGGGAAATCGCATGGCCATCGTCGCTTTTGAAAAAGAGGTTTCTTTAAAAGCTTAAGCTTCTTTGGCATTTAACGATTGCTCGAGAGTACTGAAGTTTTATACTTGACAAAAAAACATCTAATATATATAAATGGAAAGAAAAAGTTCAAAAGAATACTGGTAGAAGGCGAAAAGTTCAAGTTACGAAAGCTGCATTCAAAGGACTTCATCGCTTTGTTTTCTTCACGGCGGAGAGTTTGCCCTGTTCTGAAACACAACTGAGTAAGTGAAGTTTTTAAAAGGTCTAAGGTACATGATTTCGAGTATTACGATGAAAGAAATTACGTTTTGAAATGTAAACTTGATTTATGCCATTAGAAATGTGTTATTTACTTTTGACTTCAAAAAATTATTAGAAAACGCGCTCAGATTTGTGACAGATTCTTGAATATTTTGCCATGCTAAGCCGATTTCACTCGCGTGGACCGACCTACGATTTTGGAAGGGTAACGCGAATTGCATTTAAGTGTAAACTTAGGGGTTTTCGAATAAATGTTTTTCAAAAATGATTTCTCTGTCCATTATTTTGTGTTTGTTTATTCATAACAGTAGGTCTAAGCACAGCCGCAAGACAACTGCACAAGCTTTGCTTTCAATTTTCACCGTCCGGTCCATCTCTTTGTGCAACTGTCGATTTTCTTGTCCTAGAAGTTTTCAATAGTAATAATCTTTTAAGCGAAGCAGTTGTCGGTTTAAGGCTATTTTATCCGAAAAGCTTCCGAAAACAGTTTTGTGCGTTCCTCAAAGCGCCTAACTTTATATAGGCTTACTTCGCATCCGCAAAACTTATGCCGGCATAATAACAATTTAATTAAAGCGTGTTTGGCGTTTCTTTGTTTTGAATCTTGATTTTATTGTCTCTAGTTAGAGAACGAAATATAACAGTTATTTGAAAAACTATAAGCGAAGCAGTTGTCGGTTTAAACCTATTATGCCCGAAAAGCTTCCAAAAACAGTTCGGTGCATTTTTTAAAGCGCTCGAATTTCAGACAATTTGCAGCCGCAAAACTTATGCAACAGAGTTAAAAATGTTTGGACGGTGTTTGTTCGTTTGTTTTCAATCTCGATGGTCTCAAGTTAGAGAACGAAATATAAGCGAAGCAGTTTTGAGTTTAAAGCTATTTTATCCCGTAAGTAATGTGTGTTCCTCAAAGTGCTTGAATTTTTTCGCGGCTGCTAAAACCTACGCGACATTTCTTCGATAAGTTTATTACAAGTGCTTCGAAGCTCCCCAGATCCTTTATTTCGGGTAATCCCAGTAAAATGCCGGTGAAATGTCAGCATAAATTTTTGACCAGACTAATATTTTTATTTAGTGGCAGTTCATGTTATTTGTTAACATCCGAACGCGATGAAGATAACCCATTTAAACAGTCGAATAATTTTTATTTTGTTTTTGTAAATGAGCGCCGTTTCAAGTTCATTCAAGCGAACAGCCAATAAACCAAGGAGATTTGACAAGCCTTGACAGTTAATGATAGGATATGGAAACATTGCAAACACCAAGCTAGACGGCTCGTGAGTAAAATAATCAAGCTGTGCTCAGCCTCTAGAACGACCTTTCGAGCTTGGTTTTACAGAACAGATCCCCAAAATATTGAAGGACAATTCGGAACACTTTCAGGCTTTTTGAGAAACACTTTTCGAAAGCGAATGAGCCAAAAAAAAAAGTACCGAAATACATTTCAGACCGAAAAGTTTCAGGACTATTTTTGAGAAACGAACACCAGTTTATTCCTTCGCGGCTCCGCTTTTAGGCTTGGCTAAATCTATATATTAGAAGGTTTCCATCCTGAGCAGTCCAAGTTGAGTTTAAAAGTAACATTGAAGTCCCCACCTAGTGGTACCTATAATCTGATTGCGATATTTTCTCTTCTATGAGACATGCAATTTTATCAAAAAATTGGATCTGTTCACACGGCTTTGTAGGCGAATAAATATTAACTAGCAAAAAAAGGGAAATCCTGGATCAAGGCATCTAGGATTATAAAAGTTTCCATTTCATCTCATTGCAATGGTCTGATTAGAAAATCCAAACCTTCTCTGATCAAAATAAGAGTGCCTTTGCTATGCGAGGTTCCATGAGTAAAGAACAAGTCTCCTCTCCACTGTTTCCTCCATTGGTTCTCTAGCTCCTCTGTGCTATAAGTTTCCTGAAGAAAATAGATATCTGCATTTTGTTTTCCTAGCCAATTAGATATGCATTTTATTTTTTCAAAGATGCGAATACCTCTGACTCCATTCTCTTGGGCTTACGCATTCTATCCAATTTCTTTTAAGGATAGATGCCCATACTTAATTATTTATTCATACCCTCTCGTATTATCCCTTATGTAAACTAACAATAAATTTCAATAGAGCACATTCATCGCTGCAATTTGCAACAAATAAATCAAACCTTTATTTAAGTGTCTATGCAAGTATCTTCACAGCTTATTGGGGACACTAATTACAAACTTAACACTAAAATACTTATTCTGAAAACAAACTATGACCTTAGTAATAGGAAAGCGCTGAGATTTATACTGTCGTTATAACAGCAAAAACATAACAGCATGTTTTAACAGCATGTGTGCCTCGTTCACCTCTTATGACGAATGATCGGCTGACTATCAAACGTATTCAAGAAAACCCTGACTGATCCACGCTTTCTCGGTAAAACCGACCCCGTAATTCTTCCTGAAATGTTAACTCCTCATTTGTTTTTTGGATAATTTTAGTGGCAATGCAGTAAATTTAGAACCCTTTTTGTTTTGTGAAAAACAGGTGGTTCCGATATAACACTTAACGACTATTTGGTGTGAATGACTACGTTTTATAACCTTCATTAAATTGATTGTACATGCAGAGTTCAAAACAAGAATGATATCGGAAACAGATGAAAAAGGATTTTGTTTGCAGGCTTAATTGCTGTCAGTTTTGTTTTTTATGCTTGTGCCAATTTCGCATATTTTAATTTTATCCTGCTAATTATACACATAATACTTATGTATGTGTTGAAAAGAATTCATTTATATAAAAATGTGCCGATTTAGCTTCAGTAGACTTTAAAAACAAAATCTTTTCCTGACTTTTGCACTATACAATTTCTACGTGGCTTGGAAGTTCCACAGTTCTGATGTTTCAACATAGGTTCGACTTAACAAAAGAAAGGATATTCAATTGCTTTAGCTTTTGTCGGTGCATTGTCTCCATTGTTAAGATAGATTAAGCGTTCTTTAGTTGCAACATAAAGATCGCAGCATTACGAAAACCGTCTATGAAATTGTGTCGAATGTTTCTCATATTCCAACAGTAAATTAAAGGGTTGGGAGATGAATTGAGGAACACCAGTGTCACAGTGCAAAGGTTAACCATGCATATAACGCTATTAATTCTTGATTCAAACTTAAGAGCGTTAATCCACAAAATACAAGTTTCTGGCAAATAACAAACCAAAAACACAAGATAGACGTACACTGTAGTGACTCCAGATTTTCTCAGCCTCCCAACATTCGCCCTTTCTTCATTCTGTGCTGCTTGTTGTACTTGAAAAGCTTGAATTTGATTTGTGTAGCGTCGTACGGCTACATATATCTTGTAGTTCAGAAATGTGGCAGTTATTACACAAGCAGCCGCAATAATGGCCCCAATCGTGATGAAAATAATTTCTGGGTCCAAAACGCAGCCAACGAAAGAATTGCTCTAAACACCCAAATTGAAATCACCACAGCAACAACACGCTTGTGAGTCACAAGTTCCTGGTATCTGAGATGAAGATAAATGGCCAAGAATCTGTCTGCACTTAAAGAAACCACGCCCACGAACGAAGCTAGAGAAAATAAATCTGCCGTGATGGAGAATGCGATGCGAATGGCGTCAAAAGCTAGCTTGTTTTCATTGTTTTGTTTCAACCCCATTACAAGATATGCGATGTAAAAAGGTTGGACTAATAAGCCAACACTGAGATCAGAAACGGCCAGACTCAAGAGCAATATTTTTAAAGGCTTTGGTAACGAGGAAGTTTTTCTTATTGCATGTATTGTGATACTGTTCAACATGATGGCTGTATAAGATGAGAAGGCATTGAAGACGCAGTTAGCGATGTACGACGGATGGAGTTCTGTAGCTTCTTTCAGTGTTAAGTGTATAACTAAACCAAAGAGGGGACTGATTCAAAAAGGCTTTTAATAGTAGGCACTCTTCACGCTTTCTCTTTGCAGGAATAGTAGATCTTGAAAAATCAAAACGCTGTTACCCGCTCTTTCTAAAGAACCATATGGTTCAACCACGATGTGCCTTATCACAAAGTTCGTTCATACAACTTACTGGACAGGCATCTCTGAGCTGCTGTTCACCGATCCAATAAAATTTAAAACAACAGCAACGCTTCCAACGGCCTGGAAACAAAATTGTTAGTGGACTTAGAAGCTAGATGCTTGATCTTAACACAAGTGTCAGTTGAACGCTGAAATATTCACGATATTGTGAAACATTGTGCCTGAAGCAGATGTCCCAGCCCTTCTCATCAAAACTTTTTCTTGGATTTGCATGTGTCTTTAGTTATGTGAATATGAATAGCCAGGCTACAAATACGCATTAACTCGTCCAGTTAGGGACTGAAGCAGGAAAATTCAATTTAAAAACATCCACGAAATTGAAGGTTAATTCTTTTGTTTTCTTCTGTGTGCCTCTTTCAGTTTTTGTGACAAAATATAAGCTTCGTATTCAGTAGCAGGTATCAATTCGAGAAAAAACGATCGAAAGTTATAATGGTAAACTGTTTCCGGTTTTTTTCCTCGGATTTTTTTCGTAACTTGCCGTTTTTTCGAGGATAAGCATATCAAGAGACCATTTTCCTTTGTGCAAAACAGGTGGTTCCGACATAAAACACTTCGATAATAATTTGGTTTGAATGGGATCAGTTTGTAAACTCACTGGGATGGATGGGACACGCCGAGTTCAGAAGAAACATTCTTAGAGCAGGAACGGCATGTAGCAAAGAGTGATTTTCGTTTCTGTAGATTTGTTATCAGATTTTTTCTTGCCTGTGCTTGTTCTTTTTGCATACTAGGTCAGAATCCTGCTAATAGTAACATATATTCGGAAGTTGTTGTTTGCGCTGAATAAGGCCGGTAACGCTCGCTACAATTCCAGTAGAGTCCAGTTTTAGAAAGAAAATGTGTTCATGGCTGGTTTGCAGTTGCATTTTCTAAAGATGTCTTATTTCTAGAAAGTTTCCCCACCCGGCATATACAGCTCGCGTATTTCTTTATTACATATAAAGGTTGGACCAATACACCAACCAACACCAAGATCAGAAACAGCCAGACTTAGGAGCAATGTGTTTAAAGGTTTTGGTAGCGACGAAGTATATGACAGTATATAACTGTTAGGGAGAGCCGAAAAAGGCTCGCAACGTCAGTGGGAAGAAATAGATTGATTTTGAAAAATTCAAAACGCATCTTTTGAAATTATGTTTGAGAACCAGATGGTTAAACCACGATGTTCCAAGCTGCAAAATTCGTTCAAACAGCGTATTGGGCAAGCATCGATGAGCTTCTGTTCACATCCAATAAAACAAATACATGCAGTAGCATCCCTGCGAACGGCGTGGAAAACAAAATTTATGGAAGACTACTTTCACAAGAGCACACAAGCGTCGCTTGAACTCTAAATAATGTAGGCTGATCTCAGTTCGGTCTATTGAAACATTGGACCTGAAACAGATGTCTCAGCCCTTGTCATCAAAACTTTGCCTTGGATTTGCATGTCTCTTAAGTTATATGAAGACTGATTGGGCAGGTTACAAATGAGCATTTAAGATCGCCCAGTTAACTACTGAAGCAGGAAAATTTAATTTAAAAACAACCATATAAACATCCGTTTAATGTTTGTGTTGTTCTGCCTGTTTCTTTCAGTTTTTGCGACAAAGTCAGTGATAGGCTTAATTATCCACTCAACGGTTAATAAATTCAAGAAAAAAACCGATTGAACGGTAAACCGGTTCTTTTTTTTTTCCTCCTGAGATTTGTCCTTTATAACTCGCTCTTTTTGTGATGATAAATATATTTAGAGATCAGTTTTTTGTGATGATAAATATACTTAGAGACCACTTTTACCTGGTTCCAACACAAACGCCTTTAAGATAACTTGGTTTGAATGGGTTCTTACATGCAGTAAATGGAAAGAGCTTGCCAAGTTCAGAAAAAGGGATGTCATTCCTATACTGAGGAACTGAAACAGGGAAAGATTTTTGTTTGTTTGTTTGTTTGTTGCACGTACTGTATTGCGATCTTAATCCCGACACAAGCTATGTTAGCGTGTGTGCATGTGTTGATAAGATATTTGTCATTTTTGCTGAACGAAGGGTGACGCTTATTGAATTCCAGTGGACTCCGGTCTTAAAAAGCAGTCTGTTCTTGGCTGGTTTACAGATACATTCTCTACCTGGCTTACTTCGAGGAAAATCAATAGTTCTAAACATTGACGTGATTGCCTAAGGCTTTGTCGGTGCAACGTTCAGCTAACTGAAGCCTTCTTCAGTTGTGACATGAAAATGGGTTTCAAAGTATGTTTATGACATCGCGTGTCACGTTTCCACGCTGCCGGCAATTATGGGGCTCCCTTGCCTGTTCTTTTCGATTGACTTCCCCTGAGCGAAACAAGAGACTACTCGTTGTCTATACAGTCCCCGGCTTACTTTCAGGATTTTCGAGTTCATTTACAGACTAACCAAGCTAACTCTAGGTTAATTAGGATAGCCTCTTGGAGCAAGGACGAGAACCTACAAAAAACTTAACCCACACGTGCGCCGAGTCCGGGAATCGAACGTGGGTCACTGATATCGTGTGCCGTGTTCAGTTCTTTATTAGTTTAAGTTCGCGTTTTATCATTTCTTATCGATATGATACAAAAGAATTGGTTCATGCTTTTAGCTGTGCGTCCACCGCGTCATGGAAACACGCACGAAGTTAAGAGAGCACTCAAGAAGCTCAAGTTCCTCTTAATAGGCAATCACCTCTAGCAACCTTACGTTTCTATTGTGCTCTTCAAACCTCGCGTGTATCCATAACTCGATAGACGCAAGCTACAAAGCATTCTCGTTTCAGTTGAATTTCTCGTTTTCTGATTGGTTCACACAGGTTATCAGGATTAAATAACCATTCTCGTCCCCAGGATCCTTTTTGTGCAGACCAAAAGGATCGTGGGCTCTGTGGACGAGAATGTTTATAAACCTGAATTTGCCTTCTAAGGAAATTGGATGCTACAACAAGTGCGACGGTCATCCGGAAGTTTTCAGCGTGAAGTAGTTTCGTCCAAAAAAGAATTTAACAAAGCAATTATTCTACTTGCGCTTTTTTCCATACGAGTTAACAATAACCAAATCGGTGCTACGTGCCTCGTTTATTATTTATCACCTCAGATCCAACGCTTATCCAACCCACGCTCGTAAAACAATTGTTAAATATCCTTTGTCCGAGTAGTGTCGTTCCGTTTCTGACACCTAATTATAAAAGTCCCGCTAAGTTAGAGAGGGTTAGTCTTTTCAAATCGATGCATTAATGAGAAAAAACAAATGGAAAGTAAAACAGGTGTTTAATAAGCACATCTTACCGAGGCAATTTCCCCATATTATGGGATATTTTAAGGTGACAAAACGGGCGTAATATCTTTCCTTTTCACTTGTGACACAATATTTCGTAATATAGCCTTCATTGGGCTCGAAACTGTATATTATTTACAACTAGTTGAAAGTGCATTGAAGCCAGCCTCGTCCAGTTAAGCTTTAAATTAAAAGTTTGTTATCAAAACACCTACCCAGAAATGCCAAACTCACAATTCGAAATTATGTGGAGCTGAGAACCAGATGGTTAAACCACCGGATGTTTTGGGTACGAAATTCGTTCAATGTTCGTACTAGGTAGGCAACACGGAGCAGCGCTGCTTACATCCAAAACAACAGCAAAATATATTAAAACTAAGTGGAAAACAAATTGGTAGCTCGATGCTTGAACTTTACACAACTGTCGCTTGTACCCTGTATTGATGCTCTTCGGGTGTTTAATTTAAGGCCTTCAACCAGATGTCCCGGCCTTTTCATCAAAACGTTGACTGATCTCAATGTCTCTCATGACTATAGCTGGTCAGTCTTCAAACAAGTATTAGAGCTTGTCTAGAAAGGTATAGTCTCCTACTCCTACGTTTTTTGTTTGTTTTGTTTGTTTGTTTTTGGCGTGACGAGCTAAAAAACGGCTGCGTAGTAGACTAAGGTAGACACTCAAGAAGGAAGTTTTAATTAGAAAAACATTCACTAGACGCAATTTAAGTTTCATTTTTTTCTTCTGTATGTGCTTCATTCACTTCTCATGACAAAAGAAGGTGTTCAACAACATCACGATTGAAAGATATGGCGGTACACCGCTCCATTATTTTTTTCTGGAAAGTCTACTCCGGTATAACTCGCCAGTTTAAAGTGATTCCTTACGACGTCATGGCGTTGTTGTAATGACGACACAACTTAACTTGCGCGGGATGTGCGTTGGACAAAGGTCTTTGGCCTTCAGCGTTGAACATAACTGTCAAAGAGAGCCATTAATTGACTAGGTTTTGCGAAAACGCCGCTTTTTCAAAATCCAAATTTCGTCTTCCGACTATGTGGCAAACCCAGATGACTGGTTTGCAGTTCCATTACATTTTCTACGTGGCTTTTTTTTGTCTGGGGCGTTTCACAGTTCAGAACCTTCAAAGTTAACTGAAGCCATCTTCAGTTATTACATGAAAATGCATTTCGAAATATGTTTATGATATTGTGTCGAATTTCTCTCATTTTCCAGCAGTAAATCAAAGGGTTGAGAGATGAATTGAGATACACCAGTGTCAAAAAGTAAAGTCCAGCGTCGGTATTTGGTATGGCTGATTCTTGGCCTCCATCGGCAATCCTCCAACACTGAGGTTTGTGGCATATAACAAATCAAAAACACAAGATAAACGTAAACTGCTGTAAAAGCAGATTTTTTCAGCCTCCTAGCATTTACCATTTCTTCGTTCTGTACTACGTGGTGAACTTGAAGGGCTTGGATTTGATGGACATGGCGCCGTATGGCTACATATATCTTAAAATTAAAAATTGTAGTTGTTATTATACAAGCAGTCGAAAGAACGCCCATAATCACCTTAAAAATATCTCCTAGGTTCCAATAATCATACATTGAACTGATAATTGCACTCAACACCCAAGTTGAAATTACCACAGCAACAACACGCTTGTGAGTCACAAGTTCCTGGTATCTGAGATGAAGATGAATGGCCAAGAATCTGTCTCCACTTAAAGACATGACACCGAAGAACGAAGCTAAAGTAAATAGAAAACCTGTGATGCGGTAAGCGATGGACGTGGCATTAAAAGTTTGATTGTTTTCTTTGTTTTGTTGTAACTCCATAACAAGACATGTAATGTATAAAGGTTGGACTATTAAACCAACACCGAGATCAGAAACAGCCAGACTCAAAAGCAATCTTTTTAAAGGCTTTGATAACGAGGAAGTTTTTCTTAGCGCATGTATTGTGATGCTGTTCAACATGATGGCTGTATAAGATAGGAAAGCATTGATGACGCAGTTAGCGACGTACGAAGAAGAGAGGTCTTTATCTTCTTGCATTGTTGACTCAGGCATATAACTACGAGAGAAAAAAAAGCTGGCGACAGTAGTGACAGCTTTTGAGGCTTTGTCTTTACAGAAATAGATGATCTTGAAAAATTCAAAACGCTTGCTTCGAGCTGATGTGGAAGATCCAGGTGGTTAAAATACGATATTCCACGCTGCAAACTCCGCTCAGTCTTCGTATTGGGCAGGCATTACTGAGCTCCTGTTCACATCCAATAACACTTAAAACAACAGAATTTATACATCACTGGAAACGACGCGGAAAAGAAAACTGGTAGCTAGTTGAAACTTAACTCAAACATCGCTTGACGTGAATGCTGAGCTGAATAAGTTGTTTACTGATCGTTCGGTCTTTTGAAGCTTGTCTCTCAAGCAGGTGTCTTAGTCGCTCACGTCAAAATAATGTTTGCCTGATCTGAATATTAATGTTTGTTCCCTGGCCAGGCCACAAGCAAGCATTAAAGATTTCCAGTTAGGTACCGAAGCAGGAATTTTTCATAAACAAATTATGTGTGCATATGAAAAATTATTGACAGGCTAGTTCAAAAATGAGTATTTAAGAAAAACGGAATTGATACTGGTCTTAATACACCGTGCCTGGTTTTCATCCTCACATGCTTCCTCTATACCTTGTAATTTTTGCCATAATTGATACAGCGGTAAATCATATAAGACATTTAAGAAACACGACACATCGTTTAAGCTTTGAATACATGTTTCGGATACTTCAGTATCCAAAGTCAGTTCAAGGATGTTTACAGATTTGAAACTATAGGTATAAAGTTGATGACAAAGACTTGATTAATAGCTAATTACAACAAACGTAATGCGAATATAAAACTGTGAAAATATTACATAACAGTTAGGGGATACAACAAAAGTAGCTGATTGCATATACCGTATTTTCTCGATTAAACGCCGGGGGCGTCTATTTGAAACTCAGCCTCGTAGACCCGGCGTTTATACGAACCCGGCGTTTATTCGGGGCCCGGCGTTTATTTATTCAATGCTTTTTTTAGCCATCCTTGTTTTATCATCAGTACTGGAGGTTTAGTGAATAAAGAACCAAATTTCAACAAAATCGTTAAAAAATGTGAAACAATGTCACCAACTTAACTTTATCTCATCTCAGTGAGGCTGGTTAAGTCATTTATCAGAAGTCATCACTGACAGGAACAATGATGGAACTCTTCTCTTCGTTACATTTCTCCATGAAATACTAAGGAAGTGTATCGGCAACTGCTCGAAAGCAAAAGTACTCTGCAAGCAATTTAGAACAAGTAAAATGGCGAGGTTCCTTCTCCATCAGTTCTAAGAAAGGTAAAATTATGGAATGATTCAAGAAACTGCTGGAGAAACGCTGGAGAGACCCTCGAGGTGATCCTTACTTGATGATCAAACCTGCAGAATATATATCCTGACTGAAAAGAGATAGACACGACACTTGATGCGTCGCTTGTTTTATCTGTTTTAGTTAGAAGTACAATTGTCAAAGGTAGTTTGGTTTGAACATCAGTGTATAAATTCATATAAAATGGTAAAAAGAGAACCAATACGCAGTTTTGACAAAAAATCCTGATGCAATATACCCATCTCGAATAAACGCCGGGACCTCAAATAAACGCCGGGGCCCCGAATAAACGCCGGGGGCTTTTATTTCAAACTGGGCCCTGTAGACCCGGCGTTTATTTAAACCCGGCGTTTATTCGGGGTCCGGCGCTTAATCGAGAAAATACGGTAACGTGATACGGATGTAAATCTGTGAAAATGTTACACAATACTTAAAAGATACTACGAAATACAGTAATCATAGGAATATATATTAATATGAAACACAGGTAACGTAGCGATGATCACAAGGAAAACTAAAAATAGAGTGTTAAATGAACTTAGTTAAATTTGTCGCTTTCAGATTGGTTCACCGCACGCAGGCTATCAGCAATTAAAAATAACCCTGGTTTTGCTTTATAAGGAAATTAGATGCCATGTCAAGTGCCTCGGTGTTCGAAAGTTTTTACCGTGAAGTAGTTTCGTCCAAAAATAAGGCAGCAACGATTACTAATTTCAGGATTAAACAAAACAGTTATTCTACTTGCGCTTTTTGCAGGCGAGCAAAAGCAAGCCCTCAGACCTAATCTTGGAGGGGGTGGTCAGCGGTACTTACTTAAATTGTATACAGCAGAGTTGAAGCGAAATGTGGGCACATTCTTGGCATTCCTTTGGAGCTCCAACCGGTATGAATGGTATGTGAGCTAAGGCCCTGGTGTTGAGTTTGAGGTCCGTTTGACGTCTATGTGGAGGACATGCTCAACAGCTTGGTACGGTCATGTCCATCCGTGCTCCCATGAATGTGATTTTCCCGGGCACGTGGAACGGATTTTGCCGTTGAAAATAATATCTGTAGACTTAACATTCGCAAAATAATCACGTAGCAGTACATTAAAAAATGAAAACAAGGTGGCTCGTCAAGTGTACAGGAGAGACGAAGAACCGTCCAGAATTCGTAAAGCCAAGTTATGCCGAACAATGCATAAGAGATCTGAGAGAAAAGGTTTGAAATTTTTGATAAGACAACTGATAAGACGTAAGTTATATTCCTCGCTCTTCAGAACTGCATTCTCTATCCAAAGTTGAAATTTACTAGGCTCCCTAAACAAAGCGGTAATAGCTTTTATGGCAAATACTATTTTAAGAAATGTAAGATTTCCATCCTAATAAACATGTTCCTGTTGCCGTTTATACTACAACAAACTTCTTGTAGTCATGTTGAACTTTGTCACTTGTTACTTTTTTTCACTGTACTAAATCTAAGCAATTGTTCTTCTTTTAAATAAAATAATTGTTCAATTGAATGTGAGACTTGTTTACTGTATAGTTCAATTCGATGTCCACGTTCATGATTCCGTCGCGATTTCCTCTGTTGATACTGGACCTAAAAGGTTACTCGCGTTCACCATTTCATGCTACACACCCACTATTCAATTACTAAACAGAGGTATACCCGCACTTCCTGACCATTGGTTACTGCTAGTTGGATAGGAGTTAATGATACCCAACTCGATGCTACACAAGTGCCTCGTTTATTATTTATCACCTCACATCCAACGCTTATCCAACCCACGCTCTTAAAACAATTGTTAAATACCCTTTGTCCGGGTGGTGTTGTTCCGTTTCTGTCAAACAATTAATTATAAAAGTCCCACTAAGTTGGAGACATTCAGTCTGGTCAAATCGATGCGTTTACGAGAAAAACAAATGGAAAGTAAAACAGGTGTTTAATAAGCACATATTACCGAGGCAATTTCCCCATATTATGGCATATTTGTCAGCTGACAACAACAACAACAACATCACCTTTATTTCACCTCGGATTTACAAGGGTAGCTTATAAAGACAAAATGGGCGTAATATGTTTCCTTTTCACTTGTGTCACAACACGTCTTAAGAGCGCCTACCCGTAACTTTCACCTAGGACCGTGCAAGATAGAAAAATCGAAAATTGCCAAACTTTGTCACAATAAAGGTCTTCTAAAAACATTTATAAAAATATAAGTTTCAGTTTATTCCGGTAAATATTTTACCGTTACGACGACTTTATCATTCCGATGGCTCGGGAGCGAGTAAAAACGACTTGAAAGTGTCACTTAAATCAACCACTCGTCTTGAATTGTGAAGACAGAAATATCAATATCAAAGCCATGTAGTATAAGTAGGATATTCCCTTGTCACGTTTACTTTGTCAAATTTGAATTTAATGGAAACCAGAATTTTTAACAGATTTTTAAAATTAAACCGTTTCGAGCACCATAGTCGCACGCTAAAAAATGGCGAAATTCAGGACCAAAAAAAGCACTCTAGTATATGGCTTTCGCAGCTGAGACTACACTTGTTGAAATAAGCAATCTTTCCTCTACGATTTGATAAAAAAAATTTTTAGGTAAATGAAATGGTAAATTTGGGAGCGCTTTATCTACATCCTATTTTCCAAGCGAAGACGACCTTTTGACCTTGACAGGCGGGGAAGTAATGACCAGCGCTTTCAAATAACACGCGCTAATTTAATTTTTTTTAAAGAAAAGTTTCACAATGTTTGGTACTTACTTATTAATAGAACCTCAAATAAAGTCATCAGGCGAAAACAGGAAAGGTTTTCGCTAGCAAATACGTTTCTTTGGCCAAGCCAAACTTTGGTTGTTGGTGATTAACATCGGCAAATTTGCATAAATTTGAACCATTTTTCTTTCACAACAAACTCGCTTTTCTGCCTTCAGTTTTTTTCCAAAATAATGATAAAGAAAACCAATGAAGTGTCACCTAACTATTTACGAAGCAAATCTTACCTTAATGACTCTTTTCTGATGAAGAAACGTCGAGAATTCGTCTGGGCGCCCGTGACAACCGACGAACATTTTTGGGTGGTCGCCAAAACATTGCTGTCCCCCACTATACACTGGTCTTTAATTACAAACAGAGATCCCAACCTGGCTTTTACCGTGTTACTCTGGAGCCACACATACGATCCTCAATTTAAAAGTGTGGGGAGTTTACAGAAAGAGGAGGCAGCAGAAAAGGCTCAGATGCTATTGAAAGTACTCAGCAACTTGCAAAGTACAGAGCCGGAGAGGGGAGGGGATGAGGGGAAGGGCATATAAAAGCGACGGGATTAATCGCCGGACATGTTAAAAGGACCTCATAAGATAAAAGGCTTAGACTTTTTTTATTTATTTATTTATTAATTTTTTTTGGCTAGCCTGTGACAGAATCCGTCTGATGTTTTTTCCTGCTCTTGTCTCCTGGAATGCTGTCTGGCTACCACCTCTGGGCATGACGTCGACATTTTTTTTTTTGGTTTTTGTTTTTTCGCCTGCTGCTGTTTACTCTAATAAGTGCCACTTATTGTAACTAGATGTGCCTGTGAGAAATTTAATGCTGATGGAGGTTTTATTTTTAACCATTCTAAACAGTACGAAATATCAATTATAGGGGTATGCGAGCCCCCCTTCCCCTAAAAACATTTCTTGATAAACAAACGTAGATATTCCGGTCCACCCTAAACCTTTTTTTGAAATCTCCGTTTTTAGGGTGCTTCAATGGCTTCCACGATAATGCCGACGACTACATATATATAAACGGCTGCTATATAGATAGTCAGCCAAGAACACTGGCGTATGGTTTGAAAATGCCCTTTCTATGAACAAGCAAGTGAAATAACTGTACAAAACAGCTTTCTATCATCTACGTAATCTAGTTAGTACCAGAAAGTTCCTGTCACACAAAAACTGCGAAATAGGCAGGTTAGGTGTCCACAATTAGTAGAGGGGACTTTTCCCCTCAGCTACTACAGTTTTTGACACGTTAATAAAGTTATTATTATTATTATTATTATTATTATTATTATTATTATTATTATTATTATTATTATATTACTGATACACACCTTTGCAACTTCTCGGATCGATTACTGTAATTCTCTACTATCTGGCCTACCACACAATTTGAGGCAAATTGGACCTAAATGTTTTAACGGACACTTCTATTAAATATATGTCTAGCAGAAAACTTTAGTCCGCCAATACAAAACTGTTAGTAATCCCCAAGTACAATCTTGAAATCTATGGAAAGTGCGCTTTCTGTGTAATTGCACCTATACTGTGAAATAACTTATTACTAGAACTACAGCATGTTTAAGTACCTTAAAGAGTAGAGTGAAGACTCTTTTATTCAGCCGCTCCTTTAAGATCTTTGCTACCCTTATGTGTCTTTATATTAGTAGATTATCATAGTAGCAATGTAAAGTTTATATAGCTGAGTAGTTTTGTTAAGCGCTATTGGTTTAATAGTAGAAATAGCGCATAGAAATTTTTATTAATTATGTTTTAAATTGATGATCAAATTTAGGATTGTTATTGTTATTAGTAAGTGTAAATAGGTTAACTGAATTTTCACATTAAAGTTTTTATCATTGAATTTATTATTATTATTATTATTATTATTATTATTATTATCATTAATTTACTGTGAAGCAGGAGGGCAGCAATCACAAGACAAAACAAGGCTTTGCAGCAAGGAGATGTACGGAGCTTTCAGTCTAGCTGTGGTGCCTTCGACGCTCAGGTCAAAATGTTCACAAGCGGCCCGTAGCATTGCCACACTCAACTGATTCAACTTTCTGTTGTTGTGCATGTTGCACAGATTGTAAGTGTCAAACACGATTGGATGTGGAAGCTGGACCTCTCTTAAAACCAGCGCTCGGGTGTTGTCATACGCCTGTTGCTCTTCAGCTGCAGCCAAGCCATCAGTTTGGCTCTCCAGGTCACCTTCTGGATGTGTATGACACAGTCTTGAGGATTTCCTCGAGAAAAATGACTGTACGTATTTGATGAGCACTCAGAAACTCACCGGAGGTAAACTGCCTGGTCCCGTCCTTGTTTCTGGCATACCGCATATCACGTGCAACGATTGCTGGATCGAACTTGTGACCCGTCTCTTGCCCTTAATTAAATTTGTCGTTAAGAAAACGTTTCTGGGCATCATTGAAGCGAGTAGCTTTTTTTTGTTGACTTTAAAGCCCAACCCTCTAGAGGAGATCTTGCACAATCTTGCGAGATGATGTCGCCTTCAATGGTTGCTTGGCTGGTTGTTCGCTCAAGACGTTTTTGATGATACAACTTCTTCGCCTTGTCCAGTAGGGTGTCTCTTTCGAGAACTGGCTTGCACTTCCCAAAGGACAGGTGTTTATCTAGGGAAGAGTAGCGATGATATACCTTTACACAACCCTCATTTGGGCATGAGAATAGGCCACCTGAAAGGTCATCGGACGCCCACTCATCGGACGGCTCCTCCTCCGAGTCTCTCCCTTCGTCTTGCATGGTGGTACTAGTGGTTGGACGTCCTTGCTGAACATCAACGAAATCTCCAGATGAAAAAGAACTTTGGAAACCGCAACCCTGTAAGAAATCTGGATATAATATGTACAGGGTAGTAAGATTACGTTGATTGCAGTCATTGAGTAAAGTCAAACAATTCATAGAGAAAACAACAAGGAAACAAACTATTTGCTGCTGCCCCTTAAGTATGCATATGGTGTCTCAATTAAGTTCGAAGTACTCTTCCACCGTTGTAAATACATCTGGTGACATGAAGAAAATGGGATTACTATGAGACCTTAAAATTATGGACGTCAGAGAAGAAATTGGACAAAGCATCATTGTATCGTTAGATCTCATTTACTTCAACTTCCAAAGTATTGAAATCGTCATTTTAATAGCAAGCGAAGACAACGTTGCTGAGTTCTTGTTACTAGGTCACTTCTGATCATCGATGTTTGATACCCGCTCACTTCCACTGACAAACACTTGTGGTATTTGGCTGTTTACTCATTTGCTGAAGGAGTAATGGTGACAGCAGAATATGAGGGATATTGTTGTATAATAGTTATGCTTTACCTAATTAATGCGTAGTGTTTTGTCATATATTACCTTTGATCCGAACTTCCCTTTGCTAACTTGATACGCTCGCCAAGCTATAATACAGTGCATAATGGAAGTTATTTTGGGAGCTAACGCCTTCCCATTTAACCTGGATCTGAGATTCCTTCTGTCCGGGGCTGGACCCATCTACAAGAGCAATGGGAGCGCCTTTCACTCCACCGCTAGACAGCATGGCAGCTTGAAAGTGCTGCGCAGTCTCCACGTCGTGGCTTTCATCGATGTATCTTCTTACATGGGCCTTGATGGTTGCGGCCTTTCTGTGTCAGGCACCTTTCCCACCCTGAGGATCACTGCAGTCTACCCGTCCAACTGCAATCCCTGTTCTCTTTGACATGACATTACAGGCTGCTAACATAACGGAACTGTGATAGCAGCCTCCATTGTCTTGGCGGAGAAATGCGGTCAATAATTCAGGATGCTCATTCTTGAGGGTACGGAGAACATGCTCAACAATTCGCACTACCAAAAGGCTGTCTTGATTAGAATTCTCTATAATATGTACAAATGACTGACTCTGTAGCGCTCCATGTTTCCTCTGTACCACCACACTAATGTGCCATGAAATTTTTCTTTTACCGAATCAGTCAGACTGTGACTCTCGATACTTCTGTGAGAGGAGTTACATGGCCCAGTCTTGTGTGATGAGCACGGAGGAGTCGTCAAGGCGATCTAATATGTCTGTTCTAGCCACGTCCTGTCGAACACTCCTCAGCCGGTGAGCCTTTAGCCTGCAAATACAGCCGCCTCTCCGCGCTCCGGCCGCTTGCCGCGTTCGGAGGGGAGAGACGTCTGCGATTTACACACAGAAATTCCATACTGATGACGTAAATCTGTCCGGAATCTAGTCATGAGCGCTGATTGGTCCGCCAGGACATTTGGCATAATTAAGAGTAAATTTATGCAAAATGTGAAAATTCTCACCAGAATCAACATGGCGGCCTGTGGCGTTAGTTTGTCTCGACCTTCTATGGAAGTTTTTCGACAGTGCGTTCAATCTATTTGCCCGATGTTTCGCGTTTCATCGTTGCATGAAAGCCAAATTCAGACCCTGTATAGTTTTATTAATGGAGAAGACGTATTTGTCAACTTACCAACAGGATATGGCAAATCATTGATATTTCAAATGGCGCCTCTCGTTCATGCGTGGATGCATGAAAATGTGTCGACTTTCTGGAAGAAAGATCCGATAATCCTCGTCATTAGTCCGTTGTTAGCGTTGATGCAAGACCAGGTCAGAAAACTGACGTCACTTAACTTTAAAGCAGCGTTTGTGGGAGCTGAACAAGAGCCAGCAGTTCTCCGAGGTATTGAAGAAGGAGAGTTTACCTTTGTTTTTATATCACCCGAATCGACGCTTGCATCAGAAAGATGGCGAAAGGTACTCGAGAGCGATGTTTATCAGCGCAATTTAATCGGGATAGCCGTGGACGAAGTACATTGTGTTACCGAATGGGGTACGTCAGGAAGTAACAAGGATCGGTCTGCATTTCGTCGATGGTATTCTCGATTGAACGAGATCAGATCTATTGTCACTGAAGTGCCGTTCGTAGCCCTCACTGCAACTGCGACGAAGAAAACTAAAGAGCGAATTTTCGAACTGCTGGAGTTTGAATCGCCAAAAGAAATCTCGGAAAGCCCGAACAAACAAAATGTGAGATATTCTGTGCAGAAGTTGGACTCCTCCATACCACTTCTTGAGAACTTCCGGTGTCTGATAAAGGAGTTGAAGGAGAAAGGAAAAAGCAGTACACGAACTATCATCTACTGCCAAACTGTGAAGCAGTGTTCACATTTATTCAGAATGTTTGAGTTGGAACTGGGTGCATCGTTGTATGCTGGGGAAAGAAATCGCCGAAATCGATTAGTGGACATGATGCACTCCGGAACCCCATCAAGTGTTAAGGATAATGTCCTTGACCAGTTTGCAGACCAAACAAAGTGTCTCCGGCTTCTGATAGCAACCATTGCTTATGGTATGGGGGTGAATTGTAAAGGCGTCACTCGAGTGATCCACTTTGGCCCGTCCAAGTCTATTGAAGCCTATATGCAGGAAAGTGGTCGCTGTGGACGCAATGGGGAGCAAAGTGATGCTCTCCTGTTGTACAATGGTCTAAATCTTAAGGCAGCAGATTCAGACATGAAAGAGTACGTGAAGTTGAGTACCTGTCGTAGAAAATTTCTACTCAAGCATTTTAGTGCCTCGCCTCGGTCAGACTTTCCATCTGGACACATGTGTTGTGACATTTGTGCAGAGTCGTGTGAATGTCAAGGTGGACACTGCAATATGGATTTGCACCTTCCTATTGTAGTAGAGGAAGTAGAAGAGTATTGCAGATCCATCTCCAATGAAAAGATGTCAGAACTGAAGGAAAAGCTTGATGCTTTGAAAAAGACACTTGTTAAAGATAGCATTGCTATCAAGGAGCATAATAATGCTTCAATTATTGGATGCCCCACAAAACTTTTAGAATTTGGAACTGATCAGATTCAACAAGTCATCGACAATGCGGAGCACATCTTTTCCATCTCTGATGTGCTGAAACATGTTGACATTTGGCAAAGAAACCATGCAGTTTCTGTATTAAAAATCTTTGAATCAACTTTTAATGATGTTGAGGGCCTGATGAGTGATTCAGACTCTGACGAAGACTACTTTGAAGATGGCAACCATGAATGGGTGGAAATGGTCAATGATCAATCCTTTATGGATTTAATCGACCAATCAGAGTGAGATGTCGAGTCCATGTTGGAGGATGCGCCTCATGATAATGTGGATAATGATGCAGCATATCCAGAATTCTTAGACAGTGTCATAGGTGATATAAACATTGCATGATTTCTTGTTTTGGTTTTTGTGATCTATGATAGTCTTACTGTACCTGACACCAGGGTTTGCACTGAACAGTCAATTGCTTCAAAGGAAAGAACTTGACATATCTTTTTTGTAATTGTTATTGTAATTATTATTGTTTTTTTTAGTGATGTCAGAAATGTGAACTTGTCACATTGCAGCCATTAATATTGACAGGGCTAAAGTACCTGCTTTAAGATTCATAATAATGTAGAACTTCCCATACGCTAATACCCTTCTAGCCTGTGAATAAAACAACCTTTCACTACTCCGGCCTCTTGGGCGCCCCAAGCAGTCAGGGCAGTGGGAGGCGGCTGTACCCACAGGCTCAAACCCTTGGGATTAGTGCTCCAATGCTGGAGCCATGTTTGAGTGTCCACTTAGGAGAGGTGTCCGTCCCGGAGTGGGGGAGGGGGGGGGTCCATTAGCAAAGGTTCGACAGACTGAACAAATTACTAATTTCCCGCAGTTGTGTAAACTATTTAATATTCTTGATAATCTCTTTTTTATATACATGTACAATAATTGTAAATTTTTTTACACAGTCTGTGTAGTTATCACCAATAATGGCTAAGACAAGTGAACTTTGTTATAGAATGACCAATGGCAAACATTATGACAATGGCAAACATTATTAAATAGCTTTCTAAAATTTTGACAAATGCTGTAACATCAGACCATAGAAAAACAGATGCATAATTGTTAGTTGAATACAGTTACATTGGAAAATAGGGTTTACTGGTTGGTCTTTTTTGCTATAAATAAATTATTTATTTGGATTTCAAATTTTGTAATTCATTATTGAATATAAAACATGGCTCTCTGGTGAAAAACCTGACAAAGCAGGACAACTGGAGATTTGGAGAGAGCCACAGCAAGTGACCCCTAAACAATCTTAAGTTTCGTTTGACTGTAAATGGGCAAGAAAAAAAGCTAAACAAAAACGTTCCTGAGAGGGGAAAAGGCCTTATGGACACAGCCAGCCTTTACCTGCACCCAGGTACTAAAAATAAAAAGGCAGAAATTGCAGCAAGCGGCCGGAGCACGGAGAGGCGGCTGTATTCGCAGGCTAGAAATTACAAAACCAAATTGGCAACATGGTTATGAGAGCCATTCGCAAATTTCTCAGGGGTGATTCCGTGTTGTTTTAACGAAATGTTTGCCTGATCTTTACATTAAATTACATGCCATTACAATGTTGTGAATTGTTTTCTTGCAACAAGTATGAGTTGCCCACAGTCAGCGTGCCTTGCGGCCAATTTGCAACTCATATTTGTACTTGTTAATCCACTTGCACAACTTCCCCATTCCCAAATTTCTCAGGGGTGATCTGGGAAATTCCTTGAAATGCTTGTAGCGTCTACCAGGTGTTTCAGTTAGGGCATTTTCTTGCACTAACTGATTCACAAGCTTAATCAGATCATTCCGTGTTGTTTTAACAAAATGCTTGCCTGATCTTTTCATTAAATTACATTCCCTTGCAACATTATGAACTGTTCCTCTTGCAACAGGGAGCATCCGGGCACATCTGGAAACTGCTGCGCGTGTGAGGTTTGGGCCAAGCTTTCGTATGCCCTCCTTTATCGCATTGTTATCATGCTCCACCTCGAGGTCTAGAGGAACATTTTTTCCACTTCCGCTGTGATTATTGGCCCCCCTATTCCAACGTTGACGGTAAGCTTGCCTTGGACTCAGGAGGGCTTGCTGTTGCAGTTGGAGATAGAGGGCTTCAATGGCATACTTGGTGCTTCCCTTATCGGAATAGAAGTGGAGCAAAAGAAATTTCCAACATCGGATAATGCGGTCTCCATCACCTTCCGCTACTGCATCAATGAAATTCATGTAGAGGAGACCATGATCCATTAGGTCACACTGATAGTTGAACATGTCATCTGACTCCTCACTGTTTGAACTCAAAGGTTCTTCAGACTCTGGGGGATCTTCAATAATAAGGCCATGTGCACTTCTCTCATGGTTGCGACGATGTTGACCATCATGCCTACAGAAATATTACCAATAAACAATTGTTTTATATTTGTAAAGCAATCATATATAGATGGCACTGTAGCACGACAGCTAAGCTCTACTCTCCTCGCCCTTCGATTGATCACAATAGTACAAGACAGAAGTTCAAGATCTCTGATCTTCATTAGGTTAAAATTGCCATCAGTTTGTACCCCTACCCTCTCTTGGGGCCTGAAATTAAATAATAGCTTTGTAGTCTTCACTTTTTAAAAATAGGTAGAAAATGGTAGCCTGCGAATACAGCCGCCTCTCCGCTGTCCGCCTTTGGCAGCAGAGAGGCGGCTGTTTCCGCAGCCTAAGAAAATGGCTGCTTTGTGCCTGCATAACCTGATGCAAACACGAGGGGGTCTGGGAGAATACGAAAGCTCATATTCATACTTTGGAAGTCTCATGTTTCCCAAAACAAAGTATAAATTCTGGAATACATTTTAGCCAGTTCCATGCTGAGCAGTCATTCAGTCATTTCAGGCCTTAGACTTCTACAAGGTTGCAGTCGCACTATTTAAAAGCAACTATTAGTGACAGTGTACTGATACTAACCTGAATGTTTTGTTGCACCCAATTTCTCTGCAAGGGAAACGACCATCCGGAGTCATCTGGGCTTGACGTGCTCTTTCGTTGTCATGATCTTCAAGCACATGATTGACAATAAGGTTGTATGACTTTTCATCCACAATAAACTTATCAACAATCTGTGATGCCAAATTCCTGAGGTACACACGCTTCATGGTTTTGTCATGTTGCGATTCATCTCTAGGGTAGTGGTAGGCAGTTGGAGAACCATCTAATTGCTTCAGGCCAAGGATCTTCATCGCACTTGCTACAATCCGAGATTTGACAGCCAACAAGAACATCTGCTTGTTGGGGGCATAGGCATGATGGGCATCAGCCTTCACATTTCTTCTGTTGATGGAGTTACGGTCAGCAAATAAAGTGCATTTATCATTGGCTGAAACTGTTGAGTAAAAGCGCTGGTAGATCAACTGCAAACAAATAAATCCACCAATCAATAACAATAATAATATTATTGAGGAGGGGTCTAAAAAAATGCCATGGTTCGCCCCTGTCCTAGTGGAGCTTGACAAGCAAAACAACGAGGCTAACACTAATCAATAGGAAATATCCATACTTTCCACCCTCCCCCTCCCCTTCCAGTTTAGCTACATAATATTCCTACAAAATTTTGACTTTTGAGAGCCCCATTCCCCCCCCAGAATTTCCAATGACCCTCTATTAGCAAGGAGGGGGGTATTTCTGAAAATACACAATAATAATAGTAAAACAAATAAAAGTTATTGTTCTAGTAACTAGGGAGTCCGAGACATCTAAAATACACATGAATTCATACAATTTTTATTAATAAATACAGTCAAACTCCTAGGTGTCCATAGAGGTGGGTGAATTCTAGCTTATGTTTACATAATAGAGTGTTACTCATTGGCTGTTTTCTGCTGAGAGAATAGTTCACACAATAGTTCATTCAAATATACAGTAATATTACTGTTGGAAGGTACAAAGAAAAGAAGGGTTAACTCACAGCAAGGAATTTCAGTTCAGCATGCCAGTCTGCAATTTCAACATGTAGGCCATCCAATCTCTCCTCAAGTGATGATATGCAGTTGACAGCTCTCTCCACAGAAAGTTGGTCACCAACAACCCCAACTCTGTTAAAAACAGTTCCTCCTTGAGACGAGTGTAGAGGAACATAAGAATGAAACCGATGCAAGGCCCGGTTGATCCCCTCTGTGGTATTTTCATCTTCAAAAATTACTCCAAGGCATTCCTAGTCAAATTAAATCAAACATTTAGACTGACTTCCAGGTTTATCCATGCCACCCTGATTGGGGGGGGGGGGGGTTAATTAACTCAACTGAAGCTTGATGGGCAGGTGCAATAAACCCTCAGAGCCTATTCGAGACAAAATCAATGATTTTCCTATTTTCCTACCCTGCTGAGGACAAAATACCTTAGTTGTGATCCTGTTTAAGACAGTCACGTGATGAAGTTACACATGCAATCTATTCCATCAGCAATGACAATTCAGGAATCATAATCATTAACTACATTAAAAGTTGAATAAAACAGTTTTTTAGCCTCTCATAGTTCTGCCACTAGTGGCATTACTACATGTCAAATGCTAAAGGCAATTAGTGACTCTTTTAGTGGGCTAATTATTCTTTTAAGAACAACGTTCCCAACTGCCCACCTTTTCTGATTTTGTGACCATCTCCTTAGAATGAGAATGAGGGATGTGCATAGTCACAACATCTTTGCAGAACGAAAGAGAAGGTATTTCTTCTGTTATGACTCTTTCAATAAGCAGAATGTAATTTCCTCTCTGTGAAATATGCTGTGGGACAGTGGGGATTATTTTGTAGTTGTCAAGATCCATGACAGAGTCACATATTGGTTTGTCATCTGGTAGATGGTTGCCAGAAACTCTGTTTGTGACCTTCACATGATTGATCCAGTGATGATCTTTGTTTTGGTTGTCCTCTGTCATTTCTCTAACTTTTTGGAAGATGTCCAGATTGTCGAAGGCAATTTTCCATCCAGGACCAATTTCTTGCTGAAGAGTTGGCGGAGACGACTGATTGAACTGCCTAATTTCTTGTTGATGAACACTGCTTGCATCTTTCTCAGTAGGGGTTGGCAGGGATGACTGATTGAACTGCCTAATTTCTTGTTGATGAACACTGCTTGCATCCTTCTCAGTACCAGTTGGTGGGGATGAATGATTGGACTGCTCAACTTCTTGTTGATGAACACCGCTTGCACCTTTCTTGGAACTGGTTGGCGGAGATGACTGATTGGACTGCTCAATTTCTTGTTGACGAATACTGTTTGCATCTTTCTCATTTTGGGTTGGAGGAGATGACTGAGACTGTGTAGCGGAGCTGCTGCAAGACTTAAGCACTGCCTCATCCTCTTGTTTCTGCTGGATCATGAGATTATTAAACAACTGCCCAAATTCATCTGACTTTTTGTTGTAATAAGAAGGAGAAACGCCAATCCGCAAAGAAGAAAGGAAGTGGCACATGGCCTAAATTTAACAAAGAAAGAAAAATTTCACTCAATGAATGCCAACCACGTTTTATACAAATGTAACTGACATTTGTTTACATTATCAGTGTTTTCTATATCATCAGTGATTAACCTAAAAGTGCTAATGGAACACCTAGTGTCAATATATAAATCATAACAATTATAATAATATTCATGAAGGAAAGAAAGGATTTTAAATTGTGAAACTGATTTGAAACATTTCTTGTTAGTTGTTTCTTCTACAGTCAAACTTGTATCAAGCAGACAGCGTGTTACACATGTAAGTGGGCACCCTTAATTGACAATTTAAACTGCCAGCCAGTAGACAAACCACAGAAAGGTCATTAATATAGTAAAAATATCTGCATTACACAGATATCTCTTTAGCTGGACCTGAGGGTGTCCACTTACCACAGGTTTGACTGTAGTTTTAATAAATACGTAATTCTCTTTAGTTATTTGATTGATACACATTCATCAAAACAAATTAAAGTGAGCAAAGGCAAAACTAGCCTGCAAATACAGCCGCCTCTCCGCGCTCGGGCCACTTGCCAAACAGCACACGCGGCCAGAGCGCAGAGAGGCGGCTGTACTTACAGGCTAACTCAAAACAAAATGTTTATGTTACCACTTACATGGAAGCCAGAACAGAATTATTTACACAAAATTAATAAGATTCTTCATAAAATGGGATTGGTACCATCACCTATGTGTTCCTTTTGTGGAAATACCGAGGAATCCCTCGAGCATTTGTTTATTTATTGCGATACCTCAAGACATTTCTGGTCGTCAGTGACCGACTGGTTAAATGAGTTTGGTTTTGATGCTAGGTATCTGAGCACTTTTGATATAGGGTTTTGGTCTCACTAGCAAAGACAGTCTATTATTAATTCATGTAATTATTCTCGGTAAATATATAAAATAAAAGAAAGTCTCATAGCAAAGAATAATCATGACTTGAAAATTCATAAGAAAAAATGGCAAAAACTGCTTCCTTTCGTTGACAGCCTTTAAGGAATATTAATATCAATAGTTGACTCAATTTTTGTAAACATCTTTTGTTTGTAGATAAGCATTCTGCAATTTATTCTGTAATTGTTGCTTTCTATAATGTTTTTGTGTTTTTAATGTAGGCCTGCCGTGTACCTTGTACTTTGTTTGTGATTATCAATAAAGGTTTTGTATTAAACAAAAAAAAACTTACATGGAAGCCTGTGTACTTAATGAGTGTTGTTACCATAAGTTGCACAGCATTCATGTTGCGAGAGCGTTGTTTCAACAAGACAGATCCTGCAACAGCTACACTAGGTAGCCACTTTTCTGAACCAAGACTGTGTTTCTGGTTTCTTACTGGGATGGCTGCTGTCATCATCACAGAGTACAACAATGGTGAACGTGCCTTCAACTCAATGCAGACTTTTTGAAGGGACAGATCTTGCATATCTGAGGCTGAATTCTTCCTAAGTAGTGACGGGCTCTTCGTAGAAATAATCTCACAGCACTCTTTTGAGATTTCTTTTAAAAAGAGCTTGAGCATTTCAGTTCTCAAGTCTTTAATTCTAAAGGCTGCTCTTGCAATGTCCATCCAAGTACCTTGTAACAGACACTTGCCAAGGGGCTCAAGCTCTTTCTTCAACTTACGCTGCTTTGTTTGTGATGGCCAGGTAACTACAACCTTTTAAGGTATAATACAAACGAACAAAGAATGAAAATTAATGGAAGTTTAGAACTAAAACTTTCAAGGGCCTACCAAATGGCATAGGCGAATCATATGTTATTACACAAAAAAAAATTAGCTTAGAGCTTAAATTAATAAGCTTAAGACCTAAAATGTTAGATGTCACAATGTATTTTTGTCACTGAATGATTAATATAAAAGCTTTTCCCTTGTAAAAATGGTACCGGGATCTTGGCGGGATCTTGCCAAGATCCTGCCAAGATTCCCGCCGGGATCCCGCCGAGATTTTGGCCGCCGGGATTCTTACCGGGATTCTTGGCGGGAAGGCGGGATTCCCGGCGGCCAAAATCTCGGCGGGATCCCGGTGGGAATCTTGCCGGGATTCTTGGCGGGAAGCGGGATCCCGGCGGCCAAAATCTCGGCGGGATCCCAGCGGGAGTCTTGCCGGGATTCTTGGCGGGCAACCGGATATCTCGGTGGGAGTGTTGCCGGGATTTGCGACGGGAAACAAAATTCCTTGCGGTCAAAATCTTCCCGGCAGCCAAAATCTCCGGGGGTCCTGTCTGGAATCTTGCCAGGATTCGCGATGAGAACCATAATTAACATTAATCAAACTACCAGACGCTGACAAAACTATGTCCTATATTGCAGTCCCAAGTATTGTTGACATGATTGTTATCAGCCTTGCACGTGTTTCTTAATTGAATTATCCCTTATTTGGTACTATTTCCATGTGACAATAACGAGAACACAAAGAATAGTTCACGTGCATGTGATGTTACTTCAGCGCGCCGAATTTAACGTTGTTGATTGATTTCCACGTTCCACATGAAAGCCTCGTGGTGCCAGGAGCGTTGCTGGTGGAAGGAGGCAAGTGTCTTTCTTATTTATTTGCTGTGAAATCCGTAGCATCTGCAGGAGAATAACCAACGAACACTCAGAGTTTGATGGTGTTTTGAGCATTTTTGTGTTTGTTCGCACTTGCATTTTATACTCTCAAATGTAAACTATATGTGTTCGCGGTTCAGAGAGATCGATTTATTTGTAGTCAAGACAAAGCATGGAATAGCGGCCGTGCAGAAACTCAGGCTTGTTCATGATCATCTAAGAAAGGAACAGTGTGCTGGACGAGAATTTGTCAGTGGAAATTTAAATGCTGAGCGAAAGAAACGTGTGAAATCTGAAGTATCTGGCAACGCAGTTTTGCGAAGCACCTTTTACAATTGTCATCAGAGGAACAAATATTGTTTGGTACTCCAAAGTATTCAGAATTTCACAGAACCGCCCCATTGGAGGAGACAGGTGGAAAGGCTTGGGTTTTATTTTATAACATGCACACCGTTTCAGATTTAAGGTTAATCTACATCGTTATTTCAAGATTACTCTCTCTTTAATAAACGTAAGTGTATTAAATTTTGTTGACGCGTTCTGCCTGAACATACGTGCAGGGTCTGTAATTGGGCGAAGCTTATGCAAAACACAAATTAAATCGCCAAATACTAGCAAATGTGGGGAATTTGTTGAAAACATCTGCGCCGCTTGCGTTGCGCTTCAACTTGTTTATAAATGTAAACACTGAAATATGATCTGCAGGGATGAACAGGGATGACCATCTGTTTTTGTATAACCCTAAGAATCCAATAAATTGTATCTAGTAAATAATCCCATTATTTTTCTTTTGTCTTTGTGCTTTATTTTGGATAGTTCAACTGAAAACAGAATGTGCGAGGACTTTTTAAATGAAAACTATGTACATCTAATTAGACTGTCTCAATTTGTTATGGAATTTATCTTGCGTAGTTCTTCCTCAACTATTCGCCTTGGAAAAGAATACAAAAGGAGAACACGTTATGGAGAATAAAAAGGTGAAATCGACGACACCGAACAAAGAAAAATAGAATTCAAGGGGTTACAAACAAACTATACTTCCCGGTAACTTGAAGCCTCAGTTAATCGAACCTCCCGCCAACTTTATAACTCGAGGTGAACGCTTTTTTCTCTTCACAACATCTCCTTCAGAATTTTGTCCTGGATAAGTGACAAACCTTCAAATACCTCTAACCTTTTTTATTTTCCTTAAAGGTTCGAGTAAAGAAACTGAACAAGAAAAATGACAATGTAAAAATAAAGTGTTTGTTTTGTGGCGTCTTCTCGTCTTGCAGAAATTGGCTGCTCGCCAAACTGTGGTCACGCAAGTCACGATTTTTTTGTCATGTAGTTTAAAGCTCGTGAAATTGTCGATCGCAAATTGTTTATATATTGTTGTTGTTGTTTTGCATCTAAAACCATTTAACAAGGAACCATTTTCAGTATTAGATTCTGCAACTTGCCGCAAATTCTGAAATTTGTCAGACTTGTCACCTGGCTGTTCTGTTCGCTATCGGGGTAAATTGTGTCAAGTTTACGCAAATCTGGAGAAGACGGCGAAAATTAAGCTTACTTTTTGAACTCACAAAATGAATCCTTAAGTAATGTCTAAGAGCAAATTAGTTACCGGTAAGTAAGTTTATTTATACCATCCTCACACATTTTTATAGGTAAGTCAAGCTTTTTTTCAGTGTGGATTTTTTCTCACAAAGGAGCCTCTTTCTCTGAAAGACCCGCCAATGGTCAGTTCACTTGACTGAAATCAACATCACCAATTAAAATAAATTAAAGGTTAACAGTCGACGTCATCTAAAAGGGTTCTTTCAGCGAAAAAAAAACAGAAGGCAACGAAAAGCAGTACACGCTGACGCTTTTGAGTGAAATATAAATTAAAGTGAAACTCACTGACCTTTTCCTCACATGTTGAATGCTTGGAGCGACCAGACTCGTCGAAGGAAAGAAACCAATGAGTTAAGCGGCTTCCATCGCGGCAAATTAGTAAGCTGTAGAGACTATAGACGTCCTTTGGAAATTTTTGAAAGCATTTAACTCGATTGTTCATTCCTCAAATGTAGCTTTGTCCACAATATCTACTCATACTTTGTTTATGTTCATTCTCAGTACACTTTAGTGTGGCATGTTTAGCTGGGTTTAGCATGCCGGCCGTTCTCTCGTTGACAACAGTTTCTTGAGTTTCTTGCAAAACGTTCTCTTGCTTCAAACTTGACAGAACCATGTTGTTTTCGGTAAAAATAATAAGTTAAACGTTTCAATTTTCTCCTGTACATACAATAAAAAGAAGCCATTTTCAACTTGTTTTGTGGAAAAATTCTCGCATTTTTTGGATTACGCGAGCAGCGCTCGCCGATGGCGTGATTGAATCAACCAATCACATTGTTCCATTAACGCAATGGCGGGAGTCAAGGCAGGATTTTTTGGCGCGATTACGGTATTAGGTACATGGCCGGCAAGCAGCGAAAAAAGTTAAATTCAGAACGACAACATATTAGTCACAGGAAACAGTATATTTAAAAACCCTTGCTTAACTCTTCCGTGGTGGCTTATAAAGAAAGTCCAACAAAGAGATGGCATGACATCACCTAGACAGAAGTAGTCATTTAAAATACAGGGATGCGAAAACGAAGTCCTCTGCATAAAAGGTAAGCTTAAGTGACAACAAATAGACATCAGTGGTCTAATAAAATGAAATGACTTGTAAAACAGAGCCGATCAGAGCCAGCAGCGTTTCTGATCGTTGTTATTTTGGTAGATGTCGCGCGTAGCGGCAAAGCTACAAAACCGGACAACCGTTAACATTGTTCTTCGTCGATTGTTATTTTCAGTTATATCGAGAACCCGGAATGATTCTCCTTACGGATACAGCACTGCGTTAATTGTCACTTTAATCCCGTTTGAAGATTATAAACTTTTGAAGATTAATAGAGTTCGGGATTAATGACCATCGTCTTTACAATCTCGCACAACGTGCCAGCGCGAACTCCCGCACGATGATCGCCCTATTTTTTATTCATCAACATAACGAGCCATACAAGATCGCTGTTTGAAACGCACTCTGATAAAAATATCAGTTGCAACAGACCTCGCTAAAGTTTGCTCGGGCTTTTCATACCACAACTTGTAATATTTCTTCTGAAGTCTCATCACGGTCAGTTTTGAATCTGCGCATCTTGCCAAGATCGTAGCTGTCTTGCCGAGATTACGGTTGTCTTGGCGGGATCACCGATGTCTTGGCAAGATCACGCCGGGGACCGAAACTCTCGCCGGGATTCTTGCCAAGATCCCGGCCAAGATTTTTTCTTGCCAAGATCCCGTTAGAATCCCGGCGGGGAAATTCCGTTTCCCGGCAAGATTTTTCATTTCCCGGCAAGATCCCGGTAGGAAGCGGGATTCTTGGCGGGATCCCGCCGGGATCCCGGTAGCCATTTTATATGCGTATCATTTCCTCTGAAAACTAAAATACATAAGCTTACAATAATAATTATTGTAAAAATTTTAACCTTATAAGCATTAAAATGGTGATCGAACAGACACAAAATATACAAAACCCTGACCGATTAATCAGTTCATTACTATTCACGATAAGCTCACCTTAACACCAAGTTCTGGCGGTTCGTCAAGTTTCTCTGTTTCAGGCGCAAGTGGGTTGTTGTCCGGTAAAGAAGTACAAGTGGTAGGGCGAACCGCAATCGGAGATAGGTCGCAGATTAAGTTTGGCTTTTCGCGTGTCGATGGCATAGGACTGCTTTCAAGAGGACAAGCCAGAGGACCCAAACTGTTAATTTCTTCCGCAAACGTAAGGCTTCTAACTGAAGATCCGAGTTTTCTACGATTACGTATATCATTCTCCACCATTGCCAAGTTGTCTGCTTGCCTCTGTCGCTTCTCGAGAAGCTTTTTGCACGTACGGCAGCAAAACGGGACCTTCGAAACCAACGATGTTGAAACTGAATTCATCGGTAGAAAATCAAACAAATGCGCCAGATATCGCGGAATTTTACGGAGAAGATCACCAGCAATCGACTTGACGTCGGTTCTAATATAATATCTGTCTCCCTTCTCAGCTCCTGTTCTACAAAGGATGCAAGTTTCAAGATTTTATTCATAAATATTCATCATTCGCGATCCCACGGAGACCGCCATTGTGAAACCAAATGATAATTCATGCAACGTGGTTGGTTTCATAATCTTAATTATGCAAAATTTGTAACTCGAGATTTACGTCATCAGTATGGAATTTCTGTGTGTAAATCGCAGACGTCTCTCCCCTCCGAACGCGGCAAGCGGCCGGAGCGCGGAGAGGAGGCTGTATTCGCAGGCTATTGAGCCTTCCACGCCTGTATTTCGTGGGCTGCATGATGAAAGTCGTATCGGAGATCATCCATCTCGTCGTCAGTTACCTGAATATCATTTAGGTAGTTCTCAATACTCTGCAGAACGTCTTTGAGCTCCTCGCATTGTGCACAAGCTTTGTCGTGGGTGTGATTGCAGGGAGTGTTGTAGGCATCGTCTTTGTTGTCATTGAGAGAATACGTGCTGCAGTGATCAGCCACTGAAGAAAATTCTGACACAGGAACCTGAAAACAGATAAATCGATATTTCTATACTTATAGTGACAAAATTAACTGCATATGCTTGCAGCTCTGTCAGCCGATTTCTAACGTCGGCACAAAAACGCTGCCCGTACCCACCGATGTGTGCGCCATTTGTGTTTTTGTTTAATGGAAACGGGCGCAATATCCGAACTGGTTTGATAAAATACGCACTTTAATTAGGAAACCTATAGATAAATTCGCGCATGGCACACACTGACGGTGCTTACCATTCTACGGCACGATGCATCTAAGATAGGCTGGTTGTCCAGCCATGGTGAGAGGGAAAAACTGGACCAAAGGCTTTGTCTAATTATGACAAAACTAAATGATACTGCAAAGACCAGCCTTGAAAAAACCTGATTGAAAGTCCGACGCACTAATCATTACTCTACTGCTGTACCCTCTATTTATAGTTAGAACGTTATAGAAATTAAGCTTTACATTTATATTAGTAAAACAGTTGACCTTACCTTGTAGTCAGACTTCAATGCTGTTTGGCTGCCTTTAAAGACCTTTCCCAGCCATTCCCGATTTGCGTTGAAAGGCCATGTTCTTCCAAGCGTTCTACCAGGTGGCAGAGGTCATCAAATGCTTTTGCGCCCTCTGTAGCGATATATTCCAGCCCCTGAAGTGATTTTCGGACTGTCGCAGAACAAGCGGGCAAAATGCGTAGCATGGTGTTGGAGCCAAGCGGTTTGAAGTTGGTCTCTTCACCGTACTGTTGATACTGCTTCACAATTCGCTGCGGGAGCATAGTGCAAATCACATTAGGCATTTCAAAGCACTTTGCCAGAAGAGAGCTGGAGATATCGCTGACCGAAAGGGAGGTCCTGTACGACATGAGGGCTGGTTATAAAAGTAAGAAAATGGTCTAACTGACCACTTTCAACACGTATCCTCGGACTTTTATTGAGGGGCAAGGGTACACCACGCCCATACTTCAATCTGTGCTGCTGACCCATCTTGAATCTGTGTTCGGTAAGGCCTGGTATATAGTACTGGATTCTTTTAAAACTGACAAGATCTGCCATGACTGAAAGTACCTGTCTGCGTGTTTCCCAGCTGGAAGCATTGTGGTAAGTTTCAGATAGAGCCTCTAGGTATCTCTTATCTGCTGAGGATTCTTCCTTTTACATGCAATGCCTTTTCAACCGAATGTGAAGCTTTCAATGCCTCCCACAAATGGCCTGCATCCCCCGGTGCAATGACGTTCAACGCCGCCACAACCGCGTCTCAGCCCTTTATTACATGGCTATTTTTAGTTCGAATACTTGCCTCCCCCCATCTTTTCTTCTATATATGGACCAATGCTACCTTCGTTACAGCTTCTCAAGAATTCGTTCATCTTTAACCGCTGGACGCCTAATTTATCTGGTTTGACTTGGTGGCTATTGGAGGAGTCGCCACTACTGCTGGTGTCACTGTTTTTCTCAGGGAGGTACAAGCTTACATCTTTTTCGATAGTAAGATCCATCATTGCTTGGCATATCTGCTCGTCGTTATCACTGGAGTCTTCCTACATACAAAAATTGTTCACCATTAGTTTACCTTCCGCTCTTTTTATCTCCTTCAATAGCTTTCAACAAGGTGAAAACGCGAGCCTGAGTGAAATTAGCGCAAATTTTCCTCATTTTGTGCAACTTTCATGCGCGCTCGCTTGTTCAACGTTTCTATTACCTAACCTTGGTAAAAGAGGGTGACTGTTCCTGTTCTAGAGTGTTATAATTGAAAGATTATTAAATTGGAAAAAAACTAGTAACAGTCCCTACCGAGTCCCCTTTTACAACTTGAAATGGGACGCTGGATTGTTCTACTTCGGCGGCAACTTGAGAGTCACTTCTGTTTTCACCTTCGGTTAAAGAAGGCATGGTAGCAGCAGGTTTCTCGTCCAATTGTTTCCTGCACTGTACGCAGACCTCTGAAATTCGAAAGTCGAATATTATACTTGATTTACGAAATCGATACAATTTTTTCATGTATATCATTATTACTAAGCCCCCATCTGTTTTGAAAACTCATAATAATTCTTTATGAAGTCAACACAAGCGCCGTAATTATGTTTTCGTAGTGCTATGATAATACAATTTGGTCTTCAAGTAATCAGGACTTGCGTTAGAGTAGTGCCGTGTTTGTTCTTAAACTGAAAAAAAATTTACAAAGATCGTGCAACTTTCAACAGTCTTAATCCACCTTGTATAGAATATCTCTCTAACATTTTTAATCTTTCACGAAAAAACTTACGTGATGCAACAGGGACCAGAACTTGCGTCAGTTGGAAAAGTCGCTCAGACTGAGTCAAGGTTAACCTGCACTCTCCCTTGACGGTCGTGTGTGATGCCCATTCACTTGGACAGCTGCAGTTTTTCTTGCAGGATCTCCAGCGGATTTCAAACCTTTCCCGGTGTCGCGGGCATGTTGTTAAACCCAAACGAACTTCATTGCCAAGAATCTATGCCAAGGTACATTGAGTTTTCCTGTCTTCATTTAGGTCAAAAGGAATGTATCCAGGGGAAGCATTCATCCACCCTAGCTGCCAAACATGTCTAATTGTAACAGGTATCTTGACAGAATTTTTAACTTGGGCAGTGCAACTATGGATGTACCCCAAAAGGAGAGACGGATGTTGCGCCCCAGGTGATAACAAATGTGGATACCAGGGGTCATTTCGCTTCAGTAATACCGGCAAGATTTTCGTGCAACGTGTCGCGCAACAAGGATGCGTTACAAGTTGAGAGTGATCTCACCTATACACGTAACAAATCTTTATTTTTCTAAAAGTAGAAGCAACTAACGTTCTGCAACCTGAACACCTGAACACGCGACGCGGAGGTGATAAGAAGCGCAACGTCGTTGCGCGAATCAAATATTCGCACGAATGTTTTCCGTATTATTTGGCCTTTAGGCAAGATTTTACAACTCTTGGTGGCGGCATGTACAGTTGTATCCAAGCTAAAGACCTAGCACAAAACATTACATATATCTTAGTGCATCATACGAACGCGCGGGACGTGTGTAGCTTACGCGGGAAAATCCACGCTTTAGGCACCTCGCGCCAAGCGAGTTAACGTGCACCTAACCCCTAAAATGTTTTTTTGGCTAAATAAATTCTATTATCAACTGGAACATTTCTTCGCAAAAAATTTTTGATTTGGTTAAATTCTCGATTTTCTGTGCCCTGTTAAATTCAAGAAAAATGTGGTTCAAGTCCGAGTAAGAGGAACCTGGGGCGAGCCGTAGTTGTAACGTCAGATCAAGAACCAAGAATTCCACGCCGCTTAGTTTTTAGCTGTGTTTCTCTGACTTTATTTGTTGATCGAAGCCTTCTGACCTTCTAGCTAATTCGAACAAAGTCATAGTATGACTGAAATTCCAATGTTGTAATCCAAAGCAGATACTGAGACGAGCTACGCAGATTCTGCTGATTTGCAGATGAATTTTAGCTCTGGATACGAGATACATGCGGAACACGAAGTCGACAGTACACCGACAAAGGAAAGTGCCGTCCTGCCCATATCTGCTAAAAAGCCGCTAACCAGCGAAGAATGAATTGCCCAATGCAAAAAGGAATTAAAGGCAAACTAAGAACTGAAACAGCAAATAAAGCAACTTACGATTGGCCTTGGAGGGCCGCGAAGAAGCCGGAATGCTGAGATTCGCCCGTGAGTGTTTACATTTTATTTCGCACGTTCGGTCTTCACGTTTGGTCTTGGTTTTCCTGCTCTCCACTTCTCGCATTTGAGATTTATATTCAAGCTGAGGGAATCTCTTATAGAAATGGCGATTTTGATAAAGCATTCCTTTCTTCATTTATCTATTTTACATAGAAGTAAATGTGGAAACTGCGATATTACTTACGTCTTGTCCATCTCTGTAACCGGCACAATTTATAACACTAGTGAATCAGGAAGGCAATTATTTTCTAAAGGGCATTGACGAGAATTATAAGCACGAGAGTTTGTTAGTATTGGTTCAATTGAGATTATCTTACCGATCATTTTTCTCTCTTCAACGTGCGCGCAGTTTCCTCAGATCCCACTCGCGAGCGGAAATGTACAAAATTATGTAAATCAACCGGCCCTCGCTTAACTCGCGACTCGAGGCTTCGCCGCTCATCACTCACACTTCGATCTTCTTGCGGCCTTTTTTCGCACAAAAAATGGTAATAAAAGAATTAAGAAAGAGACTGCTTGCCGTCTACTTCAGCGGAGGATATGAACAAGGGATCTCTGCCCAGTACTAGTGATGTTTTGTTATGCTCGAGTGATTTAATATGACTCATACGGTGGCCCACAACTGTCACATCAAAACAAAATGCTCACATCAAATTCAAATCACTCACATCAAATTCAAATCACTCACAGCAAATTCAAATCACTCACAGCAAATTCAAATAACTCACAGCAAATTAAAAATCACTCACAGCAAATTCAAATTGCTCACAGCAAATTACAAATCCACCACAGCAAATTACAAATCATTCACATCAAATACAAATCGTTCACATCAAATACAAATCGCTCACAGCAAATACAAATATGGTCAGTGTAAAGGGAGGACTGCGGACTGCGGACTGCGGACCAGGGGAAAAGGCAGACTGAGGGTAAAATGAAGACTGCAGACTAAGGGTAAAATTCAGAATGGAGACCGCAGACTAGGGGTAAAATGAAGAATGAAGTCTGCAGACTGCAGACCAGGGGGAAAATGAGAGAAAAGACAACCAGAAAAATGTCTGCGCTCGTAGAAGTTCGTAGCAATCTACTAAAATCTATTTAATATGGTCAAAATATTTGCATTTTTTTCGTGCTGTAATAGGATAGTTTTTTGTACTAATTGAGGAGTAATTACAGTTTTTACACCAAGGATCTGCTGGGAATACGTTGCTCATGAAAGAGTTTTGCTTCAACTTCAAGCCGTAGATTGTTCAGAATTTGATCGGACTACGCAAAACAACCTGTGTGTGATAAACGAATAAGTTCGGACGGGAGTAAATGTAGAGCTAATTATTTCATTAAGCGGAATCTGTAGTGTTCCAAAGGATCGCTTTTTACGAATGAACTTCATTTGTGAACTAGCTGAGGTCGCCGGCTATATGTAGTTCCCGGTCGGTCACCCCTCCAAGTACAACTTCACTCGTCGTAAGGACAGAAGAACTTATGGTACCTTGATCATGGACTGGTATCTAAGAATTCAATTAGTTAAAATGTTTACCTTTTGCTTTCCACTTTCGTCTTTTTCCTGACTTTTTAAAATGCATATTGTACTGAAAAAAATTTGTGTGGGAGATAACGGGGTGAAATGTTTACCATAATGAAAACATTCACTCAACGGAATTAGTACTTGGATTGGTGACCGCCCTACCCTGGGTGCCAGAAGCTTTTCTTGCGCGGTTTCCGGTTGCAGCTTATGTTCTCTACTGTGACCCACGCGAGACATACGCTGTGATTGGTTTAACTGTAATAGGGTAAAAAAAGATCAAAGTTCAACGAGAACAGTAAATCAAAGCGCTCTGTCTCAGAGGTTTTTTCTTGCGGCAAGCCGCTCGTTGCGTCGGCCCTAGGCCAATTTTTCCCAACGTTAGTGAGAAGAAAACCTCTGGTACCCAGGGTATGACCGCCCGGGAACTATATGTATCCAGCGGAGTTTGACTTTTACCTCAGCTAGTTTGCAAATGAAGTTCATTCCTAGAAAAGCGATCTTTTGGAACACTACAGGTTCCGATCTAGCTCTACATTTTCTCCCGTCCGAGTTTTTTCACTTACCACACACAGGTTGTTTTGCGTAGTGGATCAATCTACGGTTTGGAGTTAAAGCAAAACTCTTTTATGAACAACGTGTTCCGGAGAATCATTGGAGAATCAATTAGTAAACAAACTTTCCTATCAGAACACAAAAAAAATGCAAACATTTTCACCAGATTTTCATGGATTTCTACGAACTTCTACCAGCGCAGAAGTATTTCCGGCTGTCTTTTCTCTCATTTTCCCCCTGGTCTGCAGTCTGCAGACTTCATTCTGCATTTTACCCCTAGTCTGCGGTCTCCATTCTGAATTTTACCCTTAGTCTGCAGTTTGCATTTTACCCTCAGTCTGCTTTTTCCCCTGGTCCGCAGTCCTCCCTTTACACTGACCATATTTGTATTTGCTGTGAGCGATTTGTATTTGGTGTGAGCGATTTGTATTTGATGTGAACGATTTGTATTTGATGTGAATGATTTGTAATTTGCTTTGGTGGATTTGTAATTTGCTGTGAGCAATTTGAATTTGCTGTGAGTGATTTTTAATTTGCTGTGAGTTATTTGAATTTGCTGTGAGTGATTTGAATTTGCTGTGAGTGATTTGAATTTGATGTGAGTGATTTGAATTTGATGTGAGCATTTTGTTTTGATGTGACAGTTGTGGGCCACCGTAGACTCAAGATAAAATTCTTATAACGAGGCACGTTCATAGACTAGAATAAGGAATAATAGCAATGGTTTGTTATTGTGGAGAAAGCGCGTTCGGTTCTGCTGAAGGAGGACTTTCTATAAATACGCTCTTTAATTTTAAACCCTTCGCTGTTTTGGGCACCGCTTACCTGTAATTATCGTTAGCGCTTGCCATGTAGCCAACTTGAATAATTCGCAAAGGTAATAATTTTCTGCGTACCACGTATCGCGGGTATTCTGTGGTTAATCACAGGCTTACCATCCTGTTTTTGTTGTGGACCTGTGCTAGCTGGGCGGAAAAGCCCATGGAAACGCTTGCTACGCAAGCTATTCTCTCAAAAAAGTTCGACGGTTGTGATCAGCTGTCATGGGCGGCTAGTAGAAATCTCGTCGTTTCTTCACAGAAATTGGTTATTAAAGTACGATTTGCTACATAAATAGTTAGGTAATGCTTTACTGGTTTTCCTTCGTATTTTTACTTTAGAAACAATGAAGGTAATGCATCAGTCAATTCCAGCAGTGCCCATCCCCCCCGGGGCATTAGTCGGGCATTTGCTCACGTTTTAATCCCGGGGATGGGGCAGTTGAAATTTTGAAATTTTATCACTGCCCGGTGATCGGGCATTTGCCTACCCCCGGTAGACAAGGTGAGAAAAACGTTCCGGTGTAGTCAGTCTGCGGTCGTCCATGATCTTCCATTCCGTTGTTGCTGTTCGCAGATTGATTTCATCGTTTGTTGATTAAATACTGTATGAATTGAAATTAATTCTACGTATTACATGGATTTTTAAGCTATCCGAGGTGACCAGTTTAGTAAAAATATTTTATGTTTTTGGCCGTTTGTTAAATACAGATCATGCATTTTCAGTTCTCCGAAATTATTTAAGCATTTCTTTTAATATAGCTTATTTAATAAAACACCGGGGGGTGGGGCATTTGCCTTCTATTTTGGTCCAACCCCGGGGCATTTGACGGACTTACTTGTCCCCACCCCAGGGAATTTGCCCTTTGTTAAAAAAAATGCTAATGCCCGGGGGTTTGCCTGGGGGGGGGGGGGGATGGGCACCGCTCAAATTGACTGATGCATGAAAAACGAGTCTCTTGTGAAAGACAAATGTTTCAAATTTATGCAAATTTGACGATGTTTATCACTAGCAACCAAAGTTTGCCTTGGCCAAAAAGAAGTATTTGCTGGCAAAAACCTTTCACCTGATGACTTTATTTGAGGTTCTATTAATTAGTAAGTACCAAACATTGTGAAACTTTTCTTTAAAAAATGAAATTAGCTGGTCGTTACTTCCCCGCCTGTCAAGGTCAAAAGGTCATCTTCGCTTGGAAAATAGGATGTAGATAAAGCGCTCCCAAAATTTACCATTTCATTTACCCCAAAATTTTTTTTCATCAAATCGTAGAGGAAAGATTGCTTATTCCAACAAGTGTAGTCTCAGCTGCGAAAGCCATATACCAGAGTGCTTTTTTTGGTCCTGAATTTCGCCAAATTTTATCGTGCGACTATGCCGCCCGAAACGGTTAAATTTTAGAAATCTCTCAAAAATTTTGGTTTCCATTGAATTGAAATTTGACAAAGCAAACATGACAAGAGAATATCCTACTTATACTACATGGCCTTGATGTTGATATTTCTGTCTTCACAATTCAAGACGAGCGGTTGATTTAAGTGACACTTTCAAGTCGTTTTTACTCGCTCCCGAGTCATCAGAATGATAAAGTCGTCATAACGGTAAAGTATTTATCGGAATAAACTGAAACTTTTATTTTTATAAATGGTTTGGGAAGACCTTTATTGTGACAAAGTTTGGCAGTTTTCGATTTTTCTATCTTGCATGGTCCTCAGGGTGAAAGTTACGGATATCCGCTCTTAATATAGCCTTTATTGGGCTCGAAGGTTCGAAGGTGTATATTATTTATAACTTATTAAACGTGCGTTCAAGCCAGCCTGCGAAAAATTTGTTATTACAACACCTACGTGTCAGTACATCGTTCAGCTCAATATTTCTTCAGTTGTAGCATGAAAATGCATTTCGAAGTAAGTTTATGATACGATGTCGAATGTGCCTCATTTTCCAGCAGTAGATCAAGGGATTGAGCAATGAATTAAGAAACACTAGCGTTTTAGTGTAAACTTTAATCAATGACAGTATCTAGGCTCAGACAACGATATAGTGCCAACCCAAAAAGTACAAATACTTGGCCAATAACAGATCAAAAATATTAAATAAACGTAAATCGTTGTGACCGCATAGTTTTTGACCTTTCCAAATTTACCCTTTCTCTATTCCGTGCTACTTGCAGTACTTAAAGGGCATCGATTTGATGCGCAAGTTGTCGTACGGCTACATTTTCATTGTAATTTAGAACTGTTGTGGCTAGTAGACAAGCAATGGCTTCAATCGCGTCAAAAATTTTTCCTGACCTCCACACCTCATCCAACGAAAGGATTGTACAGAACACCCAAATTGAAATCACCATAGCAACAACACGCTTGTGCGTCACAAGTTTCTGGTATCTGAGGTGAAGATGAATGGCCAAGAATCTGTCTGCACTTAAAGCCGCCACACCGAAGAACGAAGCCAAAGCAAATAAATTTGCTGTGATACTGTAGGCGATGGATACGGTATTAAAAGTTGGATTGTTTCCAGTACAAGGGTCTTGCTTCAATCCCATGACAAGACATGCAATGTATAAACAGGGTCTGGAAGGGTATTCTCGGGATCCGGGATTTGACCAAAATACGGTGCGGGATTCGGGAAAACGCAAAATATCTTGACGGGATTCGGGATTTGACTGCTATCAGGGAAGCGGGATTCGCCAAAATTTGGGCACGGGATGCGGGATTTTTTGGCTTGTCTGTCGGGAATTCGGGAAAGCGTCACGACCCAAGTAAACGTTCTAGCGGCAAAAGCGAATCAACCAGGCGAGCGAAAAATATCAATCAAAAGGGCCAATCTACATCTTAAATGTATTAGCTTTTGCAGAAATTAGTCTTTTTTAACGTAGTTTTGGGAAAGAAAAAAGGGCGGGATGCGGGATTCTCCTCAAAAAGGAGCGGGAATGCGGGATCAGCCCCCCCCCCGCTTCCAGACCCTGTATAAAGGTTGGACTATTAAACCAACACCGAGATCAGGAACAGCCAGACCCAGGAGCAATGTTTTTAAAGGCTTTGGTAACGAGTTACTTTTTCTAATCGCATGTATTGTGACAATGTTCAACACGATGGCTGCATACGATGAGAAAGCATTGAAGACGCAACTAGCGATGTACGTTGAATAGAGGTCTATAGCTCCCATCGTTGCATGGAACTGTCGAAGAAAGCACTAAATGGACTAGGTTTTTAGTGGACACTTTTAGGCTTTATCTTCGCTATAAATACTTCGAGTTTGAAAAATGCCAAACTCACAATTCAAAATTATTTTGGAACTGAGAACCGGATGGTTAAACCACCGGATGTTTTGGGCATCAAATTCGTTCAATCTTCGTGCTAGGTAGGCAACACGGAGCAGCGCTCTTCACATCCAAAACAGCAACAAAATGTATTAAAACAAAGTGAAAAACAAATTGGTACTTAACACAACTACTGTCGCTGGTACGCTGTATTAATGCTCTTTCGGTGTTTTGAAGCCCTGGCCCTCAAACAGATGTCCCGGTCTTGTCAACAAAACTTTGACTGATCTGAATGTCTCTCATGACTATAGCTGGTCAGGCCTCAAACAAGCATCAGTTAGAGCTTGTCTGTCTCCTACACCTTACGTTTTTTTTTTCGCATGATGGGCCAAAAAAAAAGGCTGCGTAGGTGACTAAGGTGGGCACCGGAAGAAGGGAGTTTTAATTAGTAAAACATTCACTAGTCGACGCAATTTATCGGTTTCATTTTTTGCTCTTCTATGTGCTTCTTTCACTTCTAATATGACAAAAGAAGGTGTTCAACAACATCACGATTGGAAGTTATGACGGTAAATCGCTCTCGTTATTTTTTCTCAAAATGCTACTCCGATAAAACTCGCCAGTTTTAAAGTGATTAATTAGTACGACGTCATCGCGTTGTTATATTGAAGACGCAACTAGCGATCGATGTACGTTGAATAAAGGTCTTTGGCTTCCATCGTTTAATAGAACTGTCAAAGACAGCCGTAAATGGGCTACGTTTTCATAAAACGCTTTTCAGGCTTTATCTTCGCAGAAAAATTTTGATCTTGAATAAATCAAAATTCGTCTTCCGAACTTATGTGGAAGGCCCAGACAGTTAAAACCACTGTATGTTTTGAGTAGGAACTTCATTCAATCTTCGTACCAGGTAGGAAACACTGAGCAGCGCTTGTTGTGTCATGATTAAATACATTTATAGATTAAATTTGTAAAAACAAATGCTTCTGACACGAAAATTAGTTTGTTTGAATGTGCTCAGTTTTTAAACTCGCCTAGACTATACAGTTAATGGCTGGGGCAGACCGAGATTAGTAGAAGCGTAACGAAGGAGCTGAAGAGGGAACGGACTTTTTTTTCGTGTATACTTGTCGTTAGGAAAAATCTGTTATTGACTGGTTTGCAATTATATTACATTTTCTACATGGCTTTTTTCTGAGGCGTTCCACATTTCTGAACCTTCGAAGTTAACTGAGGCTATCTTCAGTTGTAACAAGAAAATGCATTTCGAAGTATGTATATGATATTGTGTCGAATGTGTCTCATTTTCCACCAGTAAATCAAAGGGTTGAGAGATGAATTGAGATACACCAGTGTCAAAAAGTAAAGTCCAGGGTCGGTATTTGGTATGGTATCTGATTCGGACGTTCCATCGGCAATCCCCCAACAAATTAGTGGCAAATAACAAACCAAAAACACAAGACAGACGTAAACTGCTGTAAAAACAGATTTTTTCAGCCTCCCAACATTTGCCATTTCTTCATTCTGTGCTACGTGGTGGACTTGAAGGGCTTGGATTTGATGTGTATGGCGTCGTACGGTTAGGTATATATTTAAATTAAAAAAATGTTGTAGTTATTATACAAGCAGTGGCAACAATTCCTACAGTCACCTTAAAAATATCCGGGTTCCAATAATCATACATTGAACTGATAATTGCACTTAACAACCAAGTTGAAACCACCACAGCAACAACACGCTTGTAAGTCACAAGTTCCTGATATCTAAGATGAAGATAAATGGCCAAGAATCTGTCTGCACTTAAAGACACGACACCAAAGAGCGAAGAAAAGTAAATATTAGACCTGTGATGCGAAATGCGATGGACGTTGCATTAAAAGTATGATAGTTGTCATTGTTTTGTTCCAACCCCATAACAAGACATACAATGTAAAAAGATTGGGCTGATAAACCAACACCGAGATCAGAAACAGCCAGACTCAAAGGCAATGTTTTTAAAGGCTTTGATAACGAGGAAGTTTTTCTTATCGCATGTATTGTGATAATGTTTAACATGATGGCTGTATAAGATAAGAAAGCATTCAAGACGCAATAAGCGATGTACGAAGAAGAGAGGTCTTTAGCTTGTTTCATTGTCAACTCAGAAGTATTAAACTATGACAGACAGGTTTGGCCGAAAAAAGTTCGAGACTGCAGTAGTTACTTCTGAGGCTTTGTCTTCACAGATTTCGTTTGATTTTAAAAAATTCAAAACGCTTATTTCGAACTGATGTGGAAGATCCTGATCGTTCAATCTTCGTATTGGACAGGCATCAGTGAGCTGCTGTTCCGTCCAATAAAAACGCAAAACAATAGAATTCATATATCGCTGGAAACGACGTCGGAAACAAAACTGGTAGCAAGTTGGAACTTAACTCAAGCGTCGCTTGACGTGAATGCTGAGCAGAATAAGTTGTTCACTGATCCTTCGGTCTTTTGAAGCTTGTCCTTCAAGCAGGTGTCCCAGTCGTTGACATCAAATGCTTGTCTCATCCCAATGTTTGTTCCTGAAATGAAGGTGCAAGACTGGCCAGGCCACAAATGAGCATTAAAGATCGTCCAGTAAGGTACCGAAGCAGGAATTTTTAACAAACAACGTGTGTTTGCATAGGAAAAAATTACTGACAGGCTGGTACAAAAATGAGTATTCAAGAAAAACCCGATTGGCACTTGTCTCATAACGGTATAAACCGTTTCCCTTTTTCTCCCTCAAATGCTTCGTCTATACCTCGTAATTTTGTGCGATGATTGACATAGCGATAAATTATATAGTAAAAGACCATTTATACGCAAAACAGGTGGTTCTTTTACATGATTCTTTAAAAATGATTCAGTTACTTGGTTGAGTGGCTTTGTTTTTCAACTTACTCCACATTAATTGATGGGATGGATGGAACATTCAGAGTTCAAAACGAGAAATGTTCATATGATAGAAAATGATTATGAAGAAAGGATTTTGTTGCTGCGCATGACTGATAAAGTCGATGAGAGAAATGATGAGACAGAGGTGAGGAATGAATACATTAATTGATTGGAGGGATGGAACATGCCGAGTTCAAAACGAAACCTTCTTCACGGTTAAAACTTCCGAACACCGTGGCACTGCACGCGACATGCGATTTCCTTATAAGGCAAAAAGCAGGGTTATTTAATTGCTCATAACCTGTGTGAACCAATCAGAAAGCGAGAAATTCATCTGACACGAGGATGCTTAGCGTGCGACTATCCGGTTGTGGATGCACGCGGGAAGTTTGAACAGCACGATCGAGAGAAACTTGAGGTTGCTAGAGGCAATTGCCTAGGAGCAACGCTAGCTTATTCTAAATTCAGAATTTTATCTCACTTTAAAAAATTCCAACACGGGGACGTCTTTTTCTTTCTTTGTAAATGTCATTTCCTGCATTGGGATGTGGTTTTAATGATTTTAATTTGATCCGATTACAAATGTTTTCGTGCGCTTCATGCCATAAAAATGTGCTAGCACTTGTAATGCACTTGTGGATTTCATTTGCACATCGAATGCACTTTTGAGGGTTTCATTTGCAAAGAATCGAAAAGAATAACCCTCAGTATTTTCGCACGGTTTGAATAATTTTTGGAATAATTCATTCCCCCCCCCCAAAAAAAAAATGATTAGGCCCCATGAGCTGACCCAGACTATGTCTACACTATACCGGACAGCTTATCATGTCGACATGAAAACTACTCCGGCCTGGTATGAACACAAACAGCCCATAAATGGAACAAGTCGTTCACCCAGTCCGTACCGGATCGGTACGAGAACGATTCCAAAGAGGGTTTGGTGCTGAAAATACTATTTACGCTCGTACAGGGGTTTATTTTCGCGCATTTTCAGCAATTTAGGCTCTTCAGCTAATTTCATAAACGTCTCGCGATTCATGCGGAAATTCTCTTCCCATTGGTCTCCAACGACCCTTCCAGTAACAAAGTTCACTGCATCGTCCAGGCATGATCTAAAATAATCTTGCACCTGAAAACTTTCTTCTACTGGTCCTCTTCGTCATTTCAGTTTCAGCATCTGTAAAAGGAGTATTTTTTGTCGTCGTCTTTTCCAGTGATCTAAAGCCATTAAACTCATAATAGAGAACTGTAAATTCAGGAAAGCGCTTGAGATAGTAGAAATCCACAGAAATGCCCTGTTTGAACTAAGTTCCAATCCTCGCTCCTGAATATTTACTTCCGTTTCAGTGGGTCCAATCCTCGCTCCTACTCATTCATTTCCGCTACGGTTCGAGTACCTGTTCACACTGCCATAAAGCGTGGCACAGGAGCCTATCCGATAGGTGACGATTCACTTTCGAGATCGACGCAGCGCAGCTTCGCTCCGTTAAAGAAAACGCCCCGAAATCAGCATTTTATGTGTGAACGAAAGCCCTATCCGATATGGTTTTCGTGCCGGCCCAAGAGCTATCCGTTATAGTGCAGACATAGCGTTACTTAATTAGGCACTCGCTTGACTATCCTATTATATGAGTATTTCTCGTTTTGAGCTCTGCATTTTCAATACTTTCCGTCTATTAATGGAAAGTGGGTTAGAAAAAAGGCAGTCAACTAAACAACAGAATAATTTCCAAAGCATTGTGTGAAAAACAAAAAGTGCTTTCAAAATATATAATTTGTTGCTATATTAATCATCGATAAAGTGCGAAGAAGAAAAACAAACGTTTTACCTAGTTAAGTCTAGTCTGGGTTTTATTGAAAACTAATTAGTGAACCAGCCTGTCAGTAAATTTCATACGCACTCACAATTTTTTTTAATCAAAAAATTCCTGCTGCAGTACCTTACTGGAGGACCTTTAATGCTTGTTTGTGGCCTGGCCAGTGATCTTCATTTAAGGAAAAAACATTCAGATCAGGCAAACATTTGATGTCAAGAGCTGGGACACCTGTCGACACCTGTCACACTGGTGTTTCTCAATTCATCTCTCAACCCTTTCATTTACTGCTGGAAAATGAGAGACATTCGACACAATATCATAAACATATTTCTTTTTCAAAATTTCCGTTGATGATGCCCCAGAAAGAATCTATAGCTTAGAAGACTTAGATAATTTCTAGGTTAATCACTTCCTTATTATCTGAGGTTACAGCTAGTTGAAATGTATTGCCTAAAACCATGTATTTTCCAGATATTTTTATTTAATAAGGCTTCGCCCTTGCATATAATTTCTTTTTTCAATCACGTTGAACGAAACTAGAATTAATAATTAGGTCGCGGGGAGGCGTAGAGGGGACACCTTTAATTATCTTCATGAGTTTTAGCCATTCTCTAGTATCCCTTCTATACAATAAGCCGCTTGTCGGCTCTTTTAGTTTCTATTGTGTGTTCAATGTTAATTTATTTTCTTTTTTAAATAGTTGCAGTCAGGCACATCTCTTGGGAAATATCCCTTTTGAGCGGTGCGCATTTGTTGCCCAGTAATTTATGTTTTTAAGCAAACATGAATCTTAAATGTATTTCTCTGAACATCAGAGGCATAAATATGTCGATCAAACGAAGGAATTTATTTCGTTGGCTCCATAACGGTAAATATGACGTAATTTTCTTACAAGAAACCTATAGCGACGACAAAATTGAAAACATATGGCGCGCGGAATGGGGTGGTGACGTTTTCTACTCCCATGGTTCAAAACACAGCAGAGGCGTGATGTTGTTAATCAAACCGACTTTCAAAATTGAAAACCCTGACATTATCCGAGACAAAAAAGGGAGGTTTCTTCTCGTTCGGGCTTCGCTACAAGATGAAGAATTTTGTTTTGTCAACATTTACGCTCCAAATGATCCAAGTCTCCAAAAAACGTTTTTCAATGAATTGTCTAACAAATTGCGACCCTACTCTAACGACAATATCATCCTTGGTGGCGATTTCAACTGCCCGCTTGAAAGTGTTGATAAGACGGGAGGAAAAGATACAAACAACCGAAGAAGCGTTATTGATAGCATAAACGACCTTCGCAACACTTTGGGTCTCGTTGACATTTGGCGATTTCATCACCCCTCCTCCCAACGTTTCACGTGGAGCAACAAATCTGGCAAAATACAATGCCGCCTAGATTACTGGCTTGTGTCTAAACACTTAGTGCCGCGCACATGTAAAACGGAGGTTAAAGCATATCATGATTCCGATCATTCCCCAATCTATGTTGAAATTCAGTACGAAAATTCACAGAAAAAACCTGGTCCAGGATTTTGGAAATTCAACAATTCCCTCCTTGAAAATGAAGAATTTGTCTTAAACCTGAAATTCTTTCTAATTCACGCAAAAGAAAAGCACAGTAAAACTGATGACAAAAGACTTTATTGGGAAATGATTAAAATGGAAATCAGGGATTTCTGTATACGATTTGCAAAACGCCTTAGCAAAAACAGAAAGAACAAAGAAATGGACCTACTTCGAAAATTAAACGAACTCAATGTTCTTCTCGGTAAAAACCCCAACGATGTGAATTTAACAACTGAAGCGAGAAGCGTTAAATTGGAACTGAAAAACTTATCTGAGCGCAAAACAAAAGGTGCTATAATTAGAAGCAGAGTAAGGTGGTACGAGCACGGTGAAAGGAATAACAAGTACTTCGTCAATTTGGAAAAGCGCTCGCACAATAGGAAACACATTGTTAAATTAAAAACAGATGAAAACGAGTACCTAGAGGAACCAAACAAAATTCTATTGGAGATGGAACATTTTTACAAAACGCTGTACACTTCACAATTGCCTGAAGTTAGCACATTTAATGAACCCAGCAAACACTTCCTAAACCCTGAAATGGTACCCAAACTAAATGCCGAACAGCAAAACATCTGCGAAGGTCTTATTACTGCCGATGAATGTCTGTCTATTCTCAAAACTTTCGCAAAAAACAAAACCCCCGGTTCCGACGGCCTTACAGCAGAATTTTATTTATGTTTCTGGAACGATGTTGTGGGCCCTTTAATTGACTGCTATAATGATGCCTACCAAAAAGGCGAAATGTCAATCTCACAAAGAAGAGGCGTGATCTCGCTTATACCAAAGAAAAACAAAGATAATCTTCTTCTGAAAAACTGGCGACCAATTTCTTTGTTAAATACAGATTACAAAATTGCAACCAAATGCATTGCAAATCGACTAGAGAAAGTTCTTCCGACTTTAATAAATAGTGATCAAACTGGATACGTAAAAAATCGCTTTATTGGAGAAAATATCCGCTTAATCTCCGATGTTATCGATGTGTACGAGAAACAAAATCTGCCTGGCATGCTTCTATTTATAGATTTCGAAAAAGCTTTTGATTCCCTCGAATGGAAGTTCTTATTCGAGGCTATTGACGCTATGAACTTTGGGCCAATGTTCCAGAACTGGATTCACGTCTTTTATTCTAACATCTCCAGCTGCGTACTTAATAATGGTTTTGCTTCGAATTTCTTCTCCCTTCATAGAGGAGTCAGGCAAGGGTGTCCCCTATCAGGGCTGCTATTTATCTTGGCTGTTGAAACGCTGGCCCAATCCATCAGGCAGAATAATAACATATGTGGCCTGAAACTTAATGACACTGAAATAAAACTAAGTCTGTATGCTGATGACATCACAGCCTTCATACTTAACGACTCTTCTGCGGACCACCTATTTAACCTCCTAAGTGAATTTGGAGAGAGTTCAGGTCTTAAAATAAACATTTCTAAAACAGAAGGAATGTGGCTGGGCAGCCTTAAACAAAACAAGGGCAAGCGATCCCCCTTTAGTATCTCGTGGCCAGAGAAATACGTAATTGCTCTCGGTGTTGCTTTCGCTTACGACCCGGCGGTTAGCTGCAGAATCAATTTTGAAGAAAAAATTGTATCACTGAAAAAGACTTTAAACCGGTGGTCAGCGAGAAATCTAACTTTAATAGGAAGGATATGCATTGTCAAGACTCTCGCCATCTCCAAATTAGTCTATAACACATCTGTTCTCTCAGTTTCATCCAACATATGTAAACAAGTCAACGATATTTGCTTCAGGTTCGTATGGAAAATGAAGCCGGATAAAATTAAACGGCACACTCTTATTGGTCCTCTTGATAAAGGCGGACTTAACATGGTTGACTTTGTTATGATGGATAAATCTCTTAAGGCTGCGTGGGCAAAGCGATTATGTGAAGCTGGAGATAGTAAATGGTGCGCTGCCTTCTCCTTGGCCACAACCCACCTCGGTGGCACTTTCCTTTTCGAATGTAACTTTGATATACATGACTTAAATCTGTCTTCAGAATTACCCTCCTTCTACAAAGAAATACTTTCGGCTTGGCAGGAGATACACTCCACAGACCCCTCATCTGCTGACGAATACGGAAATGAAATCATTTGGAACAACCGTTTTATTAGAATAGATGGAAAACCGATCTTTTTTCTGTCATGGTATCAAAAAGGTGTGATTAAAATACGCGACCTTCTGGTAGATGGTAGGTTCTTGTCCATAACCGAATTTCAAGATAAATATGGTCTAAAAGTAAATTTCTTAAAATATTACGGCCTCCTCTCTGCAATCCCTAGTGGGTGGAAAAACTCCCTTTTAAATCCTAAGCAAATACCCTCCAATATGGCTGTCAGAGATAACCTAACCCCCTCTAATGTCACTGCCAAAATTGCTCGCGAACTTTTTGTTTTGAAAGTTCTTAAATCCCCAAAAATAGAACTAGAACTAGTCGGAAAAAACTTATCCCCGAAAGCTATCTACCAATTGCCTTTTAAAGTCACAGTAGAAAACAAACTTCAGTTTGAAGCCTTAAGCCTTTAAACTTCTCATGAAAACTTTGACTGATGACTGGGCAGGCTTCAAGAAGCATTAGAGCTTGTCTAGAAAGATATAGTCTCCTACTCCTACGTGTGTGTATGTGTTTTTTCTGCGTGTCGAGCTGCGTACGAGACTATGGTACGTAGGCATTGAAGAAGGAAGTTTTAATTAATAGGAGAACATTGACACAATTTTAGATACTCTAGGTGCTTCTTTCACCTCTTATGACAAAAGAAGGTGTTCATTAAACATCACGATTGAAAGTTATGGCGATAAACCGCTCCCGTTATTTTTTTCTCAAAAGTCTACTCCGGTATAACTCTGTTGTATTGAAGACGCACCTAGCGACGTACGTTGAATAAAGGTCCTTGGCTTCCGTCGTTGAATATAACTGTCAAAGAGAGCCATAAACGGGCTAGGTTTTCAGAAAACGCTTTTCAGGCTTTATCTTTGCAGAAGAAATTTGATCTTTAATAATTCAAAATTAGTCTTCAGGCAAACTTATGTGGAAGGCCCAGACGGTTAAAACCACTGTATGTTTTGAGCATGAAATTCGTTCAATCTTCGTACAAGGTGGGAAACACTGAGCAGCGCTTGTTTTGTTAAAAATGGATGCTTTCGACACGAAACACTGAAAATTAATTTGTTTGAATGGGTTCAGTTTTTAAACTTGCCTAAACTGTACAGTTAATAGCTGGGGCAGACCGAGATTAGTAGAAGCATAAAAAAGGAGCTGAAGGGGGAAAGGATTTTTTCTGTAGATTTATCGTTAGGAAAAGATCTGTTATTGGCTGGGACGTTCCACACTTCCGAACATCGAAAATATATAAATGAAGCTATCTTCAGTTGTAACATGAAAATGCATTTCGAAATATGTTTATGATATTGTGTCGAATGTCTCTCACTTTCCAGCAGTAAATGAAAGGGTTGAGAGATGAATTGAGAAACACCAGTGTGACAGGTGTCGACAGGTGTCCCAGCCGTTGACATCAAATGTTTGCCTGATCTGAATGTTTTTTCCTTAAATGAAGATCACTGGCCAGGCCACAAACAAGCATTAAAGGTCCTCCAGTAAGGTACTGCAGCAGGAATTTTTTGATTAAAAAAAAATTGTGAGTGCGTATGAAATTTACTGACAGGCTGGTTCACTAATTAGTTTTCAATAAAACCCAGACTAGACTTAACTAGGTAAAACGTTTGTTTCTCTTCTTCGCAATTTATCGATGATTAATATAGCAACAAATTATATATTTTGAAAGCACTTTTTGTTTTTCGCACAATGCTTTGGAAATTATTCTGTTGTTTAGTTGACTGCCTTTTTTCTAACCCACTTTCCATTAATAGACGGAAACTATTGAAAATGCAGAGCTCAAAACGAGAAATACTCATTTATAATAGGATAGTCAAGCGAGTGCCTAATTAAGTAAGGCTATGTCTGCACTATAACGGATAGCTCTTGGGCCGGCACGAAAACCATATCGGATAGGGCTTTCGTTCACACATAAAATGCTGATTTCGGGGCGTTTTCTTTAACGGAGCGAAGCTGCGCCGCGTCGATCTCGAAAGTGAATCGTCACCTATCGGATAGGCTCCTGTGCCACGCTTTATGGCAGTGTGAACAGGTACTCGAACCGCAGCGGAAATGAATAAGTAGGAGCGAGGATTGGACCCACTGAAACGGAAGTAAATATTCAGGAGCGAGGATTGGAACTTAGTTCAAACAGGGCATTTCTGTGGATTTCTACTATCTCAAGCGCTTTCCTGAATTTACAGTTCTCTATTATGAGTTTAATGGCTTTAAATCACTGGAAAAGACGACGACAAAAAATACTACTTTTACAGATGCTGAAACTGAAATGACGAAGAGGACCAATAGAAGAAAGTTTTCAGGTGCAAGATTATTTTAGATCATGCCTGGACGATGCAGTGAACTTTGTTACTGGAAGGGTCGTTGGAGACCAATGGGAAGAGAATTTCCGCATGAATCGCAAGACGTTTATGAAATTAGCTGAAGAGCTTAACTTGCTGAAAATGCGCGAAAATAAACCCCTGTACGAGCGTAAATAGTATTCTCAGCACCAAACCCTCTTCGGAATCGTTCTCGTACCGATCCGGTACGGACTGGGTAAACGACTTGTTCCATTTCTGGGCTGTTTGTGTTCATACCAGGCCGGAGTAGTTTTCATGTCGACATGATAAGCTGTCCGGTATAGTGTAGACATAGCCTGGGTCAGCTCATGGGGCCTAATCATTTTTTTTTGGGGGGGGGGGGGGGAATGAATTATTCCAAAAATTATTCAAACCGTGCGAAAATACTGAGGGTTATTCTTTTCGATTCTTTGCAAATGAAACCCTCAAAAGTGCATTCGATGTGCAAATGAAATCCACAAGTGCATTACAAGTGCTAGCACATTTTCATGGCACGGATGCGCACGAAAACATTTGTAATCGGATCAAATTAAAATCATTAAAACCACATCCCAATGCAGGAAATGACATTTACAAAGAAAGAAAAAGACGTCCCCTTGTTGGAATTTTTTAAAGTGAGATAAAATTCTGAATTTAGAATAAGCTAGCGTTGCTCCTAGGCAATTGCCTCTAGCAACCTTACGTTTCTCTCGATCGTGTTCTTCAAACTTCCCGCGTGCATCCACAAACGGATAGTCGCACGGTAAGCATTCTCGTTTCAGATGAATTTCTCGCTTTCTGATTGGTTCACACAAGTTATGAGCAATTAAATAACCCTGCTTTTTGCCTTATAAGGAAATCGCATGTCACGTCAAGTGCCACGGTGTTCGGAAGTTTTAACCGTGAAGAAGGTTCGTCCAAACATAAGACAGCAACGATTACTAAGTTGAGAATTTATTAAAGGAAGTTTTCAACTCCCACTTTTAATTGTTTTCACACAAGTGAACCATAACCAACTCGGTGCTACGTGGCGCGTTTATTATTCATATCCAACGCTTATCCAACCCTGACGCTTGTGAAATAATTGTTAAATAGTTTCCCAGGGTGGTGTTTATTCCTTTCTGTCAAACACTTATATAAAGCACTCCCCAAGTTTAAAGAGACAATCAGTCTGGTCAAATTGATGCGTTTATGAGAAATACAATGGAAAGTAAAACAGGTGTCTAATAAGCACATATTACCGAGGCAATTTCCCCATATTATGGCATATTTGTCAGCTGAAAAAACGGGCGTAATATGTTTCCTTTCCACCAATGACACACTACGTCGTAATATAGCCTTCATTGGGCTCGACAATGTATATTATTTATAACTTATTAAAAGTGTATTAAAGCCAGCCTCGTCCAGTTTAGTTTTTAATAAAATGTTTGTTATTAAAACACCTACGTGTCAGTACATTGTTCAGCTGAATCTTTCTCCCGTTGTAACGCATGAAAATGCATTTCGAACTAAGGTTATGATATTGTGTCGAATGTCTCTCATTTTCCAGCAGTAAATCAAAGGGTTGAATGATGAATTGAGAAACACCAGTGTTTTAGTGTAAACTTTAACCAAGTTTATGACGGTGCTAGGCCCAGATGACGTTATAGTGTCAATCCAAAAAATACAAATACTTGGCGAATAACAAATCAAAAATATTAAATAAACGTAAATCGTTGTGACTGCATATTTTTTGAGCCTTCCAAAATTTGCCATTTTCCTATTCTGTCCTACTTGTTGTACTTGAAGGGCATCGATTTGATGCGCGTGTTGTCGTACGGGTACATAGATCTTGTAATTTAGAAATGTTGTGGTTAGTACACAAGCAGTCGCAATAATGGCTTCAATCACGTCAGCAATTTTTTGTGGCCTCCACACCTCATCCAACGAAAGGATCCCACAGAACACCCAAACTGAAATCACCACAGGTATCTGCCATCTCGGAGATGAAGATATATGGCCAAGAATCTGTCTGCACTTAAAGCCACCACACCGAAGAACGAAGCAAAAACAAATAAATTTGCAGTGAAACGGGATACGGTATGAAAAGTTGGATTGTTTCCAGTACAAGTGCCTTGCTTCAGTCCAGTGACAAGAGATGCAATGTATAAGGGTTGGACTATTATACCAACACCGAGATCAGAAACAGCCAGACTCAGGAGCAGTGTTTTTAAAGGCTTTGGTAACAAGGAAGTTTTTCTTATCGCATGTATTGTGACAATGTTCAACAGACGCAACTAGCGATGTACGTTGAATAGATTTCTTTAGCTCCTATTGTTGTATGGTTGTATGTACCTGTCGAAGAAAGCACTAAATGAACTTGGTTTTCAGTGGACACTTTTAGGCTTTATCTTTGCTATAAATATACTTCGAGTTTGAAAAATGCGAAACTCACTGAATTGGAAATTGTGTGGAGTTGAGAACCACTGAGATGGTTAAACCACGGGATGTTTTGGGTATGAAATTCGTTCAATCTTCGTACTAGGTAGGCAACACGGAGCAACGTTATTTACATCCAAAGCAACAGCAAAATATATTAAAACTAAGTGGAAAACAAATTGGTAGCTAGATGCTTGAAATTTACACAACTGTCGTTTGTACGCTGTTTTAATGCTCTTTCGGTCTTTTGAAGCCCTGTGCTTCCAAACACTGAGATGTCCCGGTCTTGTCATCAAAACTTTGACTGATCTGAATGTCTCTCCGACTATGACTGGCCAGGTTTCAGACAAGTATTAGAGCTTGCTTAGAAAGGTATAGTCTCCTACTCCTATGTTTTTGTTTTTGTTTTTGTTTTGTTTTTTTCTTTGGGAGGGGGATAATTAACCAAAAACCTTTGAGCAGGAGACTTAGCTAGACACTCAAGAAGGATTAGTTTAAATAGAAAAACATTCACTAGATGCAACTTAAGTTTCATTTTTTTCTCCTCTATGTGCTTCTTTCACTTCTCACAGCAAAAGAAGGTGTTCACCAACATCACGATTGAAAGTTATGACGGTAAACCGCCTTTTTAAACTTTTTCTCAAAAGTCTTCTTCGGTAAAACTCGCTAGTTTAAGAGAGATTACAGACTGTACGTACGACCTCATCGAGTTGCTATATTGAAGACGGAACTAGCGATGTACGTTGAATAAAGGTCTTTGGCTTCCATCGTTTAATATAACTGTCAAGGAGAGCTGTAAATGGGCTAGGTTTTCAGAAAACGTTTTTCAGGCTTTATCTTTGCAGAAGAAATTTGATCTTGAATAATTCAAAATTCGTCTTCACGCGAACTTATGTGGAAGGCCCAGACGGTTAAAACCACTGTATGCTTTGAGCATAAAATTCGTTCAATCTTCGTACCAGGTAGGAAACACTGAGCAGCGTTCGTTTTGTGATGATAAATACATTTATAAATTAAATTTGTTAAAAGTAGATGGTTTTGGCACGAAATACTGAAAATTAATTTGTTTGAATGGGTTCAGTTTTTAAACTCGCCTAAACTGTACAGTTAATAGCTGGGGCAGACCGAGATCCGTAGTAGCGTAAAGCCGGAGCTGAAGAAGGAAAGGATTTTTTTCTTTAGATTTGTCGTTAGGAAAAAAATCTTTTATTGGCTGGGACGTTCCACACTTCCGAACATCGAAGATATATAACTAAAGCTATCTTCAGTTGCAACGTGAAAATGCACTTCGGATTATGTTTATGATATTGTGTCGAATGTCTCTCATTTTCCAGTAGTAAATCAAAGGGTTGAGAGATGAATTGAGACACACCAGTGTCAAAAAGTAAAGTCCAGCATCGGTATTTGGCATGCCTGATTCCGAGGCTTCAGCAGCAATCCCCCGACAAATTTTTGGCAAATAACAAACCAAAAACACAAGATAGACGTAAACTGTAGTGACAGCAGATTTCTTCAGCCTCTCAACATTTGCCATTTCTCCATTCTGCGCTGCTTGTTGTACTTGCAAAGCTTGGATTTGATGTGCATGGCGTCGTACGGCTACATATATTTTGAAATTAAAAAATGTTATGGTTATTATACAGGCAGTAGAAACAATGCCTAGAATCACCTTAAAAATATCCCCTATGTTCCAATAATCAAACATAGAACTAATGATTGCACTCAACACCCAAGTTGAAATTATCACACCAACAACACGCTTGTGAGTCACAAGTTCTTGGTATCTGAGATGAAGATGAATGGCCAAGAATCTGTCTGCACTTAAAGACACCACACCGAAGAATGAAGCAAAAGTAAATATAAAACCTGTGATGCGGTAAGCGATGGACGTGGCATTAAAAGATTGATTGTTCTCATTGTTTTGTTGTAACTCCATAACAAGGCATGCAATGTATAAAGGTTGGACTATTAAACCAACACCGAGATCAGAAATAGCCAGACTCAAGAACAATGTTTTTAAAGGCTTTGGTAACGAGGAAGTTTTTCTTATCGCGAGTATTGCGATACTGTTTAACATGATGGCTGTGTAAGATAAGAAAGCATTCAAGACGCAATTAGCGATGTACGAAGAAGAGAGGTCTTTAGCTTCTTTCATTGTCAACTGAAGTACTCAACTATGACAGACAGGTTTGGCCGAAAAAGCTTGCGACTCTAGTAGTGACTTGTGAGGCTTTGTCTTCACAGATTTTGTTTGATCTTGAAAAATTCAAAATGCTTATTTCGAACTGATGTGGAAGGTCCAGATCGATCAATCCTCGTATTGGACAGGCATCAGTGGAGCTGCTGTTCAGTCCAATAAAAAGGCAAAACAATAGAATTCATATATCGCTGGAAACGACGTGAGAAACAAGTTGGTAGCAAGTTGGAACTCAATAACTCAAGCGTCGCTTGACGTGAATGCTGAGCTGAATAAGTTGTTCACTGATCCTTTGGTCTTTTGAAGCTTGTCCATCAAGCAGGTGTCCCAGTCGTTGACATCAAATGTTTGTCTCATCGCAATGTTTGTTCGTTATATGAAGATGCGCGCAAGACTGGGTAGGCCACAAACAAGCATTAAAGATCGTCCAGTAAGGTACTGAAGCAGGAATTTTTAATAAACAAATTGTGTTTGCATAGGAAAAAATTACTGACAAGCTGGTTCACAAATGAGTATTCAAGTAAACCCGATTGGTAGTTGTCTCATAACGGTATACACCGTTTCCGTTTTTCTCCCACAAATGCTTCGTTTATACCTCGTAATTTTGTGCGATGATTGATATAGCGATAAATTATATAGTAAAAGACCATTTATACGCAAAACAGGTGGTTCTTTTACATGATTCTTTAAAAATGATTCAGTTACTTGGTTGAGTGGCTTTGTTTTTCAACTTACTCCACATTAATTGATGGGAGGTATGGAACATGCAGAATTCAAAACGAGAAATATTCATAAGATAGGAACTGATCAAGAAGAAGGATTTTGATGCTGCGCATGACTGATACAGTCGATGAGAGAAATGATGAGAGAGAGGTGAGGAATGAAAACATTAATTGATGGGAGGGATGGAGATGCAGAGTTCAAAACGAAAAACATATATATGATAAGAAATAAGCAAGAAGAACGATTTTTGTTTCTCGCATGAATACAGTCAACTCTCGCCTTCCGCACATCTCGCTACACGGATACCCTAGCCTAAGCAACAGGCATAAACAAGAGGGGTAGGGGTAGCTAGGAAGTGGAAGGGAAAATAAGGGGACTGAGGAGAAGGGAGAGGAACCCTGCGATAATCACCTTCAATTTTTTTTATTTCTGAGGTCGCGGGCAGCCATAAAATTCTGATTGATTAATTTGGGCGGGAAGTCTCACTGGAATTGTAGGTTGTGTTTGGTTGACGTTTCGAGCGTTAGCCCTTCGACCGAGCTTCGCTCTGACGAAAGGCTAACACTCGAAACGTCATCTTTCAATCTCTTTACGGTGGCCAATTTACCTTAGCAACTCAGTTGATAAATCCAAAATTTCAAGAATAAATTAGTTGAATGAAAAGCGTTCGATGATACCGTGCGGATTAAGTGTGCGATTTCAAAACTGACTTTTGTTCTAGATGTCCACGGCTTTCCGTGTCACCTTGATGTAGGGAAAGGCCGCAGACCGTCATATGTTGGCGCGCTAGAATGATCAGGGAGATTGAGGTGTCAGGAGACTAGTTTCGATGCGTCTCCTCCCTGTTTCGCTAAATGAATATCTTTTCGAACAGAGTGCGTGTTATGCAATAACGCCTTATAAGGAAATTGGATGCTATTCATGCAAGTGCCACGGCGTTCCAAAGTTTTCATCGTAAAATAGTTTCGTCCAAAAATAAGGCAGCAACGATAACTAAGTTGAGAATTTAACAAAACAGTTATTCTACTCGCACTTTTTTGGATACGAGTTGATTACAATCAACCTTGGCACTACGTGACTCGTTTATTATTTATCACTTCACATCCAACGTTTATCCAACCCGCGCTCGTGAAAAAATTGTTAAATATCCTTTCTCCGGGTGGTGTTTATTCGTTTCTGTCTAACATTTAACTATAAAAGACCCGACAAGTTAAAAACAGTCAGTCATGTGTTTATGAAAAATATAAATGGAAAGTAAAACAGGTATTTAATAAGTACTTATTAGCGGGGTAATTTACCCATATTATGGCATTTGTGTCAGTTGACAAAACAGTCGTAATGTTTCCTTTTCACTAATGACGCGATTGTTACAAGAATAAAAATATAACGCCTTTAAAGTCACGCTATTTTAGTATCTTTTTAAAAAGCTAAAAAGTGTCTTGGTAACAATTGAATTCCCATAATAATGGTCTGGCTTTGTTGTTAAAGACTATCTTACGGCACTGAAACTGTTTCCTGTCGTCTGTTGCTACCGATGGCGAGGATGGAAATGGATTGAAACTTGAAAAAAATGGCCCAATTTTTTCAAGTTTTGATGCTATGTTCTCAGAAATCACCAAAAAAAAAATTATATGGTTAGCTCTCCCTAATAAAATTCATTTGATATCTTCCACATAGTTTTACAGGAGCATTCTGTGTTCGAGTAAGGGCACTAGATCATGATTTTAGCACAGAATTGACCTAAAATAGCAAAATCCTCGCGACGTAACCCCTTTAACTCTTTAACTGGTGCGAAAATGTGTATTTTTGACCACTGTTACTAGTGTGTTAAAGCCAGCCTCGTCCAGTAAGGGGCAGCTAAATTTTTTTATTTATGAAAACAACCCACGGAACTGGAGTTTAATTTTCTGTTTGTGTGCCGAATCTGCCACTTTTGCGGGAAGTATTTCTTAAAGACGTGCGCTGAGCTGAGGTGGGATTACGTGACGTACAACTCATAAAGTCTAAGACTAAAATACGAACCTATCTCGCCAAATTAGCGGCACAATCTGTAAAGTTGCCACCAACGCAAAAACACGTTTTCGCATTTGATAAATAAAGAAATTAAATAAATAAATAAATATTTTAGAGATGAGCAAAAAGCCCAAATATTTCCAAATAGCCCTTTTTTTCGTATTGGCCAACATAAAGGGCTATGTAATCTGTCTTTGTTTGTTTGCTGTTTGTTTTACTCCTGTGCATTCTGCTAGTCGGTCTATAGTAAGTAACTATAATACATAAAATGAAGCGAAGTACAATTGACTGAACTTTCGTTTTATACTTTCCACGCTCACAAGATTCTTGATTTCTGACGTCATTGATTAGCCGGCATTAAAAGGAGATTCATTCCTTGTTGCAAATATTTTGTACTCTTTTTTGAGTATTGAAGCATATATTCCTTAATTTAAGTTTCCAAAGCAAATAAAACCAAGCAAACAAACAAACAACTGAAGCAAAACAAAACAAAATTCTGGTGGTTATTTTCCGAGTCGCCTGTGTCACTGCAGAATAAAAACATCTTTCTCATATATTCACCGGGATAAAAATTCACCATCACATTTGTATCAAAACATTTTCATATAGAAAAACATGCAGTTCGAAGTGTGTTTATGATATCGAGTCGAATGTGTCTCATTTTCTAGCAGTAAATCAGAGGGTTGAGAGATGAATTGAGAAACACCAGCGTTTTCGTGCAAACTTCAACCACGACTATAACGGTACTTGATTCAGACGTACAGTGCCAATCCAAAAAATGCAAATACTTGGCGAATAATAAATCAAAAATATGAAATTAACGTAAACTGTTGTGCCCGTAGATTTTCTGAGCCTCCCAAGATTTGCCCTTTCTCTACTCTGTGCTATTTGTTGTACTTGAGGGGCATCGATTCAAATGGTGTACGCGGTGCCGTCGTACGGCAACAATTTTAAAAATATGTAATTGTAATTTAAAAATATTGTGGTTTTTTTAATAAATATTAAACAGGCAGACCCAATAATGGCTTCAATCATGTCACCAATAATCCCTGGCTTCCATACCTCTTCCAACTAAAGAATTGCACAGAACACCGAAATTGAAATCACTAAAGCAACAACATGCCTGTGAGTCACAAGTTCCTGGTATCTGAGATGAAGATAAATGGCCAAAAATCTGTCTGCACTTAAAGCCACCACACCGAAGAATGAAGCCATAGCAAAATATATTTGCCGTGATACGTTATGCGATGGACATAGTCTCAGTAAAAGTTGGATTGCTTTCAGTGCTTTGTTCCAGCTCCATAACAAGACGGGCAATGTGTAAAGGCTGGGCTAATAAAATAACACATACAGATCAGAAACAGCCAGACTTAGGAACAATACTTTTAAGAGCAACTTCCAGTAAAAATCAAGCAAAATCTCAATTTCGCGGCAGTAGTTGAAAAATAGATTTCGTTCGTATTTTGCACATAATTAGGTATTGGTAAACCTAGAAACCTGATGTGGTTCGTTTTTCCCAGAAGCGCTTTGTTTTCGAAAGAAATGTGGAAATCGATTCTCGGGTTCGAGAGATCAAAATCGCAGGAAATTAATCTTGAAAATCAGTACTACAAACTTGCATCGCGCTGGTAAACTAAAGCGCAGAGAAAAAGATAGGCACTTTCGATCGACAGAACAAGTCTTTTTCATTAACTAGATCGTTGTGAAACAGCAGTAGCGAAATCTACTGAACACAACAACTCCAAACTAAAAGGCAGGTTTTGATGATCACGTAGAAAGTGATTTGGAACCTAACTTCTGTGAAATAATTTAACATGTGCCATAATTCGAAATGGTCTCAATTCTCATTCAATAGACAGCACAAACATTGAAATAAACCATACCTTGAAACTGGCTTGGGGTATCCATGCTACTTTGTTTGGGACCACTTCGAACTCAGCAAAGTTTAAACAAATGGGGCTTAGTGAAGTTGAATTTTGCCGTACACAAAAACACGGGAAGATTTGCTTCTCTAACCAAACTGGTTTGCTCTACTTCATTCTTGTTAATTTCCAGTGTTAACATTCTTTTGCGTTCCAAAACGAGGAAGAAAAAGCCCGAAGTGGGCGATTTTCACGTTTCCAAACTTCTATTCCTTCGTGTGCAAATGCATGTCATCGCATGTATTGTCACACTGTTCAACGTGATGGCTGTAAACGCAAAGAAAGCGTTGAGAACGGAGCTAGGGATCATGATGTAAGTTAAATAGAGGTTTGTAGCTTCCATCGATGAATACAACTGTCAAAGAAAGCGCTTAATGAACTAAGTTCAGTAGTGGACAGTTTTCAGGCTTTATCCTCGCAGAAAAACCGATTTTAAACATTCAAAACTCGCAACTCCAAATTTATCATGTGGAAGAACCAGATGGTTAAACCACCCGATGTTTTGAGTATGAAATTCTTTCAATCTTCGTAGAAGGCAGGCAACACTGGGCAGCGCTGTCCACATCCAAAACAATTTTCAACATAAGAATTCATTCAAAATGAATGGAGAACAAGATTGGTGAACAGAAACTTAAACTTAACACAACCGCCGCTTGAACGCTGTATTAATGTTTTTACCCTGAAACAGATATCCCGGCCCTGTCATTAAAACGTTGACTTATCTGAATGTCTCTCGTAACTATGGCTGGTCAGGCTAAAACTGAAGCATTAGAGCTTGTCTAAGAAGGTATAGACAACTACGCAGCCTTTTTTTTTGCGTAACGAGCCAAAACAAAAAAAAGCGGAGACTAAAGTAGGCACTGAAGCACTGAAGGCAGAAGTTTTAATTCGAAAGACAATTTGACGAAATTTAAGTTTAATTTTTTGTTCTTCTATGTGCTTCTTTCACTTCTCAATCGCAAAAAAAGGTGTTCAACAACATCAGAATTGAAAGCTATAGCGGTAAACCGCTCCCGTTATTTTTTCTCACAAGTCTACTCCGGTATAACTCGCCAGTTTTAAAGCGATTACGCACGACGTCATCGCGTTGTTGTAAGGCACAACTAGCGCGTGATGTACGTTGGATAAAGGTCTTTGGCTTTCATCGTTGAACATAACTATCAAAGGGAGCCATTAATGCGCTACGTTTTGAGTAAACGCCGCTTTTCAGTCCTTATTTTTGCAGAAAAACTTTGATCTTTAAAAATTCAAATTTCGTCTTCCGACCTAATGTGGAAGACCCAGATGGCTAGTTTGCAGTTGCATTACATTTTCTAGAATTATATCAAGATCATCGCAGTGAAGGTGTTTCAACTTAAGCAGTTGAAAAGAAGAAACCTGAAAAAATTCAGGCTCGAACGGGAATCGAACCCATGCCCTCTGCGATACCGGTGCAGTACTCTAACCAACTGAGCCATCAAGCCAACTGGGAGCTGGTCAATTGAGAGTTCGTATTTATCCCGTAGATGGAGAAATGAACATAAATATATGAAATAATCATATATTTGAGCTGCGGATAAAGATAGTATTATATGAAGATCATCGCAGTGAAGGTGTTTCAACTTAAGCAGTTGAAAAGAAGAAACCTGAAAAAATTCAGGCTTGAACGGAAATCGAACCCATGACCTCTGCGATACTGCAGCGTAGTGACGGCTTTTCTTCACAGAAATATATGATCTTGAAAAATTCAAAACGCTTGTTTCGAACTGATGTGGAAGATCCAGATGGTTAAATTACGATGTTCCACACTGCAAACTTTGTTCAATGTTCGTATTGGGCAGGCATTACTGAGCCCCTGTTCACATCCATAATACTTAAAACCACAGAATTCATACATCGTTGGAAACGACGCGGAAAACAAAACCCGTAACTAGTTGGAACTTAACTCAAAGATTGCTTGACGCGAATGCTAAGCTAAATAAGTTGTTTAGTAATCCTTTGGTCTTTTGAAGCTTGTGCCTCAAACAGGTCGTGTCCGTAGTCGCTGACATCAAAATAATGTTTGCCTGATCCAAATATTAATGTTTGTTCCCTAGCCAGGCCACAAGCAAGCGTTAAAGATCGTCCAGTAAGGTACCGAAGCAGGAAATGTTTTAAAAAAAAATGTGTGTGCATATGAAAAATTACCGACAGGCTGGTTCAAAAATACGTATTCAAGAAAATCCCGATTGATACTGGTCTTAATGAACCGGCGTTCCTGCTTTTCTTCCTCAAATGCTTCTCTATACCTCGTCATTTTTGCGATTGATATAGCGATTAATTATATAAGACATTTCAAAAAAAACAACGACACATGCTTTGAGCTTTGAATACATGTTTCGGATACTTCAGTATCCGTCGTCACCTTAAGGATGTTTACAGATTTGAATTATAGCTAATTACGAAAAACGTGATGCCAACACAAAACTGTGAAGATATTACATAATAATTAGGGGATACAACAAAACTAAAAATAGACTGTTTTAAAAATAAACTTAGTTAAATTTCTCGCTTTCTGATTGGTTCACCGCACGCAGGTTATCAGCAGTTAAAAATAACCCTGGTTTTGCCTTATAAGGAAATAAGATACCATGGATGAGTTCATATGTCAGCGTCATTATTTAAGTGGCAATGTCTGTAAGAGCGGTCCACTGCATTTCGGGTCACAAAAAAAGTTTTCCCTCAAACTTTGTCCAGGAAACCATCTTGGCTCACTAGTAAAGGAAACGAGTTTCGTTTTGGGAAATACGCGAAAATATTTTTTTTAGAGCCCACAACAGTAAGAGCGGCAAAAGGCGTAAATTAACGCCTGGCCAGACACGAAAATTGTATAAGTTGGCGACCTCACTGCTCAAAAACCACAACACGCAGCAAAAAAGTGTTATTATTTTTAAGTTAAGAGGTCCTTCAAGGATGTAAAGCGTATGTTAAATTTAATTTGTGTTGAAGTGGAAGCTCGTGATAATTGATATATTAACACTCATCTGAGCGCCTTCTGAAAACTCGCAAAAGTACCCTGTCTTCGTCGGCCTTTATTTCCCGAGTCCAGACCGAGTCGCTCTAAATTCCTATCGAAGTGCGTTAATGAGATGTCAGGTAGTACAGAAATATAAAAATACCTTGCGCTTTTTATCGTCCTTTACCACAATGACTTCGAACTTTTGGTGATTTTTGCGAATATGACACACGCATTATGCAAATTAGGTTGTTGAGCAAATTCGGATCGTGTGAACTGAATAGCTTCTAGATTTTAAGATTTCTCCATTTCAAGTCATAAATACAGAAAAGCATACACAAATAGAAGTTTTGAACTGTTCAAATTGATGAAATAAGCGAATTACTGAGTCCTGATCTTTGGATGCTAATCCGGAGAATTGCGTGACTCGCATTATGCTAATTAGGTTGTCTGCTAAACTTGGTCCGTTCCGGTAACCGTTGCAAAAAACCTTTTTAACTGTTTGGATCCCACTTTTGTTTTAATTGAATATTAAAGAAATGTTAAGACTACATGCACTGTAGGTAGAAAACGTTGACGATGAATTCAGCAAGTTACAGTACTGAGTTCTATTCATGTGTCATTTGTATAACTCTGTTTGCAATGAAATGGACAGCTTGTTGGATAAAAAGGAATCTCTACTTTTTTGTAGTCGGGTTTTGATTTTTTATGTCTTCGTTTTGCTCTTTTGATCTTCCTTTTCCACAGCACCTTCGAACTTTTGGTGCTTTTGTCCCAGGGGGAGGGACACTTGACCAACTGAGGGTTTGAGGGCCTGACTGTATAGGACAAAAAAAAGCCCTAAATTACCTACTCTGTTTAGGACAGCACCCTCTATTTTAGGTCCCTGTTTAGAGCAAATGATTATTATACCAACTCCCTTGTTTTATACAATTTTAAGTGTTTCAAAGACCAGCAAACGTCCCCGATCTAGGATACCTAAATACTGTGTAAGCCATATTTAATGACGACAATCGGGTCTGACCATACCCTGTTTACGACAAGTTGATACCCTATTTAGGACAGACTCGGTTAAAATTTTGTACCCTGTTAAGGACAGAGAGGCCAAAAACCATACCTTGTCCAGCGGCACGTCCCCGTATAGGCAATATAGGGGAGTAACCCCCGCCCTGGGCTTTTGTTCCGGGGCTTTTGTTAAACGCTTTATTTTGTTTATGCAAATGCTTGAGACAAGCAAGGTTGTTTGCGTGTCAAAGACCGCGGATTATAAGCTACTGATGTTTGGATGCTTTGGAGCAAAATGTGACGATAATTATGCCAACTGGATTTTTTGCCAAATAAGAGACGTGTAACTTTTTGGATCTCTCTTTCATCGATGTTTGATTTGAAACGGCTAAAGCCATGTGTTCATGGGATAGTCACCTGGTCACAGATGCCCGTTTTTAAAACAGTGCTCTAGTTCCTTTTCTTCAGTTCAATCAAAAGAATTGGATATCATTGTATCAGTTTTGATATAAAAAAGCTTCAACAGCGAAAACAAAAAAGTCTAATTCTGCATCATTCTGCATCGCGTGTTTTGATTTCATGTCCAAATTCAATTAAGACCTAGCTCTTAAAGAACTGGAGGCTTCTTGGAACCTTGCTGACTTTGAGTGGAAGGGCCTCACAGACGACGGTGAATCGCTTAACTTTCGAGCTACTTTCGCACTCTGGTGAAGGTGTCTTTTGATAAGCCATTTCGGAATTGTCTTAAGCCTCTCTATCAAAGCGAGGTTAGGTGCACACCTTTAATATTTAAAAATATGGTCTTATTTACACGTGAATGAAAACTAATTTTCATGTGAAAGGTTGTGCACATAGCCTCGCTTTGAAAGGGAGGCTTAAAGCAATTGTGGTCAACCTAAATGTGTTCTACAAGATTTACAACGTGTCTTGAACTGTTCAACAAGACTCATTTATTCAACAAGTAAATTTGAACATGTCACACCTTTGCTTTTAAATCTTCACTTGCTTCCTGTTGAACAAAGGATTATTTTCAAGATCGCTCTGGTTGCATTCAAAGCTCTTCATGACGCTGCTCCCAGCTACATCACGGAACTTCTAAGGCCTTACAAGCCTAGCACGCAGGACACTGACTGAGATCATCTAGTCATTATCTCCTTGGTTTCCCAGATTTAATCTGAAAACGTATGGCGGTGGTTCCTTTACAGTTGCCGCTCCGACCATATGGAACAGCCTTCCCTTAGAATTAAGAAAATGTGTATCTCTTTCGACTTTTAAGTCTAAACTTAACACTTGGCTGTTTAAAGAAGCTTTTGGCTAGGAATTCTGATTTATTTATCGTTCTGATCAATTTTAGTTCATTTTTATTTGTTTATCTGTTGTTTTTTAAGATTATTTGTAGATTAACGTAATGACAACTTTGTAAAGCACCATTGAACCATTGGGAAATGGCGCTACAGAAATTTATTATTATAATTATAATAATAATAATAATAATAATTATTATTATTATTATTATTATTATTATTATTAGTTGGGAAATGGCCTAGTTCACTTCTCGCTCACAGGTCTGATTAAATTCTCGACTTAAACAAAGAACTACCCCTAAGTTCCGCATCCTTTGAACAGTTCACTTGAAGGATAATCATTTCTTTTGAATTATTAGACACGATCACGATCTCAGTTTAGCGATCATGTCGTGGGGTGGGGGGGGGGGGTGGGGGGGGAAAGCCTAGCTATGACCTTTGTATTTCTGGGGCTTTTCCCGCCCATAGGGCTTCGCCGAGCGAAGAATGGTACTGGCTTTTGTACAAACCCTCTTCACTGGCTTGCTGTTGACGTGCCAAGGTGGAAAATTATCTGACAAGCATTTACTAATTTCAATGTTGGACGTTACTATTTAACTGGGAAACAATAGCTTCTAGTAATTTTTGGCCACCTCAGGCCTCAGCCTGAAAATATCATAAAAGCTTATAATTATAACAGCCTGCCTGAGCCTAATTGTTGTTAATTTTCCTGTGATTCTGATATTGTATTCATTCTCTTATGTTTCTCATTATACATTAATTGCAATACTTGTGAATGCAATAAAACTGATTGAGAGAACAAAACGAACCAGAGCACTGTTCTATATTATAAAAGGCCATCTAACCAACCCTGGAAAAGGAACCTACCAAGACGTAGCTTTAGCCCTTTCAAATCAAACAAAAACTTTCAAGTTTCTTATAACCTGATGAAACGTTTGGCAGAAAATTTAGTTTGCATAATTCTCGTCACATTTTGCCCCAAAGCATCCAAACATCGGCACTTTGTAATACGCGGTCTTTTTATTGAGTTTGCTCCACTGACGCGAACAACCTAGTTTGTATAAACAAGATAAACCGCTTGACAAAAGTCCCGGGACAAAAGCACCAAAATTTCGAAGGCGTTGTGGAAAAGGCAGATCAAAGAGCAAATTGTAGGAATAAAAAACCAAAATCCGACTACAAAAAAGTAGAGATTCATTAATTGTTACAAGTTGTCCATTTCATTGCAAACAGAGTTATTCAAACGACACATGAATAGAAGTCAGTGCTTTAACTAGCTGAATTCGTCGTCAACGTTTTCTACCTACAGTGCATGTAGTCTCAACATTTCTTTAATATTCAATTAAAGCAAAAGGGGGATCCAAACAGTTAAAAAGGTTTTTTGCAACGGTTACCGGAACGGACCAAGTTTAGCAGACAACCTAATTTGCATAATGCGAGTCACGCAATTCTCCGGATTAGCATCCAAAGATCAGGACTCAGTAATTCGCTTATTTCATCAATTTGAACAGTTCAAAACTTCTATTTGTGTACGCTTTTCTGTATTTATGACTTGAAATGGAGAGATCTTAAAATCTAGAAGCTATTCAGTTCACACGATCCGAATTTGCTCAACAACCTAATTTGCATAATGCGTGTGTCATATTCGCAAAAATCACCAAAAGTTCGAAGTCACTGTGGTAAAGGACGATTAAAAGCGCAAGGTATTTTTATATTTCTGTACTACCTGACATCTCATTAACGCACTTCGATAGGAATTTAGAGCGATTCGGTCTGGACTCGGGAAATAAAGGCCGACGAAGACAGGGTACTTTTGCGAGTTTTCAGAAAGCGCTCAGATGAGTGTTAATGTATCAATTATCACGAGCTTCCACTTCAACACAAATTAAATTTAACACACGCTTTACACCCTTGAAGGAGCTCTTAACTAAAAAATAACAACACTTTTTTGCTGCGTGTTGTGGTTTTTGAGCAGTGAGGTCGCTAACTTATGCAATTTTCGCGTCTGGCCAGGTGCTAATTTACGGCTTTTGCCGCTCTTACTGTTGTGGGCTGTAAAAAAACTATTTTAACGTATTTCCTAAAACGAAACTCGTTTCATTTACTTGTGACCCAAGATGGTTTCCTGGGCAAACTTTGAGGGAAAACTTTTTTGTGACCCGAAATGCAGTGGACCGCTCTTACAGACATTGCCACTTAAATCGTATAGCGGGAAATGAAGCAGTTGTTTCTAGCTAGATTCTTGTTCTTTTTGTTTGGTTTATTTTGTTTGTTTTCATTTGTTTTTATTTTTTGGGTTTTTGTTTTGTTTGTTTGTTTGTTTTGTTTTGTTTCTTTGTGCATATTCTGCAAAGCAATTTTGATCCAGCTAATTATACAAGCAACGTTTGTATGTGCATGTATCTGAAAAAGTTATTTGTCGCCGCGCTGATAAGAAGGGGACGATTATTTCATTACTATGAAGAGTGCGAGTTTGGAAAGAGAATCTGTTCTTGGCTGGTTTGTAGTTCCTTTTTCTACATAGCTTACTTGTGGGAAATTTCATAGTTCTGAACACTAAGGCTTTGTGAGTGCAATGTTCAGCTAACTAAAGCTTTCTTCAGTTGTAACATGAAAGTGCATTTCGAAATATGATTATGATATTGTGTCGAATTTCTCTCATATTCCAGCAGTAAATCAGGGGATTGAGAGATGAACTGAGAAACACAAGGGTCCGGAAATACATTTGAATCACATCTAAAACGGTATTTGATTAGGAGCTTAAAGCATTAATCCACAAAATACACGTTACTGGCAAATAACAAATCAAAAAGACGAGATAAACGTAAACTGTAGTGACAGCAGTTTTTCTCAATTGAACTTGTGTTAAGCTCAAGCATAACGTTAAGCATAGTTAAGTTCAAGCATACTTTAGCGTTCAGTGAACGCTAAATTATCAGTTACCGGCCTGCTGTTCTCTGAATTCGGTCTATTGACACCTTGTGCCTGAAGCAGATGTCCCAGCCCTTGTCATCAAAACTTTCCCTCGGATTTGCATTTTTCTTTAGTTCGCTGAATGAAGATGACTGGCCAGGCTACAAATAAGCATCAAAGATCGTCCAGTTAGGGACTGAAGCAGGAAAATTTAATTTAAAAATATTCATATAAATTGAAGTTTCTTTTTTGTTGTTGTTGTTCTTCTAGGTGCTTCTTCTTCAGTTCTTGTAACAAAATATGGGATTAATTTCCTAAAACCTACCAATACAGGAGGGACGGGGGGGGGGGGGGGCAATGATTGAACGTTACAACGTTAAACCGTTGCCGTTTTCTCCCTGAAAATTTTACTCTATAACTTTTTTTTGTGTGTGTTGTAATGATAGACATATTTACAAATTATTTTTGTGAAAAACAGGTGGTTCGCACGAACGACACATTAGATATTGCTTGCTTTGAATGGGTTCAGTTTTTAAACTCACCTACACTGTCAAGTAAATGGATGGGGCGAGCCGAGCTCAACGTCATTCGTTAATTCGTATAGCAGGAAATGAAGCTAGATTGTTATTAGATGTTGTTTTTGTTTTGTTTAATTTTTTTTGTTTTGTTTTGGTTCGTTTGTTTGTTTTCTTTTGTTTTTTTTGTGTGTGCATTTTCTGCAAAGCAACTTTGATCCTGCTAATAACAACGTTTGTTTGTTTGTTTTTTATCTGTTTTATTTATTTTGCCATACTACAGACAACAATACAAAGATAATTAATAAAGAGGTAGAGAGAAGAAGGAATGATGGTAACAGTGGCGAGGAGGCCTAAAGGAAACTTTTTATGTGCATGTGTTGAAAAGGTATTTGTCGCCGCGCTATTTAAAAGGGGAGGTTAAATTCCATTATATGTAGAGTGCGATTTTGGAAAGAAAATCTGTTCTTGGCTGGTTTGTAGTTCCTTTTCTACATAGCTTACTTGTGGGAAATTTCATAGTTCTGAACACTAAGGCTTTGTGAGTGCAATGTTCAGCTAACTAAAGCTTTCTTCAGTTGTAACATGAAAGTGCATTTCGAAATATGATTACGATATTGTGTCGAATTTCTCTCATATTCCAGCAGTAAATCAGGGGATTGAGAGATGAATTGAGAAACACAAGGGTCCGGAAATACATTTGAATCACATCTAAAACGGTATTTGATTCGAAGCTTAAAGAGTTAATCCACAGAGTACAAGATATTGGCAAATAACAAACCAAAAATACCAGATAAACGCTAACTGTAGTGACAGCAGTTTTTCTCAGCCTCCCAACATTCGCCCTTTCATCATTCGGTGCTGCTTGTTGTACTTGAAGGGCTTGGATTTGATTTGCATGGCGTCGTACGGCTACATATATCTTGTAATTGAAAAATGTTGTAGTTATAACACAAGCAGCAAGAGTAATGGGCACAATCACGTTAACAATATTCCCCTGGTTCCAAACCCAAACCATTGAAGTAATTGCGCTCAGCATCCAAGTCGAAATCACAACAGCAACAACACGCTTGTGAGTCACAAGTTCCTGGTATCTGAGATGAAGGTGAATGGCCAAGAATCTGTCTGCACTTAAAGACACCACACCAACGAACGAAGCAAAAGCAAATAAATTTTTCGTGATGAGGTATGCGATGGATATGGTATTAAAAGTTGGATTACTTTCAGTGTGTTCTTCCAGCTTCATGACAAGACGACCAATGAATGAAGGCTGGACAAATAAACCAACACCGAGATCAGAAACACCCAGACTTAGGAGGAATGTTTTCAAAGGCTTTGGCAACGACGTCGTCTTTCTTATGGCGTGAATTGTGACAACGTTCAATGTGATGGCTGTATAATATGAGAAAGCATTGAAGACGCAATTAGCGATGTACGAAGGATAGGGGTCAGTAGCTTCCTTCATTGTCAAGTATATAACTACCAAAGAGGGGACTGATTGAAAAAGGTGTTTTACAGCAGTTACTCTTTAGGCTTCCTCTTTGAAGGAATAGTGTATCTTGAAAAAATTAAAACGCTTTTTCCCACTCTTTGTGAAGAACCATATGGTTCAACGACGATGTTCCTTGTCACAAAATTCGTTCATACAACTATTGGACAGGCATCTCTGAGCTGCTGTTCACCGATCCAATAAAATTTAAAACGACAGCATCGCTTCAAACGGCCTGGAAACAAAATTTTTAGTGGACTTAGAAGCTAGATGCTTGATCTTAACACGAGTGTCAGTTGACCTCTGAAATATTCACGATGTTGTGAAACCTTGTGCCTGAAGCAGATGTCCCAGGCCTTGTCATCAAAACTTTTTCTTGGATTTGCATGTGTCTTTAGTTATGTGAATATGAATGGCCAGGCTACAAATAAGCATTAACTCGTCCAGTTAGGGACTGAAGCAGGAAAATTCAATTTAAAAACATCCACGAAATTGAAGGTTAATTCTTTTGTTTTCTTCTGTGTGCCTCTTTCAGTTTTTGTGACAAAATATAAGCTTCGCTTTCACTAGCAGGTATCAATTCGAGAAATACGATCAAAAGTTATAATGGTAAACTGTTTCCGTATTTTTCCTCGGATTTTTCTTCGTAACTTGCTGTTTTTTCGAGGATAAACATATTAAGAGACCATTTTCCTTTGCGCAAAACAGGTGGTTCCGACAAAAAACCGTGACGAGCTTTCAGCCGCCCAAAACCTATTATGCAAATTAGCTGAGGGCACATTGAATGTGCCCTCAGCTAATTTGCATAAGTAACTTTATGCCATGGTTTGACACTTTGTAGCTTCATGAAGATGGGATGAGGCGTTATTTTAATTAGTTGTGTGCTGTAAAAGATGACCATGCTGAGTGATGTTTATTACAATTCATTGCGGATAAAAATAATTTGGCTTCTCAGTCACTTTGTTTAGTAACCTGCGTAGCTGGCGGCATTTTTCCCCGCGAAGGCAAAAACGAGCGCGAACAATATCGCATTACGACAGAGCCATGATGTCGAAAAACATGGTGTCGAAAAAATTTTTCGGGGTATTATTTGCCTTGCTCCAGCACCAAACACCACAAGCTAAGGCTTAAGCGAGATGACACAACACATCGCCTATTTAAGCCAGTTATTATCGCTCGATCGCTTTTGATTGCTGCAACGACAGAATAAGCCAAAGCGCGATGTTATACATTCCGCTTCCAGGTATCTGCTACCCAGGGAAGACAGAATAAGTTAAAGCGCAATGTTAGACATTCCGCTTCCAGGTATCTGCTACCCAAGGAAGACAGAATAAGCTAAAGCGCAATGTCAGACATTCCGCTTCCAGGTATCTGCTGCGATAATAATTTGGTTTGAATGGGACCTGTTTAATTTGTAAACTCACTGGGATGGATGGGACACGCCGAGTTCAGAAGAAACATTCTTATAGCAGGAACGGCATGTAGCAAAGAGTGATTTTCGTTTCTGTAGATTTGTTATCAGTTTTTTTCTTGCCTGTGCTTGTTCTTTTTGCATACTAGATCAGAATTCTGCTAATGATAACATATATTCGGAAGTTGTCGTTTGCGCTGAATAAGGCCGGTAACGCTCGCTACAATTCCAGTAGAGTCCAGTTTTAGAAAGAAAATGTGTTCATGGCTGGTTTGCAGTTGCATTTTCTAAAGATGTCTTATTTCTAGAAAGTTTCCCCACCCGGCATATACAGCTCGCGTATTTCTATATTACATATAAAGGTTGGACCAATACACCAACCAACACCGAGATCAAAAACAGCCAGACTTAGGAGCAATGTTTTTAAAGGTTTTGGTAGCGACGAAGTTTTTCTTACGTTGGCTGTATAAGATAAGAAAACATTCAAGACGCAGTTAGCGATGTACAACGAATGGAGGTCTGTAGGTTCTCTCATTGTTAAGTACAAAACATGATATAACTGTCAGGGAGAGCCGAAAAAGGCTCGCAACGTCACTGGGGAGAAATAGATTGATTTTTAAAAATTCAAAAACGCATCTTTTGAAATTACGTTTAAGAACCAGATGGTTAAACCACGATGTTCCACGCTGCAAAATTCGTTCAAACAGCGTATTGGGCAAGCATCGATGAGCTGCTGCTCACATCCAATTAAACAAATACATGCAGTAGCATCCCTGCGAACGGTGTGGAAAACAAAATTTATGGAAGACTTTGGTAGCTCACTTAAGATGCTTGAACTTAGCACAAGAGCACACAAGCCTAAATTGAACTCTAAATAATGTAGGCTGATCTCAGTTCGGTCTATTGAAACACTGGACCTGAAACAGATGTCTCAGCCCTTGTCATCAAAACTTTGTCTTGGATTTGCATGTCTCTTAAGTTATATGAAGACTGACTGGGCAGATTACAAATGATCATTTAAGATCTCCCAGTTAACTACTGAAGCAGGAAAATTTAATTTATAAACGTCCATATGAACATCCGTTTAATGTTTGTGTTCTTCTGTCTGTTTCTTTCGGTTTTTGCGACAAAATGTAGGCTTAATCATCCACTCAACGGCTGTTTTTTTTTTAATAACAAAAACTTTATTAACAATCAACCACAGTACAGATTACATATAGTACTTTTAAAACACTAAACAATATAAATTACTAACATTACAATGCTTATACTACAGGCTTACACTACACCTGACTGTTCATTGACAATGCAACCATATATTACAACATCTACAGTTACAATAAAATAATGTTACATATTGATCACTTAACCCTTTCCCGTCAGCATTTTTCCCTTAGAAAAACGCATTTTTTACCGCTAAAGCGGTTTTTGAAGTGCTATGATGCCAAATGCCACTAAACTTTGCTACAAAAACGTTTTCTTACATTTTAGCTCAATTTTGAGCCAGCTTCTGTTGTAAATTGTACATTATTTTGCTTTCACGCACGCGCATAAGCCAAAATTTTTTTTTTTTTTTTGCTGATTCATTTCTAATTTTTTCTCGCTTCTTTAGTTTTCCTTTTTCTCTCCCTTTCTTTTCTCTTTATCTTCTACCCTTTATCACCTTTCTATCCACTGGAAAAGTTTTGGCCTCAGTCCTTCTAAAAACCTGGAAATGGAACATTGATCAACTAGGTGACTTGGCCTAATTTACCACCAACTTTGCAGCCAAAATTGGACACGTTTTTCTGGTATAGCTCTGGCAGATTTGGTCGATATTCAAAATGGACACACGTAAGGTAAGGTAAGGTAAGGTAAGGTAACTTTATTTAAACACGGTATGGATGGATCTGTCCTTGCTGTGCTAGCTGCTTATCAAAACAATCTGGTGACGTCACAAATGATGACGTCACAAGTGGCTCAATGGTTCCCGACTTCAACGTCGGGAAAATACAACTCTTGATGGAAAAGAGTTGACGTTTTATTTACCGGTTACAAACAACTACACTTACGCAAAACCAATACTATGTAATGTAGTACCGGTACACATATAGAAAAAAAAAACGATAGATATGCTCACACACACACACGCTGGATGTAATAAAAAAAATAACTTTCATTATTGTATATTTAAAGGCACACAATAGGTTTGATTTCGTTTGAGGACATAAAAGTAAAATGCTCACGCATCGCAGGTGCAGAGAGTGGTCCACTTAGCTCGGTATTTTTTATAATTAGAGTTTTTAATGGCCATTTGTCTTTCGCATTTAATTTTACTTTCCAGTAAGGCGAGAAAGACCTGTAAGCTCGGAGTCTCTGACTGGTTTCTTGCAAGATATACATGATATTTAGCAATAAGAAGATAATGATTTAACGCGTAAAAGCTGGTAACTTCTGGTTTGTAGCCGTAAAGAATTTCGATAGAATTAGGATTGATGTCGTCCGGACGCTTAGTATTCCACCACATTATAACGTCTTTCCTGGAGATTTTGACATCAGGGCACTCACAAAACATGTGGACAAGTGTTTCGTTTTGGAAAAGGCAGCGATCGCATCTTGGAGAATCTTTTATGCTCATTTTATAGAGAGAGAGATTGGCGGGTATGATGTTATGTATGAGTTTAAACTGAAAGCTTCTCAATTTATTTTCAACGGTCACTTTGAAAGGAAGTTCTTAGACAGCCTTTGATTCGGCAATTGTTTTTTAAGATTGATTTCCACGATGGGAGGAGAGAAGGACCTTTCTGCAAGCATTAAACGGGCATTTCTAGTAGGGGAGATGGCATGGCCATTGGAAAGAGTCTTCAAGGGTTCGCCATCACCCTTTGCAATATTGCCTACGATTTCGCTCTTCCAAGCTTTTGGAATTGCTCCAAGAACACCAGCATAATCAAGGAAAGTACAACGAACGCCGAATTTGCATTTAACATTTTCGAATGAAAGGAAATGGTCATCGGTATCAAGGAGGTCACTGATTCTCAAAATGCCTTTATTAACCCATGTTTTATTATAAATTGTCTTTCCATTATTCCTTCTAAACCGATTGTTTCATATGATTTCTTGTTTAAATTCCTTTGCGTTAAGGGGATCTTTGGAATTGAGTTCTTGCCAAACTGCCAAAACATTTTTGTAAAAAGCAGAAAGATTTTTAAGGTCAAGAAATTTTAGGTCGTAATTACATTGAAATAAGAAAGCTCCTCAGACCTTAACTAACATGGAATCAAGGAGGGTGCACCAGTGGCTGTCAGTTGCTTTGCAATAACGATTAACCGAGGCGGTCATAAGCGACTTGACAACGTCAGAAAAAATAACCATGTTAAGACCGCCGTTACATATCAGGCCAATCAGCGTTTTTCGTTTGATTTTATCTGGTTTGAAGTTCCAAATGAAGGAGAAGATACTGCTGTTGACTTCTTTTACAAATTCGGCGGGAACGTTTAATACGGAGCAGCTATAAACAAGTTTGGCAAGTGCTAGATTTTTGACAATGGCTATCCTGCCGAAGATCGTTAGATGTCTGCTTGACCAGGTATTTAATACTTTTTTAAGTTTAGCGAGCCGCTCGTCAAAATTTATTTTGTTCCCAACGTGAACGTTATAAGGGAACGCAATTCCAAGAGCAGTAACGTATTGTTTCAGCCACGAAATACCAAAAGGTTCGTCTTTGCCTAATCTACTCTTCCAAGCACCAAGCCACAAACCCTCGGGTTTTGACTTATTAATTTTCAAGCCAGAAAGGTCGCTGAATTGATCAAGAAGAGTAAATAAGGACACCGCAGATGAGTCGTCGCGAATGAAAGCGGTGGTGTCATCGGCGTACAAGCTAAGTTTAGTGATCTTTTTTCCATTTTCAAGACCTTTGATTGATTCATTGATTCGTATTTGGTGGGCGAGAGGTTCTACGGCGAGAACAAAGAGCAATCCTGAAAGAGGACACCCCTGTCTTACACCTCTTTGTAAAGAAAAAAAATTCTGGCAAGTAGCCATTATTAACGACACAACTAGAAATATTGGAGTAAAAAGTATGAATCCAGTTGAGGAAACTTGGACCAAAGTTCATAATGTCAAGCACTTTAAAAAGATAATCCCATTCTAACGAGTCAAAGGCCTTTTCAAAGTCTAGGAAGAGTATCATTCCCTCCTTGTTTTCATGTTGTTCAATTATATCTGAAATTAGGCGGATGTTCTCGCCGATCAATCTACCTTTGATGAAGCCAGTTTGATCACTTTCGATCAGATGCATGAGGAAGTACCTTCTCTAACCGCGTTGCGATGCATTTGGTTGCCAATTTATAGTTTTTATTTAAAAGAGAGATAGGGCGCCAGTTTTTAAGCAGTAGGGGGGTCTTTTTTCTTTTTTGGGATCAAGGAGATGATACTTTGCCTCTGAGAGATAGAAAGCTCTCCTAGTAGGGCACCATGATTGAGGCAGCCAATCAAAGGGCCAGAGATGTCGTTCCAAAAGCAGAGATAGAATTCTGCAGTTAAACCATCTGTGCCCGGAGTCTTATTATGTTGAAAGGTCTTGAGCGCGGCAAGGCATTCTTCTGCGGTTATTGGACCTTCGCAAAGGCTTTGCTTTTCGTTGTCTAGTTTCGGTAAGGATTCATAATCAGAGAAGTTGGAGAACCGTTCAGCTGATGGCTGGTTTTGAGAGGTGTAAAGCTGGTTGTAAAAATGTTCCATAAAATTAGTATAACCTTTGGATCCTCTGCAGTGATACCCTCAGGTGTCTTCAATTTTGTTATACGTCTTTTTTCATAACTTCTTTTTTCTAAGTTAAAAAAGTATTTATTACATTTTTCCCCCAATTCGTACCATCTAGCTCTACTCCAAATAATGGATCCTTTAGTTCTTTGCACGGCAATTTCGTCCTGTTCAATTTTAAGTTTCCTAGCCTCGTTTACGAGGGAACTGTTTTCTGGAGTTGCATCAATACGCAAATTCATTTCCTCTACTTTTGAAGAAGGTCCAGTTCAATATTTCTTTCTGCGTATGCTTTCTTTTTAGCGAAACGAATTGCAAACATCCGTGTCCCCATTTTTAACATTTACCAGTGGAGCCTTTTGTCAGCAATATCCTTGTGTTTCTCGGCTGCATGTTTGATAACGAAACTCATTTTTGTAACAAATTCTTCATCTTCCAAAAGTGAACTGTTAAACTTCCAATAGCCTGGCTCTTTTTTCTTGTATATCTTCTGGTTTAATCGAGATGGTGACAGGGGAATGATCTGAATTATAGTAAGCTCAGATGTCGGTTTTCGTAACACGGCTTAAAAGTCGTTTCGAGATAAGCCAGAAGTCCAGCCTACATTTGATTTTCCCTGAGCTATTTCTCCAGGTAAACTACATTTCATGCGGATGTTGTTCGCGCCAGGAATCGACTAGGTCATAGTTGTTACAAAGTGCCTCAACAGAGTGAATTACATTTTTTAAATTGAATGTCTTTGCCTCCGATTTATCCGAAGCGGACAACGGGCAGTTAAAGTCTCCACAGATAAGGATATTGTCGGTTTGGCATTTACGAATGGAATGGGTTATCTTTCGACAGAAATTAATTTGCCTGTTCTGGTCGTTTGGAGCGTAAATATTAACGAGGCAAAATTCATCTTCATCGACGGTTGTATTTACAATCAGAAATCTGCCATTTTTATCTGCAGTGACATTTAGCACCTCTTAACTTAACGAGGGTCCGAAAAGAATCATAACACCTCTACTGTGTTTTGAACCGTGTGCGAAGAAAATGTCGCCACCCCATTCTGCTCGCCAACATACCTCCAAGCTAGCATCGCTGTACGTCTCTTGCAAAAAAAATTACATCACATTTTCTGAGATGTAGCCACCGGAAAAGCTTTCTTCTTTTGATAGATTTGTTTAGGCCTCTTGCGTTAAAGGAAACAACGTTTAAGGCCATATACCCATTAAATTAATGAATTTCTGTCTAACCACAAATTCGTGTATCACACTCTGCAACATCACGATAGCGTTTAGCCTTTTGATAAATGCCTTTGTGCGGATAGCGCGCCAGTTTACAATAGGCAGAGTAAGGACTAGGTGAAGATAGATCATAGAAAGTACAAATGATACATAGCCACTAACACTTAACATAATAGGAACACTAATTAAGCCGCAAAGCAGCTTATTATATAGAACGGAAAAAGTGCAGATATCATAGGCTGCTATGAAAAGAAACAAAACCCTCCTACATGCAAAAAACCCTCCGCTAAATTAGAATAATAAGTGAAGCGAAAGGGAAGCGAGGTGTGAAAGGGAGCGCATAGCATAAATTATATCGAGGAGGAAGAGGAAAAAACGTTTTGGTAGCGATTTAACAGATATATTTTAAATCCTCGGCTTCATATATTCTCTTTACCTGATCACTTTGGGACTTTTGACGAAAATTTTGCCATCCATGGTCCGGGCGCTATGCCAGTTGTTGTTCTTTTTAAATTTCCTGACCTTAGCAAACAGATCGCGTCTGTAGTTTGTTAAGTTCTCATCAATATAAACAGCCTCAGTATTATGGAAATATTTGCTTAAGCTTGCTGACTTAAGGTGTTTCCTGGCCTTGTACAGTTCACTTTTGGCCCTGTAAGACCTAAAGCGTACTATGATTGGTCTTGGATCGCCGTTAGATCTACGTGTAGCCACTCTGTGGCAGATATCGATGTCGCTATTGGCGATATGTACGTTGAGAACTTTCCCAAGCTTGATGATTTTTTCGGGAAGGTTTTCTTCCGACGACTCGGAAATGCCGTGAATTTCAAGATTGTGTTTTCTGGTGTACTGCTCTAAGTCGTCTATTTGGTTTATTCCAGCTCCGAGGTCGTTTTTAAATCCATCTAGGTCATAATTTAGGTCAGCAATTTCTTCTTCTGCATTGCGAACCGCTTTTTTAAGCTAGCTCATCTCCTTCTTCAGTGCTTTGTTCTCCGTTTCCAAGCTTTCTACTTTGGCAATATCCTGATGAAATTCTAACGACTTCAGAAGTTCTTCGTATTGGTTACGCAGTGCTCTGATTTCCTTAAGAAGCTCGTCAGTGTTTCTTTGTATGTTGTTTAGCGTGACCCAGATAATTGACAAGTTGGCACTCAACGGTTAATAAATTCAAGAAAAAAAATAGATTGAACGGTAAACCGTTTCTCTTTTTTTCTTCCTCCTGAGATTTTTCCTTTATAACTCGCTCTTTTTGTGATGATAAATATATTTAGAGACCACTTTTACCTGGTTCCGACACAAACACCTTTAAGATAACTTGGTTTGAATGGGTTCTTACTTCCAGTTTGTTCGTTTTTTGCACGTACTGTATTGCGATCTTAATCCCGACACAAGCAATGTTAGCGTGTGTGCATGTGTTGATAAGATATTTGTCGTTTGCGCTGAAAGAAGGGTGACGCTTATTGAATTCCAGTGGACTCCGGTCTTAAAAAGCAATCTGTTCTTGGCTGGTTTACAGATATATTCTCTACATGGCTTACTTCAAGGAAAATCAATAGTTCTAAACATTGACATGATTGCCTAAGGCTTTGTCGGTGCAACGTTCAGCTAACTGAAGCCTTCTTCAGTTGTAGCATGAAAATGAATTTCAAAGTATGTTTATGACATCGCGTCCCACGTTTCCACGCTGCAGGCAATTATGGGGCTCCCTTGCCTGTTCTTTTCGATTGACTTCCCCTGAGCGAGAAAAGAGACTACTCGTTGTCTATACAGTCCCTGGCTTACTTTCAGAATTTTCGAGTTCATTTACAGACTAACCAAGCTAACTCTAGGTTAATTAGGGTGGCCCTTTAGATCGAATTGGAATTCGGAAATGTTGGTTTAGGGAAACCGGAGAACCGGATAATAGCCTCTTGGAGCAAGGACGAGAACCAACAACAAACTTAACCCACACATGACGCCGAGTCCGGGAATCGAACGCGGGTCACTGATATCGTGTGCCGTGTTCAGTTCTCTATTAGCCAATTAAACGCCTGTTTTATGTATCGTACATAAAGAGAATTTTGATTTAGATCATGTAAGTTGCGTTTCATCATTTCCTATCGATATGCTACAAAAGAATTGGTTCATGCTTTTAGCTGTGTGTCCACCGCGTCATGGAAGCACGAGAGCTCAATAGTTCTTTACACTCTAGAAACAATAGATTTTCAAAGTTGAACTTTTTAACACCACGTTACAGATTAAAGACTGAAGGAGGAAGTACGCTTTTAGTAACCGCCATAGAACAATGGAATATGTTAGGAGCAGACCTAAAAAAGGAAATCACCGTTAAATCGTTCAGGCGTGCTTTGCACCAGAAAGTTTTGAAAAATCAGCAATTTTTACCTCATTTTTAATTTTTTTATATTACTTCATTTCAATTTTTATATTAGTTTTTATCAATTAATTTCTTTCTTTCTTTTTGTTTTTCATTACATGCATATATTTATATTTATATAGTAGGTTTTAGATTTTTATACAACTCATTGTAAATATTTTTTAGATAATTCATTGTAAGTATCTTAGAAAGTTATGAGGGCCACAAGTTTATTAGTGCTTCGCACTATTTCGTGCTACCCTCATTAAATAAAGTTTTTATTATTATTATTATTATTATTATTATTATTATTATTATTATTATTATTATTATTATTATTGTTGTTGTTAGCACTCGAGAAGCTCAAGTTCCTCTTAGCCAATCGCCTCTAGCAACCTTACGTTTCTATTGTGCTCTTCAAACCTCCGCGTGTATCCATAACTCGATAGACGCACGCTAAGCATTGTGCTCGTTTCAGTTGAATTTCTCTTTTTCTGATTGGTTCACACAGGTTATTAGGAATTAAATAACCCTTCTCGTCCCCAGGATCCTTTTTGTGCGGACCAAATGGATCATGGGCTCTGGGGACAAGAATGCTTATAAACCTGGATTTGCCTTGTAATTATAAGGAAATTGGATGCTACAACAAGTGCGACGGTCATCCGGAAGTTTTCACCGTGAAGTAGTTTCGTCCAAAAATAAGGCAGCAACGATTACTAAGTTGAGAATTTAACAAAGCAATTATTCTGCTGGCGCTTTTTTGCATACGAGTTAACAATAACCAAATCGGTACTACGTGCCTCGTTTATTATTTATCACCTCACATCCAACGCATATCCAACCCACGCTCATAAAACAATTGTTAAATATCCTTTGTCTGCGTAGTGTTGTTCCGTTTCTGACACCTAATTATAAAAGTCCCGCTAAGTTAGAGACGGACAGTCTGGTCAAAAACAAATGGAAAGTAAAGCAGGTGTCTAATAAGCACATTTTACCGAGGCAGATTCCCCATATTTAACAATTATCCTGCGAAATCGCGCGGAATATCACCTGATACTTAGCCGACGAGGCCGTAGGCCGAGTTGGCTAAATCAGGGGATATTCCGCAAGATTGAGCAGGATAATTGTTTTATTATTCAACAAATTCCCATCGCCTACCACTTTCAGAACGAGAAAAACTACGGCTCTATGATAAAAACGCTAAAAGCTAGCAACACATAAGCTTAATAAAAATCAAAACAGAATTTCAAGAAATCGAAGTTTACTACCGTTCACTTAAAAAGACTTATTTACAAACTCATGTTTGGAAATGACAAGACAAACGAAAAAATATTGCTACCTTACCGAGAATAAGTCCTCTTCCTGTGAATTAAAATCTTTTCAACTTTAGTCTTTACAACTTTCCGTGAGCAAGTGTGCTGCTTCGTTCGCAATAGCATTTTCTTGGTTGAGCTCTCACTATGAAAATTCCAAGTTAACCTCTGGATATCTTTGTGAGCTGAAGCAAATACTTGTTGACTTTTTGAGAGTATTTAATCGTGGAAAGTTTCTTCCAGAGAGTCAAAATTTACGGAGAACACTGCTAAAACTGCCTCGCTTTTCAAAATGGCCGCCAAACAAGCAATGAAAGAAAAGCTGCAGTGCACTTCCAAATATGGTCATTTACGTATATCGCAGGATATCTGTCATGTAGGATGACAGATATTGAGGGCTTCCTTACCATATATGGGCTAGTGACAATTTGTTGAATAATAATATGGGATATTTTTCAGGTGACAAAACGGGCGTAATATGTTTCCTTTTCAATTGTGACACAATATCTCGTAATATAGCCTTCATTGGGCTCGAAACTGTATATTGTTTATACTAGTTGAAAGTGCATTGAAGCCAGCCTCGTCCAGTTAAGGTTTAAATTAAAAGTTTGTTATTAAAACACCTACTCAGAAATGCCAAACTCACAATTCGAAATTATGTGGAGCTGAGAACCAGATGGTTAAACCACCGGATGTTTTGGGTATGAAATTCGTTCAATGTTCGTTCTAGGTAGGCAACACGGAGCAGCGCTGATTACATCCAAAACAACAGCAAAATATATTAAAACTAAGTGGAATACGAATTGGTAGCTGGATGCTTGAACTTTACACAACTGTCGCTTGTACACTCTATTAATGCTCTTCGGGTGTTTAATTTAAGGCCTTGTGCCTTCAAGCAGATGTCCCGGCCTTTTCATCAAAACGTTGACTGATCTGAATGTCTCTCAAGACTATAGCTGGTCCAGGGCCGTAGCCAGACTTTCAGAACAGACGAGGCAAGTGTCGCGAGCGCCGAAGGCGCGAACTTCTAGAGGGGTCTGGGGACACGCCCCCAGGAAACTTCTTTAAATATACTCCCTCTGAAATGCTCTTTTCAGCATTTTTTATGAGATTTTCTTTAAAATTCAAAATCGTGTACTGTAAGTGTAAAACGGCAGATTTTTCAGTCCTTTTAACGTTTCTTATACACACTACTAGGGCGTGCAACACTGGCACCAAATAGATGGTTATCCTGAATTACGTATTGCTGTTATACAATCCCACCCCCGCCTTCCTGCTCCCTCACTAGCAATGACTGGTTTCCTATTTTTAACTCGTGCTAATCCCGTGCTGCTGCACGGTTAATTGTCAAATTCAGTTGCATCTGCGAATTGTAGAACTCCACTGTGACCCGAGAGACAACTTTATCTCACTAGTAAACAGCACGGATGTTCTAGAGGAAGACCCTTTACGGAAACTCACTGAAAATCTTAGATATGGCTCTACTGAGCCAGCCAAAGGGCACTTTTAGTAGCCATCACAAAAGTGAAACTCTTGGCCAAGGCACCGGCTTTGCAATCGTTTATTTTACATTTTGAATTCTTCCAAGACAGAATACCGAGACAAAATTATAATCCATTAAATAGTTTTTTAGGCAATTATGCCAAAAGGTGTGGCAAAGTAGCTCAAGAAAACGTGGGATGCTGATTCTCTAAAAGTTTTGTTTTTTATAAGCCATGATCCTTCAGTTCAGCTGCCTGTAGTCGTAGCAATCCGTACGGGATTGATGTCACCCAGCCTGTCACTGTTTTATGTCACGAGCCGCAATGGAAACCACTTGAGTCTTTCAAAACCTTTTTCGCACACCCTGCTTAGGTTAATCTTTTATCACCTGGTGACAAATACTCTCTAAGGATTATTTTCAATTTTTATTTTCATTTTGGCACAAAACTTAGACGAGGCAAGTGCCTCGTCTTGCCTCATGCTAGGTTAATATGTTCACCCTCGTTAAATAAAGTGTATTGTATTGTATTGTATTGTATTCTATTGTATTCTATTGTATTGTATTGCTACGGCCCTGTGGTCAGTCTTCAAACAAGCATTAGAGCTTGTCTACAAAGGTATAGTTTCCTACTCCTACGTTTTTTGTTTGTTTTGTTTCAGTTTGTTTTTGGCGTGACGAGCCAAAAAACGGCTGCGTAGGAGACTAAGGTAGACACTGAAGAAGGAAGTTTTAATTAGAAAAACATTCACTAGACGCAATTTAAGTTTCATTTTTTTCTTCTGTATGTGCTTCATTCACTTCTCATGACAAAAGAAGGTGTTCAACAACATCACGATTGAAAGATATGGCGGTACATCGCTCCCGTTATTTTTTTCTGAAAAGTCAAGTCTACTCCGGTATAACTCGCCAGTTTTAAAGTGATTACTTACGACGCCATGGCGTTGTTGTAATGACGACACAACTTAACTAGCGCGGGATGTACGTTGGACAAAGGTCTTGGGCCTTCATCGTTGAACATAACTGTCAAAGAGAGCCATTAATTGGCTAGGTTTTGCAAAAACGCCTCTTTTTCAAAATCCAAATTTCGTCTTCCGACTATGTGGCAAACCCAGATGACTAGTTTGCAGTTCCATTACATTTTCTACGTGGCTTTTTTTTGTCTGGGGCGTTTCACAGTTAATTTAGTTCAGAACCTTCAAAGTTAACTGAAGCCAACTTCAGTTATTACATGAAAATGCATTTCGAAATAAGTTTGTGACATTGTGTCGAATTTCTCTCATTTTCCAGCAGTAAATCAAAGGGTTGAGAGAGGAATTGAGACACACTAGTGTCAAAAAGTAAAGTCCAGCGTCGGTATTTGGTATGGCTGATTCTTGGCTTCCATCGGCAATCCTCCAACAGGTTTGTGGCATATAACAAATCAAAAACACAAGATAAACGTGTACTGCTGTAAAGGCAGATCTTTTCAGCCTCCTAACATTTACAATTTCTTCATTCTGTGCTACGTGGCGGACTTGAAGGGCTTGGATTTGATGGACATGGCGCCGTATGGTTACGTATATCTTGAAATTAAAAATTGTAGTTGTTATTATACAAGCAGTCGAAACAACGCCCATAATCACCTTAAAAATATCTCCTAGGTCCCAATAATCATACATTGAACTGATAATTGCACTCGACACCCAAGTTGAAATTACCACAGCAACAACACGCTTGTGAGTCACAAGTTCCTGGTATCTGAGATGAAGATGAATGGCCAAGAATCTGTCTGCACTTAAAGACATGACACCGAAGAACGAAGCAAAAGTAAATATAAAACCTGTGATGCGGTAAGCGATGGACGTGGCATTAAAAGTTTGATTGTTTTCTTTGTTTTGTTGTAACTCCATAACAAGACATGCAATGTATAAAGGTTGGACTATTAAACCAACACCGAGATCAGAAACAGCCAGACTCATAAGCAATGTTTTTAAAGGCTTTGATAACGAGGAAGTTTTTCTTATCGCATGTATTGTGATACTGTTCAACATGATGGCTGTATAAGATAGGAAAGCATTGATGACGCAATTAGCGATGTACGAAGAAGAGAGGTCTTTATCTTCTTGCATTGTTGACTCAAGCATATAACTATAAGAGACTGAATGATTTGGATGAAAAAAGCTCGCAACAGTAGTGACGGCTTTTAAGGATTTGTCTTCACAGAAATAGATGATCTTGAACGCTTGTTTCGAACTGATGTGGAAGAACCAGGAGATTAAATTACAATGTTCGGCCGCTCAGTCTTCTTATTGGACAGGCACTACTGGGCTCCTGCTCACATCCAATAATACTTAAATTAACAGAATTTGTACATCGCTGGAAAATGACGCGGAAAACAAAACTGGTAGCTAGCTGGAACTTAACTCAAGCATCGCTTGACGTGAATGCTGAGCTAAAAAAGTTGTTTACTGATCGTTCGGACTTTTGAAGCTTGTCTCTCAAGCAGGTGTCCTAGTCGCCCACGTCAAAATAATGTTTGCCTGATCTGAATATTAATGTTTGTTCCCTGGCCAGGCCACAAGCAAGCATTAAAGATCTCTAGTTAGGTACCGAAGCAGGAATTTTTCATAAACAAATTATGTGTGCATATGAAAAATTATTGAGAGGCTAGTTCAAAAATGAGTATTTAAGAAAAACCTAATTGATACTGGTCTTAAAACACCGTGCCTGGTTTTCCTTCTCACATGCTTCCTCTGTACCTTGTAATTTTTGCAATAATTGATATAGCGGTAAATCATATAAGACATTTAAGAAACACGACACATCGTTTAAGCTTTGAATACATGTTTCGGATACTTCAGTATCCATTGTCAGTTCAAGGATGTTTACAGATTTGAAACTATAGGTATAAAGTCGAAGCCAAAGACTTGATTAATAGCTAATTACAACAAACGTAATGCGAATACAAAACTGTGAAAATATTACATAACACTTAGGGGATACAACAAAACTAGCTGATTGTATATAACGTGATACGGATGTAAATCTGTGAAAATGTTACACAATACTTAAAAGATACTACGAAATACAGTAATCATAGGAATATATATTAATATGAAACACAAGTAACGTAGCAATGATCACAAGGAAAACTAAAAATAGAGTGTTAAATTAACTTAAATTTTTAGTTAAATTTCTCGTTTTCTGATTGGTTCACCACACACAGGTTATCAGCAATTAAAAATTACCACCTAAATTATTTATCACCTCACATCCAACGCTTATCCAACCCACGCTCGTAAAACAATTGTTAAATATCCTTTGTATGGGTGGTGTTGTTCCGTTTCTGTCAAACAGTTAATTATAAAAGTCCCGCTAAGTTAGAGACGTTCAGTCTGGTCAAATCGATGCGTTTACGAGAAAAAACAAATGGCAAGTAAAACAGGTGTCTAATAAGCACATTTTACCGAGGCAAATTCCCCATATTATGGCATATTTGTCTGCAGCTGAAAAAACGGGCGTAATATGTGTCCTTTTCACTTGTTACACAACACGTCTTAATATAGCCTTTATTCAGCTCGAAGATTCGAAGGTGTATATTATTTATAACTTATTAAACGTGCGTTAAAGCCAGCCTGCGAAACGTTTGTTATTACAACACCTACGTGTCAGTGCATTGTTCAGCTGAATCTTTCTTCAGTTGTAACATGAAAATGCATTTCGAAGTAAGTTTATGATGCGGTGTCGAATTTGCCTCTTTTTTTCAGCAGTAATTCAAAGGGTTGAGCAATGAAATAAGAAACACTAGCGTTTAAGTGTAAACTTTAATCAAGCTTATGACAGTACTTGGCTCAGACGACGTTATAGTGCCAATCCAAAGAATACAAATACTGGGCGAATAACAAATGAATATTTTAAATAAACGTAAATCGTTGCGACGGCTTATTTTTTGAGCGTTCCAAAGTTTGTCATTTCCCTATTCTGTGCTACTTGCTGTACTTAAAGGGCATCAATTTGATGCGCGTGTTGTCGTACGGCTACATATATCTTGTAATTTAGAAATGTTGTGGTTAGTACACAAGCAGTCGCAATAATGGCTTCAATCACGTCAACAATTTTTACTGGCTTCCACACCTCATCCAACGAAAGGATTGCACAGAACACCCAAACTGAAATTACCATAGCAAAAACACGCTTGTGAGTCACAAGCTCCTGGCATCTGAGTTGAAGATAAATGACCAAAAATCTGTCTGCACTTAAAGCCGCCACACCGAAGAACGAAGCAAAAGCAAATAAATTTGCCGTGGTACGGTATGCGATGGATATGGTATTAAAAGTTAAATTGTTTCCAGTGCAAGTGTCTTGCTTCGATCCCATGACAAGACAAGCAATGTATAAAGGTTGGACTATTAAACCAACACCGAAATCAGAAACAGCCGGACTCAGGAGCAATGTTTTTAAAGGCTTTGCTAACAAATTAGTTTTTCTTATCGTTTGCATGCCGTATTGTGACAGTGTTCAACACGATGGCTGCATACGATGAGAAAGCATTGAATACGCAACTAGCGATGTACTTTGAATAGAGGTCTTTAGCTCCCATCGTTGTATGGTTGTATGTAACTGTCGAAGAAGGCACTAAATGAATTAGGTTTTCAGTGGACACTTTTAGGCTTTATCTTCGCTATAAATATACTTCGAGTTGAAAAATGCCAAACTCACAATTCGAAATTATGTGGAATTGGGAGCCATATGGTTAAACCACCGGATGTTTTGAATATGAAATTCGTTCACTCTTCGTACTAGTGTAGGCAACACGGAGCAGCGCTGTTAACATCCGAAATAACAACAAAATATATTAAAACTAGGTGGAAAACAAATTGGTAGCTAGATGTTTGAACTTAACACAAGCGTCGCTTGTACGCTGTATTACTGCTCTTTCTGACTTCTGAAGCCTTGTGCCTTCAAACAGACGTCCCGGCCTTGTCATCAAAACTTTGACTGATCTGAAGGTCTCTCGGACTATGACAGGCCAGGCTTCTAACAAGCATTAGAGCTTGTCTACTTAACAATTAGATTATGAGCTCGAGATTTCTATCGCGTGAAAGTGAAAAGTTTTACATCATTGCACTGTTATTTTGAAGTATAAGACTGTGCCTGCCACTCACCTTTTCGCTACTCACTATCTATCACGGAATAGATAGCGAGTAGGGTAGCCAATCAGATTGCAGCATTTATGATAGAACGCTAGTAGATTTATACTAAAAAGGTATAGTTTCCTACTCCTACGTTTTTTTGTTTAGTTTTTTGTTTTTTGTTTGTTTGTTTGTTGGTTTTTTTTTTGTTTTTGGCGTGACGAGCTAAAAAACCTCTGCGAAGGAGACTAAGGTAGGCACTGAAGGAAGTTTAAATTAGAAAAACATTCACTAGGCGCACTTTAAAGTGCTACTACGATGAAAATTTCTTGTTTTGTTTTCAACTTTTTCAAACTTCAAACTGTTCAATAAATGCCATATTATATGAATCGCGATAAATTAGATCGATATATGCTTACACGGCCCAGGAATATATGTCCGAAAATCGCGTTAAAAATGTCCGCCATTACTCAGTTCGCAAAAGAGAAGCCCGCGAATTTCATGGAAGCGGTCTTATCTCTAACCACGTGAATTTTGCTCGTGACGTAGAAGTCTCAACCATCGCCACAACAAAGGCCGGAGAAGACTATAATGAAGAGTCGAAAATAGAGAGCCAAACATTGCATTATATGGATGTGTTTTCCGTCGAATTTGTCGTCCAGTTCTTTTGAGAGCGATTAAAAACAAAGTTTTTCTTGGCGAAGTCGGCGAACTCGCAGAAATCGCGCCATACGAGAAGAGGAAGCAGTCTCACAATGCAAGAATGGATCAAGATGCCGAACAAATATCCCAATTGTCCCAAATCACAAACACTGAAATCCTTCCGATAATACAACAAATTTAACTGTTTCACATGTCTGTCGTGTTGGGGTCCGTCAGTTGTTTCTTACTCTTGCTTTTATTTCTTGCCGATACGGGTTGAGTTTGTTTTTGTTATGTTCACAGATTTGTTGCAGTATCCTGAATTGTAGTTAGAAAGATTTTACAACTAAAAGTAAGAAATCCTGTAATCAAAAGCTCTCCCTTCTAAAAGGAAAGCCCACATAACGCTACATGAAAGTTTTTCCATAAATATAGAGAGCCCTGAGCCTAACATACATTCAGAATTTTATAGATGAGACAAAAGATCGAGGAAAATAAATTCACGTAAACGAAGTGATGTCGCTAATCGCCCGTGTAATTGTGCGAACACGGTGATCGTACTACCTAGTAAACAAGCAAATACGAATTTATAGAGATAAACTCTGATTTACCATCAGAAGTCTAGGTATGAACTGTGGAATACGCCGTCACATCCAAAGCGTTACTGAAAGAAGTGGCTACCTCGAACGCAGTGAAAGGCTCAAGAAATTATAGACTTTGGGAGCTCGCTACGCTGTACGCCAAGAGAAATTAATTGAAGTAAAAAAGAGATATTAGGAGCTGGCTACGCGGTACGCGGAGAGAGATAAATTGAAATGCATGAGGGATATTAGGAGCCGGCTACGCATTACAAAGAACAAGCAATACGCAGTAAGGTTTGTTATGGTCGATTAAGCTCGGTTGTTGATATTTTCACGTTATATGTGGCCGAGTAATTCAAAGAAATTTCGCGTAATACTTTCGTTTATAGAACGAGGAATACACGGTGATGTTCTGTTATGGTCCACTAGTCTATAGGAACTTCAAATAATATTCTTTTAGCGGAAGTTTAAGTGGGGAACATTTATAGTACGTGGAATACACGGTAATCTTTTCCTATTTTCTGCTTACCGCGTAGCCAAGTTGAATAAAAATAATTTCTGCGTATCGCGAGCCGGCTTGGCGTCGACACAGAAAATAGTTTACGTGGAGGCGCACATATTATGCAGTTAAGCCGAAATCTGTTGGGACTTATACATGTATATGCACAAGACAACCGAGCGAAGTATTTCTTAGGTATGTGAGGAAATGTGTATCTTACCGTACATGTGATGTTAGCACAAACAGCAAATAAATATTCGCCCACCGTTCGACGATCCCGCTCAGATGTGATTGCTGTTTTTCTTCCTGATGGCTGGAACTGATCCTGGTTTTAAATATTTCCTTGTATCTGTCTCATAAAATGCTTGAGTAAAACATTCAGCCGTAAAATGGAGACAGCAAACAGCTGAATGCCCAACAGGACAGTCCAGGTGCGATTATGGTTAAATCGGAGAATAGTAAAATACGAGTTTTGATTTACAATTCTTCCGATTCTGCGATTATAGCTACTCTTCGAGACCTATACTATTCTCCGATTTTTCCGATTATACGATTTTTCCGATTCTTCCGATTGTCCTCCGATTCTACCTATTTTTCCGATTCTCCGATTATAACGACTATCTACCGCGATTCTCCGATTTTTTCCGACTATGCGATTTTTCGATCCGATTATAACGATTATCTACACGATTCTCCGAGTTTTTCCGATTATACGATTCTTCCGATTGTTCTGATTGTCCTCCGATTATACCTGTTCTCCAGCGATTCTCCGATTTTTCCGATTATACGATTCTTCCGATTGTTCTGATTGTCCTCCGATTATACCTATTCTTCAGCGATTCTCCGATTTTTCCGATTATACGATTCTTCCGATTGTCCTCTGATTACACTCTTCTGGTGTAGGGTTAAAGTCTTCTGCTTCTCCACTTTTCGATTTCAGTGATTCTCCCACACGAATTCTTGTCTTGTCTTCAAACTTGCTTTGAAGTCAACATACTTTGTAACCAACGACCATCTTAGAGGTGTTTTTTTTTCCTGGAAAATACTCTAAAGCGAATAACAATGATTTCAACTGCGAAAAACTTCATATCTTATCCTTCATCTTCAGAGATGTTAACGAACTCAACTATCTGCTGTTACACAACGTGCACCTTGTCAATTCAAATTCACTTTTCGTTAACTTAAGACACAAAAGGTAACAAAACTAACCATTAAAATTATAAGCAATCACAATTCATCAAAAAACCCCGATTTTAAGTAACTATTCAATCATCTTTGCGGTAAAGGTAAGGCCGCTTTTTTTCCCACGTGGATTTTCATTACGACACAGAAAAACAATAGGTGACAAAATTGTCACACGTTCACTAAAATTTCACAAATATCACTTTCTACAGAAACGGTTTGATGAGTCGGTGGTCAAATGATAGTTGATAAACATTAACAGCCGCCGTAGCGAATTTTTAATAGCTGACGCTTCAATCGTTTAATAGCCCTTTGATCATGTTTGATCCTACGAAGGGCTAACGCTAAGTACGTCAGCTTTTCTAAATTCGCTTCAGTCGGCAGTTTACATACCTTTATATATTAACTTAAGATTATCAACTAAGCATTCTAAATTTTGACCGCTTGTGGATTACAAGTACAGTCGAATCCCGATTAATAGCGGCACACAAACGGGTGACCCGAAAACACTGACCCCCGGTCCGTGGACCAGTCCAACGGACTGGGTCCACGGACCACCTCACGGACCGGTCCATGGACCACCTATACGGACCACCCCTACTGACCCCCTCAAAAAATTCAACAGGAAAAAATGAATAAAAAATAAATATCAATGAAAATATAAATTCTTACCCATAGTCGACCATCAATCGCGTTTCGCGCGGTGAGATCGCGGACTGCCACGAGTCCACCCTATATAACTGTACATTGTCGGTATTGCATCAATTTAGCAGGCTTAAGCAAATCCAAACAGTCGTTCATCTGTTGTACGAAATGCGAACAGGAAGAAAATAAAGACAAATGGAGAAGTTTTGCTGTTTTGTCGGTGTTTCTTGCCACCGCCATTTTGTTCGGCCCATTTTCCCACGGGTCCAAGATCCACATTAGCCCCAGACCATGAACTTCACACGCTTCTCGAGTTGATTCGGTTTTTATTACTGTTTACCTTAGGATATGGTGGGGGCCAGGAGGGGGGGGGGGCAGAAAAATTGCCTAATTCTACCACCAACCTTTGCCCTACCATCTCAGACAGGACGTCTGTTGTTAAAATATGATGTACCAGTCAAATTGAAGCTTCAATATCCCCCCGGGCAACCCCCCGGGCATTTCAACTTTTGAAGATTGGCTTGTTCAAATTCCCTCCCCTTGGGAGGGAAATACCTCTCCTCAAAGACAAATTTCGTCTTCAATCAAACACTGTTCACGCTTGTCAGAGAGAGATATGCCGTAATGACACCTTCAAACTTCATTAAAAAACCGTTTTGAGCGCGTTATTCACTAACAAAGGCGAAATTCTACCTTGGAAATCCGTCAAACCCTGCAAAAACCGAAAAACCTCACGGGCATATTACGCTAGAACTAGAGACAAATCTGGTTCAAATTCCCCACCCTTCCAAGGCAACATTCAAATTACCCCCTCCCCGGGCACGATGCACAGTCAAATGTCCAGAGGGGATGTTGAAGCTTCAATTTGACCGGTACATAAATGGCCTGTAGCCAAGGGCGACAGTAAGGGAATATGGTGGAAAACAACGCTGTTGGCCAACCATACAACCCGGCAGTAATTTTTCAAAAAAAAAGTTCAAAGACAATTTTCACAATGGGATTTTCCTTTCTGAATTAAGCCTGGGGCTTATGTGGATCTTGGACCCGGAATGGGCCGAACAAAATGGCGGAGGCAAGAAACACCGACAAAACAGCAAAACTTCTCCATTTGTCTTTATTTTCTTCCCGTTCGCATTTCGTACAACAGATGAACAACAGTTTGGATTTGCTTAAGCCTGCTGAATTGGTGCAAATACTGACAATGTACAATATAGAGTGGACTCGTGGCAGTTCGCGATCTCACCGCGCGCAACGCGATTGAGGATCGACTGTGGGTAAGAATTTATATTTTCATTTATATTCCTTTTTTATTCATTTTTTTTCTATTGAATTTTTTGAGGGGGTCAGTAGGGGTGGTCCGTATAGGTGGTCCATGGACCGGTCCGTGAGGTGGTCCGTGGACCCAGTCCGTTGGACTGGGTCCAACGGAAATGCTAGCCGAAAAAGATGATGGTGACACGGACAACAAAGAAGATAGACACAGCAGCTTCTTATCGATCACTTCTCGTTTGAAGAACTTTTTTTGGGACAGATGAAATTTTGCATACTGAAAAACCATTATGTTCTATGTGTATTCTGCTTTCAAATAAAAGAAAGTGATTAAACAGATTATTCGTTCTATTAATTACTCCCAAAAAAGCACACGATTTGATTACCGCAGACTTGACTTTCGCAAAAACCTAAAAAGCCCCTTGGCTCGTGCAAGTGCACCAGCGCTACAGTGAACCAAGATAGTCGGCATATCCCGTAACAATGTATATCTCGTTCCTAAGCGTGTACAGAGCCGTGTGCAGAGAAATGACGCATCATAACAATGTATACATCGTTCTTAAAGCGTGTGCCGAGAAATGACACATTATAACTACATCATACCAATGTATACCTCGTAGAATCGGAAACTATAATCGTAGAATGGGAAAATCGTAGAATCGGAAGAATAGTAGAATCGAAGATTGATCTCTACCAAGCTTTTAGGTAAAATCACGGTATCGGAAACTAGAATCGTACAATAGGAAAATCGTAGAATCGGAAGAATAGTAGAATCGGAGATCGATTTCTGCAATGCCTTTAGGTAAAATCGTAGAATCGGAAACTAGAATCGTAGAATAGGAAAATCGTAGAATCGGAAGAATAGTACAATCGGAGATTGATTTTTCAAAGCCTTTAGGTAAAGTCGTAGAATTGGAAGTTAGAATCGTATCATAGGAAAATCAAAGAATCGGAAGAATAGTAGAATCGGAGATTGATTTCTTCAAAGCCTTTAGGTAAAATCGTAGAATCGGAAACTAGAATCGTAGAATAGCAAAATCGTAGAATCGGAAGAATAGTACAATCGGAGATTGATTTTTCAAAGCCTTTAGGTAAAATCGTAGAATTGGAAATTAGAATCGTATAATAGGAAAATCGTAGAATCGGAAGAATAGTACAATCGGAGATTGATTTCTACAAAGTCTTTACGTAAAATCGTAGAATCGGAAGAATAGTACAATCGGAGATTGATTTCTACAAAGCCTTTAGGTAAAATCGTAGAATTGGAAACTAGAATCGCATAATAGGAAAATCGTAGAATCGGAAGAATAGTAGAATCGGAGATTGATTTATACAAAGTCTTTAGGTAAAATCGTAGAATTGGAAGCTAGAATCGTAGAATAGCAAAATCGTAGAATCGGAGATTGATTTATACAAAACCTTTAGGTAAATCGTAGAATTGGAAGCTAGAATCGTAGAATAGGAAAATCGTTCAAAATCTTTAGTGGTAAATCGGAGAATAGTACCCCTAAATCGGTGTATACTATTCTCCGATTTAGCCATAATCGCACTGCTCTCGCTAGTTAATCACGGCGGTCAGGACTGTATTCGCCGAGGATCTTCGCTCTAGCAGACGGCACAACTAAAAGGGTTTTCCACGACGATAATAAATTTTAAAATACGTTAAAAGAAAATCAGTTTTGCACAATGGTGGATGCGTTGAAAAAGAAACAAACTATCACTTCAACTGCGTTATAAGATTAGCTACCTTTCGTCTTCTTCGCGCAGACAATGTTTTTTCCGGTTCTTTTTTCCATATAGTTGGAATGGGCAGGGGAATGATCGACCTCTGGGATCTTGCGACATGAACAGCCCTCTGAAAAAACTCATCCGTGAGGTGATCAAAATGCCTCTCAGGTTGAAATTCACACTGTGTGTGAGTACGCACGTTCTCCTTTTTCCCATTGCGGGTCCGCTCGCAGGGCTTCGATGAAGCCGAATACCAGCTCGGTGGTTGGATTTATTGTTGTGGCATTGTACAACACAAGTACTACCTGTTATTGCTGCTGCAGCAAGGAAGATTTCAAAGTCGTGCAACAAACACTTGGCAAGAAATCTTTCCTCGAGGACAATTTACTTTCCCGTGGCAGGTAACCATGTGAAGGCGCTAGGTTTGAGGTGAGCCTCTGACGTCACTTCCGCTCATTCGCAAGCCAGCTTCCGGAACAAGGGCCGGTAATGGCGGCCGCAAAATCTCGACAAAAACCGTCCGAAAAAAGCGACTTCTATTTGTCGTATTAAGTTGAAATTTGGCATGGTGACTAAGAACCACAAACTATGTTAGAAAATGTAAAAATATGGAATACCAAAATTCTGGTCCCAGTGGCACTTTAACACAAGCGGCGTCGTTCGGAAAGCTGAATTGTTTACCGCCTGATCTAAATTCGGTCTTCATGCAGAAACCTTGTGCCTCAAGCATATGTCTCGGCCCTAGTCATCAAAACTTTGTCTCGGATTTACATGTTTCTTCAATTAAATGAACCCAAGATGACTGGCCAGGCTACAAATAAGCATTACAGATTGTCCAGTTTGACTGAAGGAAGAAAATTTAATGAAAAAACCTCCACGGAATTGACTTTTTTTTTGTTCTTCTGTTTGCTTCTTTCAGTTCTCGTGAAAAAAATTTAGCTTATTCAGTGAAGGATAATATTGTTCTTGGCTGGTTTACAAATACATTCTCTAAATGGCTTACGTCCCTCGTGTGTTCGTTTTGATCGACTTCCCCTGAGCGGAAAGAGATACTACTCGTATTCTATCAGTCCCTTACTTTCATTTTCAAACTAAATTGTGGCGTGTTTCTCTATTAGCCAATAGAAACGTCCGTTTTATGTATCGTACATAAAGAGAATTTTGATTTTAATCATTTTGCGTTTAACCATTTCTGATCGATATCCTATAAAAGAATTGGTTCATGCCTTTAGCTATGCGTCCACTGCGTCATGCATGGATGCACGCAGGAAGCTTAGAGAGCACTCTAAAAGCTAGCGTTGCTCTTAGGCAATCGCCTCAAGCAACCTTACGTTTCTCTCGTGCTCTTCAGACTTTCCGCGTGCATCCACAACTCGATAGACGCACGCTAAGCATTCTCGTTTCAGTTGAATTTCTCGCTTTCTGATTGGTTCACACGCTTAATTAGCAATTAAATAACCCTGGTTTTGCCTTATAGGGAAATTATATACCATTTCAAGTGCTGAGGCGTTCGGAAGTTTTCACCGTGAAGTGGTTTTGTCCAAAAATAACACAGCAATGATTACTAAGCTGCGAATTTAACAAAGCCACTATTCTACTCGCGCTTTTTTGGATACGAGTTAATTATAACCAACTCGGTACTACGTGCCTCGTTTATTATTGATCACCTCACATCCAACGCTTATCCAACCCACGCTCGTAAAATAATTGCTAAATATCTTTTCTCGGGGTGGTGTTTATTCTTATCTGTCAAACACTTAATTATAAAAGTCCCGCTAAGTTAGAGACGGTCAGTCTGGTCAAATCGTTGCGTTAATGACAAAAACAAAGGGAAAGTAAAACAGGTGTCTAATAAGCACATATTACCGAGGCAATTTCCCCATATTATGGGATATTTTTCAGCTGACAAAACGGGTGTAGTATGTTTCCTTTTCACTTGTGACACAATATGTCGTAATATAGCCTTCACTGTGCTCCATGCTGTATATTATTTATAACTTATTAAAAGTGCATTAAAGCCAGCCTCGTCCAGTTAAGTTTTAAATAAAAAGTTTGTTATTAAAACACCTACTCAAAAATGCCAAACTCACAATTCGAAATTATGTGGAGCTGAGAACCAGATGGTTAAAACACCACGTGTTTTGGGTATGAAATTCGTTCAATCTTCGTACTAGGTAGGCAACACGGAGCAGCGTCGTTTACATCCAAAACAACAACAAAATATATTAAAACTAAGTGGAAAACGTATTGGTAGCTAGATGCTTGAACTTAACACAGCTGTCGCTTGTTCGCTGTATTAATGCTCTTTCGGTCTTTTAAGGCCTTGTGCCTTCAAGCAGATGTCCCGGCCTTGTCATTAAGAAGTTGACTGATCTGAATGTCTCTCATGACTATAGCTGCTGTAGCTGGTCAGGCTTCAAACAAGCATTAGAGCTTGTTTAAGAAGGTATAGACTCCTACGCAGCCTTTTTTTTTTTGCGTGCGAACCCCAAAAAACGGCTGCGTAGGAGACTATTAAGGTAGGCCTTGAGGAAACAAGTTTTAATTAGAAAAACATTCACCAGGCGCACTTTTTTAAGTTTTATTTTTTGCTCCTCTATGTGCTTCCTTCACTTCTCATGACAAAGGAAGGTGTTCAACAACATCACGATTGAAAGTTATAGCGGTAAACCACTCCCGTTATTTCTTCTCAAAAGCCTACTACGTATACAGTATAGCTCGCCAGTTTTAAAGCAATTGCGTACGACGTCATCGAGTTGTTGTAAAGACGCAACTTGCGATGTACGTTGAATAAAGTTCCTTGGCTTCCATCGTTGAATATAACTGTCAAAGAGAGCCATTAACGGGCTAGGTTTTGAGAAAACGCTTTTCGGTCTTTATCTTTGCAGCAAAACTATGACCTATAAAAATTCAATTTTCGTCTTCCGAACTTATGTGGAAGACCCAGACGCGTGATTAAAGCCACCGGATGATCTTGGTTGGTTTGAAGTTACATTACTTTTTTTACATGGCTTTTTTTCTGGGACGTTCAACATTTCTGAACATCGAAGCTAACTAAAGGTATCTTCAGTTGTAACATGAAAATGCATTTCGAAATATGTTTATGATATTGTGTCGAATGTGTCTCAATTTCCAGCAGTAAATCAAAGGGTTGAGAGATGAATTGAGAAACACCAGTGTAAATACGTAAAGTCCAGCTTTGGTATTTGGTATGCCTGATTCCGGGGTTTTAGCGGCAATCCCCCAACAAATTAGCGGCAAATAACAAAACAAAAACACAAGATAAACGTAAACTGTAGTGACAGCAGATTTTCTCAGCCTCTCATCATTCGCCATTTCTCCATTTTGTGCTGCTTGTTGTATTTAAAGGGCTTGGATTTGATGTGCATGGCGTCGTACGGCGAGATATATCTTTAAAGTAAAAAATGTCATGGTCATTATACAGGCAGTAGAGACAATGCCTGGAATCACCTTAAAAATATCCCCTAGGTTCCAATAATCAAACATTGAACTGATAATTGCACTCAACACCCAAGTTGAAATTATCACAGCAACAACACGCTTGTGAATCACAAGTTCCTGGTATCTGAGATGAAGATAAATGGCTAAGAATCTGTCTGCACTTAAAGCCACCACATCAAAGAACGAAGCAAAAGTAAATACAAATGATGTGATGCGGTAAGCGTTGGACATGGCATTAAAAGTTTGATTGTTGCCATTGTTTTGTTGCAACTCCATAACAAGACATGCAATGTATAGAGGTTGGACTATTAAACCAACACCGAGATCAGAAACAGCCAGACTCAAGAGCAATGTTTTTAAAGGCTTTGGCAACAACGACGTTTTTCTTATCGCATGTATTGTCACACAGTTTAACATGACGGCTGTATAAGACAAGAAAGCATTAAAGACGCAATTAGCGATGTACGAAGAAGAGAGGTCTTGAGCTTCTTTCATTGTAAACTCAGAAGTATTTAACTAGACAGATAGGTTTGGATGAAAAAAGCTGGCGACTGCAGTAGTGACTTTTGAGGCTCAGTTGTCTTCACAGATTTAGTTTGATCTTGAAAAATTCAAAACGCTTGTTCGAACTGATGTGGAAGATTCAGATGGTTAAATTACGACATTCCACGCTGCAAGCTTCGTTCAGTCTTCGTCAGATTGGGCGGGCATTACTGAGCTGCTGTTGACATCCAATAAAACGTAAAACAATAGAATTCGTATATCGCTGGAAACGACGCGGGAAACAAAGCTGGTAGCAAGCTGGAACTTAACTCAAGCGTTGCTTGACATGAATGCTGAGCTGAATAAGTTGTTTACTAACCATACGGTCTTTTGAAGCTTGTGCCTCAAACAGGTGTCCCAGCCGTTGACGTCAAATGTTTGCCTGATCTGAATGTTTGTTCCTTAAATGAAGATGACTGGCCAGGCCACAAACAAGCATTAAAGATCGTCCAGTAAGGTACTGAAGCAGGAGTTTTTATAAATTATATAATTAAAAAAAAATGTGAGTGGATATGAAAAACTACTGACAGGCTGGTTCACTAATTAGTTTTCAAGAAAACCCAGACTAAAGGTAAACCGTTGTTTTTCTTCTTCGCAATTTATCGATGATTAATATAGCAACAAATTAAATTTTTGAAACCACGTTTTGTGTGAAACAGGTGTTTTTCACACAATGATTGGAAAATTATTCTGTTGTTAAGTTGAATATCTTATTTTCCAGCCCACTTTCCATGAATAGACGGAAAGTATTGCAAGTGAAAATACACTCGACAGAGCTCAAAACGAGAAACACTCATTTCATAGGATAGTCGAGAGGGTGCGTAATTCTGTGAGTCAGCTCATGACGCTTAATCATGCGACCGAGTCAAGACTTAATTTTTTTCGAGAATGAATTATTCAAAAATTATTCAAACCGTGAGAAATACTGAGAGTTTTCGATTCTTTACAAATGAAACCCTCAAAAGTGCATTAGAAGACGTGCTTATAAAATCCACAAGTGCATTAGAAGTGCCAGCACATCTTGATGCGCACGAAAACATTTCTAATCGGATCAAATTAAAATCAATAAAAACACATCCCTATGCAGGAAATGACATTTAAAAAGAAAGGAAAGACGTCCGCGTGTTGGAATGTACCAACGTGTGATAAAATTCTGAATTTAGAACGAGGTTGCAAGAGTCTTGTGACTCACATATGCAATGTAGTTGGCTGTTTTCCTGTCACATGTGTTAACCGAGCTCTTTTCGACTACTGAATTTATTCGTTCTGTTTCATGCTTGACATCAACCAGTATTTCTAGAAAGAGAATAATCTTGAAGCAGGGGAGAGCCATCTTGAGTCAAACAGCAGACAATGAAAAAGTCCCCGCGACATTCGGACAAGACTCCCAAGCGCTCAACACCGGACGAATTTTTCTCGCCAAAAACAAGCCCGTCTTTGGAACAAGCCGCACTTTCAACGCCGGAAAGTTCTTCACCTTCACCTCAAAAGAGCCCTAGTTCTGCCAAGAAAATAAAGAGCTTCTTTCAGGATCTACATCGTGAATCTCGCCATGCGTTGACCAACAAAAAAGCCAAGATAGTACAATTGTGGGAAGGAAGAAGATGGCGACGTGTGAGCCTTGAAGAGGGAGAACCCTTCGTTGAAATGGAAGAAAAGGAACTGTCTAACTACGGGGCGACAGAGCTAATGGAATATAGCTCGAACCGTGAGGACAACGGTGGAGATCGCCAGAGCATTAATGGACGACGGGGCGAGGTGCGCGTGGTAGAAAATCGGTGTTGATTTGTTTCAGTCTTGACTGGTAAATTGACAATTTACAAATCTTGTGTTCGTTGAACTGGCTCGGTGCCATGCCAGTTTGCATCTGATCATGTGTCAAAAATTTACTTATTAAATATTGTTGTATTTCTACTTCATTTGAGCCAGATGAAGGTTACAACGTTTGCTTTAAACCTGTAGAATTAAATTTCTGCTATTTTCCTACGTAGATTGTGCACTTCTGACAATTGCTCTGTGGTGTTTTCGGACTCTTTTCGTGTCCTGGTTTTAGGGACCATAATTTGCATAGTCTGTGTAACAGGGAGGTTCTCCCCTTACTTTCTTTGTATTTCTCTCCCCAACTACGCCTGCCATGCAGGAAGCGTAATATCTGATATCGATAATTCTTGCTCCAACCCTTAATTCGAAATTTATTGCCTGTTTTAGTGAATCTAAGAGATTTGTTTTCACTTTGTGTTATTGTTCCGGAATAAAGCCAAATGCAACACAAAATGTGCTCTTGACAGCTGACTGCTCTTCATTACTGCTCGTCAGCTGTGATCGTGAAATCTTGACCGATTCCCCCAAAGGATGTTAGCTAGTCTGTCAGCTGCGCCTGCATCTCGCTAACGAATGAAGAGTAAGCGCAAAGATGGGTACGATTATAAAGGCAATCAGTGAGTGATGAGCTCGACGCAAGCAAAAGGATAATAATTTTTCATTTTTCTTTTGCTTCCTTTTATGCTTACATTGTAATATGTGATTGTTCTTTGATGTTCTTGCTTATGTTTATGCTTGCATTGCTGTCGTTTTCAGTAGACTTGCCCTTTGCGTGAGACTCGAACCAATTACAAGTTCGTTCGTTTTTTTTCCAGGGGTGGGGGCAAAAAATGTTTAGATGATTGCGATGATTGCGCAGAAAATTTGCGTGTGCTGCGCGCGATGCGATGCAAATGATTGTCGAAACGAGCTCCGCCGCCATTTTGATTTCACGCTCGTGGACCACGCGCGCGTCCTCCACAATCATAGCGAGCGTCTGGGTGAAGCTAATCGCTGGTGAAAAACAGGCGAAAACCGGTTTCGTGGATTAAGGAATAGCTCGTACTCAGTTCATTGAATGTGGAGCGTCGTCGTCATTCTCGTTGAGCTGCATGGGAGCCTAAATCAAGGCGATGCTTGATGTAAAGAGGGTTGAAAATGGAATATTGCTTATAACTGCTTCACAGCATGTCACTGACATAATATTCTGCACTGCTACCGTTCCATCTTGTAATCTTTTTCCATCGCTGTACTTTATGTCAGTCGCCCAAAATTCAGGCTTTACCTCGGTGTAAGAACCTGTGAAACTCACGGATGACGTAAAACAAAGGAAACAAAAACATTTTAAACAATACCGTACAGCAAAACAAAAGCTAACAAACAAAGAAAATCTTGTCAGGTTCTTACACCGAGGTAAACCCAAAATTCAACAAATTTACTAATTTTATCACGATCATTCCATTTCTGGAGTCCACCTTGTATCAGTATAATTTTCATTACCAGTTCTCTTTTAGTAAGGTATAAAGTTTCCCTGTTAATTCTCTGTGGACGTTTATCGTACTCTTTGTCTTGAATTTTCATTGTTCATTAGGCATCACTTAATCGACACATCAGTTCACAAACGCATGTATGGGAGACCTTTTTTTTTCAGCAGTAGTTCACATGCTTTATTTACATTTGATATTTTATACAACATATCTATTTCTTGTAAGTTTGGTGATCGACAAAAATCGTTAACACGCTGGCATCGGCCTGCCAAAAGAAAACACAACGTGGTCAAGTTAGTAAAAAGGGCTAGCAGTTTCCCATAAAAGTTTGTTAGTAGATCTGAATACTGTGTAGTTCGACACTGTCACTATTTTTGAGGATAACTTTGAAAGGCTAAAAGACACATTCTAATTACAGCAAACCCAAAAATACTGGTTGAGTTTCCTTTAAAACTACTCTACCAGTTTTTTGAGCCTATAATTAAGTGTGTTTGGCTGCGGATCGCTAGGACGGAAATGGATTGCAACATGAAAACATCAGGCTGATGTTTTCAAACAGACTATGGTTTGTTTTTCCTTTGAGAAAATTATTCGATTTCCCTCTCTTGATGTTCTGGGGGTATCCTGTGTACGATTTAAATGTCAGCACATTTTATCACCCCAAAGCCTAAAAACCCCCGTGACAGTGACCCTTTAAATTAAAAAACAAAACAAAACCAAAAAAAAAAACACAAAAAAAAGGGAAAAGTAAAAAATCAAGACTTCAAGCTTCATAGCATGTCACTGACATAATATTCTTCACCGTCACCGTTCCGGCACCTTATGATCTTTTTCCGTCGCTGTACTTTATGTCAGTCGCCCAAAATTCAACAAATTTACTAATTTCATCATGATCGTTCTACTTTTGGAGTCCACCTTGTATCAGCATATTAAATTTTCTTTTTACAACAAAGAGCCAAACAAGACAGAATGTAAGGGTGCTGGCGAAGGAAAGTGACTTAACGTTGTCTTTTCTTTGCTTACCTCTGGAATGTTTCCTTTATCTCAGAGAATCTTTGTCTCACAAGATAGGTCACCAAGACTTCTGCAACCTGCAGCCGAGAAGAGAGCCACTTTTTTCTTATTTCTCTGATTGTACAGAACAAGTTTATTCAGTTTGACTGAACGGCTTGCGCTATTAACGTACATACACTTTCCCTTCCTCTGCAATTACTCCCTAGGTAGGGATTAGGACTGATAGTCCCCTGTGTAAGGCTGATGGGAGAAGGTTAAGTGACACAGGGACCACAGGTGACCCACGCGGCTAAGCAATCAAGAGTATTACTACTCTCTCCTGAATAGTATGCTAGCTCCCCGGAGGGTACTCCCTATAGTGGTAAAAGGGTAGGGAAAATCGCCATTTTAGTATACGAAAGGGTCACAAAAATTAATCAGCTGCAAAGTGGAAGAAATGGTGGCTAAAGCGAAGTGTATCAAAGGGTGCCACATTTTGGCAGAAATGACTAAGCAACTGAATCAGAACGACTGAAAACCCGGGAAAAACGTGGCGATTGCAGGAAATCCTATTGTTTTGGCTTATCCTTGAGGTATAAGAAAGGCGTGCAGTTTGCTCTAGGTATATGAAAGGGGGACCATTTTGGTAAAAATTAGCATATTAAAGGGTAAGGGTTAGTTTGAACCTCCGGGCGGGGCCTCTCCGTACAAAAACTTTATTGTGAAGTCTCCCCCGGGGCTAGCTCACAGCAGCGTTTTCCCTCAGCATTTGTTTGTCGGTACCCACTCAGGGACCACAGGTGACCCACGCGGCATGCGTGGGCCACCTGCGTGGCTCAGTTTCATTAAGCAATTAAGACGATTTCCGCTCAACGTTCGAGCAATAAGTTGCCAAAAAATTCTTATAGCACGGTCACATTTTAAGAACTGAAAAGAAGAACTTAACGATAATTCTGCTCCCAGACTGACCCCACGAGAAAAAAATTGGATTTGAAGTTATCCATATTTCAATTAAAAAGACGCTTCATGTCAGTTCAAAACAAAATGGTGCCCGTTTTTTAGCACATTTTTACGAGACTTAACATTAATTTTCTCGAGAATGCTTGAGAATTTAATCGCAGGGTCACCTGGAAAAGTGAATTGAAGTGAGATGTTTCAAATAGCATTGAAAATGTTACCGAGCTATGAGCACCTTTTTAGTGAATATTTTTTGCACTTAGTGCTCGAACGTTGAGCGGAATCCGTCTTAAGCAATCAAGAGTATTACTGCTCTCTCTTGAATGGTATGCTAGCTCATAGCAGCGTATTCCCTCAGCATTTGTCGGTACCCACTCAGACATCTGGGTAAAGAGAGACAATGTTGACAAAAGTTTCTTGTCTAAGGAAACAACACGATATACAATACAAAGACCAAGTCTCGAGCCACCGACCCTCTCATGGTGATCTCCCATCGAAAGTCCAGTACTAACCACACACCACGGCGCCTCTACCGTCAGTACTGTCCTGCATAGAAACAAGTCTTACCTTGTCAGGCGCATCTTCATGAACGCAGTGACCACATCGAGGTAACACTTGCATCTGAAATTTACCTTCAATTGAACAAGAAAAAAGATAAAAAAAACATGGTAAGCAAAGTGTATTCAGTTTAAGACAAGTCAAAGAGCCCAAGAAGAAAAGAATTCTAAATCCTTGAAGTGAGTCGAACCCATGATGTTTTGCAAAAGGGTCATTTAATTTCTGATATTGCCAGCATACAGGAGGTATACCACACGACAGCGCTGAAAGACGCCCCGTTTGCTCAGCGGTGCAAAAACGTAGGCTTTTCAAAACGGAGGCCATTTACAAAGAAAGTGCTGGCGAGGCTTGGCTTCAGATGGTTGAGATTTTTCTTTGCATTTTTAGGCGGCTGGACTTGTCCTCGTTCATTTTCTTTGCGGGGGGGGGGGGATATTTTCGGTTGGGCGGTAACAGGAAACAAAACTGCTTACCTTGCATCTGGCCTATCGTTAGATCTCTGTCAAGACGGTCTATACCTGAAAGACATTGTACATATTTCAAATGATATTTTGGCACGAGTTACATTTTAGACTGTAAATTGTTTGAACCCAGGAGTCATATCAAGTCGGTAAATTACGCAGACTGGTGCGGACTGTCATGGCGGTTAGGCGGTTTCTCTGAGCTATCCGAAACTATGGCGAGTGTACTCAGTTAGGTGATGTTTTTTCGGCAGTTTTTCAACATTTTGAGATTTCAAAGCTACTCAAGAACCTGAAGAGCTGGGAGTTATAGTTATCGTTGAAAGTCATGCCGAATAAAACACAGGAGAAGAAGCGAGCACGTGAGTCAAGCTCAACTGATGCCGAAGAGGAGTCCAAGATACTTGAAAAGTTGTCAAACATTCAACTGAGAATAGAGAACGGTTTTACCAAAGTAGAAAATGAGATGGCCGCGCTAAAGCTAGAGCTCAAGCAAGACATCCTAGCCATCAAAAGTGACCTAAACGACCTCAAGAAGTCAGTTGTCGGTGCGTGGAAAGACATTGAAAGTCTTAAGAAAGAAAATGAGTCTCTCAAGGAGCAAGCGGCGAGTGCGCTGACGAAGAATGCAAAATTGAATGAAGAAGTAAGTGCCCTTAAAGATCGTATCATTAAACAAGAAGACTATTCAAGGAGGGAAAACCTACGGTTCTACAATATTTCCGAAAACCAAGGAGAAACCAATGAGGAATGTGTAAGCAAAGTCAAAGATGTTATCAACTCTCTCGGTATGAACCCAAACGAGATCAATTTTCATGCCATCCACCGAGTTGGTAACAGAAGGGATAGGCCGACTTCATCCAGCAATACCAACAGTGCCGCAGCAGGAGAAGAGCAGTCGCAGCGCTCTCGTCCACGACCGATTCTGGCTCGCTTTATTTCAAGAAGGGATGTGGACGCCGTTTGGGAAAGAAAGAAGGAATTACTCAAAAGCCCACACTTTTCCTCTGTCTTCATCGACAAGGATCTGTCTGCGGAGTCAGCGATAATACGTGGGAAACTAAGAGCAGCTTATAGGAAAGCGAAAGACTTGAACATTACAAGGGTTTCAATCAAAGGTAATAAATTATTTGTAAATAGCGATAGTTATTCAGCGGATAAGCTCCCGGACTTCTTATTGCCATCAAAGGATAAGAGCAATCAGAACACTTCTTCTTCCCCTGAGTAGACATTTACTTTTTTTACCAGTTCTTTTTTCTATTTGCTTTTATTACTGCATGCTTGTGGATAAGTTTGGAAAGTTATATATTTCTTTCTGCAGTAAATCGCGGGGCTTTTCATGATCATTCATCAAAATGCAATTTTTCGCGTGCCCATGCTAATTCCCTAGACTCTTTTAAACAAGTTTCACTAGCCATTGTTTTTTTGGAAATATCACGCCTTTCGACATCACTAAGCGCCACCACAGCGCTTTCTACCTCTTGCACCGTGAACCTAATTATCACTTTTAAGTTCTTTTTTCAGCTAAGTCTTTGTTCTCTATACATTTTCGTTTTGCTTTGTTACAGCTATTCCCTTTTTCAACAGTCTGTGTTTTTGCGTATGCTTTTAATTAGTTGGTTACTGTTTTTTTTTGGCTTGTTTTACTGGGAGGCGAGCGTCATGTCCATGGATATTATCATAAATAACGTGAATCAAGATGGATCTTAAAGTAGCCTCGCTTAATGTGAGAGGGCTGGGGAATAAGGAAAAACGAAGAGAAACTTTTAATTGGCTCCGGTCGAAAAGATTCTCAATTTATTTGTTGCAGGAAACACACTGTACAAATAACTTTATGCAACAGTGGACGTCTGAATGGGGTTATCAGGCCCTCTTCAGCTGTTGTACAAGTAATAAAGCAGGGGTCGGTATACTTTTTAATAACAATTTCACTTTTCAAATCCTTAAAACTTATATAGACCCGTTGGGAAGATTTCTAATTTGTGATATAAGAACGAATGGTATTTACTTAACAATTGCTAACTTATATGCTCCAAATGATGACAACAAGTCGTTTTTCACAAATTTTTTTGATCACCTGAGGGATTTTAAAGGCGATGATGTAATAATCGGTGGGGATTTCAACCTTGTCCTCGATGTGGAAAAGGATAAAAAAGGCGGCCTTGCAAAGACCCATAAACAATCAGCAAGTGTTGTGTATGACGCGCTTACGGAATTTGATTTAGTTGATATATGGAGGACCTTCAATCCGGACGGCAGAAGGTACACTTGGCGACGAAAAACTCCTGAAATTCACTGTCGACTCGATTTCTTTCTGGTAAGTCAGAGTATTGCTACGATAACACAAACCGTAGATATAGTGCCGGGCTATAAAACAGATCATTCTATGATAACGTTGATAATCTCTTTGCATTCCAATCAAAGGGGGAATGGTTTTTGGAAGTTGAACACATCTCTCTTGTCAGATGAAGATTATGTTAAACTGATAAAAAGTACTATACACCAAACCAAAACTTGCTATGTAAACGACCCGACAGTGAGCCCAGCCCTTCTCTGGGAAATGATAAAACTTAAGGTTAGAGAGTCTTCCTTGAGCTATTCTGCCATGAAAAAGAAGAAAGTAAATAAGATCCAAGAGGAAATTGAAAAAGAAATCGCTAAATTAGAAACTGAACTGTCTAGCGCTGGAAAAACAGTATCTGAAATACTTTCCATTACGGAAGCTCTTGAAGGGAAAAGAGAAGCACTTGAAAAATTAGTGGAGCATCGAACCAAGGGTGCGATCCTGAGGTCGAAGATTGTATGGTACAATGAGGGGGAAAAAATACGAAGTACTTCCTAAATTTGGAAAAAAGACACTTTAAGCAAGGGACAGTGAGCCAGCTCAAAAACAGTGACCAGGAGTTTGTTTTCTCTGATAAGGAAATTCTAGCCGAATGTGAATCCTTCTTCAGCAAACTTTACTCGTCGCAAGGTGACCTGACAGAATCTGAGTTTTCTAAGGTTTTTTTCGACAAAAAAGGAAACGTGCTCAGTGACGATCAGCAGAATGTATGTGAGGGAGTCCTCAATAAGAACGAATGTTTAACGGCCTTAACAAGCATGGAAGCAGGTAAATCACCGGGAACGGATGGTCTACCTGCTGAATTTTACAAATTCTTCTGGAATGACATCTCAGATACGCTTATAAAGGCTCTAAATTATGGCTATGAAATGGGGCAACTTTCCGTGACGCAAAGAAGAGGGATAATTAAACTTTTACCAAAAAAAGATGCGGTACCTTACTATATTAAGAACTGGCGGCCCATTTCTCTACTCAATTGTGATTATAAGATCGCGACCAAGGCTATTGCGAACCGAATTAAGACGGTGATCCCGAAAATAATCAATTATGATCAAACGGGCTTCATAAAGGGCAGGTTTATTGGAGAAAACATTCGCTTGATTGACAGTTTGATCAATTTCTGTGCAGAGAAAAATACTCCAGGCCTTCTCCTTTTTCTAGATTTCGAAAAAGCATTTGACACTTTAGAATGGCCCTTTATTAGAAAAGCCTTGCAGCATTTTGGTTTTGGGCAGTCATTGATTCACTGGATAAATGTCTTTTACAGCGGTGCCGAAAGCTGCGTTTTGAACAATGGATGGGCGGGAAATTTCTTCAAGTTGTCCCGGGGTGTAAGACAAGGCTGTCCCCTTTCCCCCTACTTATTCATTATTTCAGCTGAAATCCTAGCAAATGCTATCCGAGCTAATCCAAATATTAAAGGGATTATTGTTAAAAACACCGAAATTAAGTTATGCCAATATGCCGATGACACCACTTTAACACTAGATGGCTCCGAGAAGTCCTTCCAGGAGGCTTTGTCGATGTTGGAAACATTTGGAAATGTGTCCGGCCTCGGACTCAATTACAAAAAGACAGAAGCTTTCTGGATAGGCTCAATGTCTAACAGTAAAGTCATTCTCTTTCCAGAAAAGAACCTCAAATGGCCGGAGCAAAAAGTAAAAGCTTTAGGGGTCTGGTTTTCAAACGACCCACAAATATCCCTATCATTGAATCTTCTCGAAAAATTGGAAACGGCAAGAAAGTGCCTTACCTCGTGGAGTCTTCGAAGGTTAAGCTTAATCGGGAAAATCGTTGTTTTAAAAAGCCTTGTGGCATCACAGCTAGTTTATGTTTTGACATCCCTTCAATCCAAGGAGTCTATTATTAGGGAAGTAAATAGCCTTTTCTATGATTTTCTGTGGGACGGAAAAAGCGATAAAATAAAGCGAAAAGTTATGATAAACGACTTTAAAGATGGCGGTCTTAGAATGTTGGACATTGAGTCTTTTAATAAAGCCCTAAAGTGCTCTTGGATTAAAAAATATTTGGACGATGAGAACAAAGGCAAATGGAAACTTTTCCTGGATTTGGAATTGGAATGTTTTGGGGGGAAGATGTTTTTTACTTACAACCTGAGCAAAAATGACCTTCTAAACCGCGTTCATTTTAAGGACCCTTTCTTAAAGGAAGTTCTGAATATCTGGACCGAAGTTAACTTTGAACCCCAGTTAAAATCGGTTGAGCATTTCCATTCTCAAACTCTTTGGTTTAATTCGGTGTTTAGAATCGCCAAAAAGACTTTTTTCTATTCTGACTGGTCTAGGAGTGGCATTAATCAAGTCAGGGATTTGCTAAAAGACGATAACTCCTTTCTCTCGTACCAAGAATTTAAGGCGAAATTTAAATTTACACCGTGCCCTCTTACCTATTGTGGCGTTATTTCTATGCTTAAAATAGTCAAAAAGTCTCTGGGAAATAACCCAACGGAAACGATGAAGCACGAACCAATGACCTCTAAGCTAGAAAAGGCAAAAAAAGCAAGTCAACTCGTATACAAGGTCCTTGTAGAAAAAAAGGGATCTTTACCTGCCAAGAGTCAAGAAAAATGGATGTCGGATTGTAATTGTACCGAGATAAATTGGAAAGCAGCTTATCTGTTAACCCGCCAGTGTACTAATAGTTCAAGGTTGATTGAGTTTCAATTTAAGTTGTTACATCGGAGAATTCCCACAAATTCCTTCTTGCAAAAAATTGGCTTAAAGGAAAGCGGCAAATGCTCTTTTTGCGGTGTTGAACTTGAAACACTTACTCATCTCTTTTGGGATTGCAATGAAACCCAATGTTTTTGGTCTAAGGTTGTGGCTTGGCTGAAAGAATGTAAAGTTGTTCAGGAGTCTTACATTCTAGAGATAACGACGGCTCTGGGCCTCAGGCCAGATACATCGAACTTGAAGCTACAAATTAACTATTGCCTCCTGCAAGCAAGGTTCTTTGTATGGTGTTGCAAGGTGAAGGAGAAAATTATAAGTTGGATCAATTTTAAGCAAATTCTTAAAAGAAACTTTGAAATAGAAACAGCAGGCCATCCAAATAAACTGAAATTGAAAAAATGGACCCTTTTGTCCCCCTTCCTGTAGGCTTTTTTTTTTTTTTTTTTAATTGTTTTTCTGGACGAACGTGACCCCAAGCTCTCTCGCTCTAAACAAGAACATAAGGCTATATACACGGTGTCTATAATGAAAAGCATGACGCACGTCTTGCCCCCTCTTCTCTCTTCCTAATTTCTTTTTTCTTTATAATTTAACTTCCTTCTAGTTTCTGCTTTTTGTATTTTTATCTATTTGTGTATTTAAGCTTAAAGAGATATTATTGTATATATTTGTAAAGCCTTTGTTGTGTAATGGAATAAAACATCCTATTAAAAAAAAATTTAAAAAAAAAAAAAAAAAAAAAAAAGTCGGTAAATTACGATCGTCCGGGTGAGTGTAGTCCTGAGAAGGACTGTTTGTGATGACATTGACTGACGTTTCGACAACTTGAGCGGAAGACGTCATCGGAGTCAAGATGTCACTGTTCCTTCCGCTCAGGTTGTCGAAACGTTAGTCAATGTCACCTCAAACAGTTCTTCTCAGGACTACACTCACCTGGACGATCTTAATTTTACCGACTTTTTACATTTTAGAGGTGGAATTGTGCATTTTTCAAAGTACATTTTTTATGGGTGCACTTCACTTTACCTGCCAAGATTAGAAGCTTCGGAACGGAACAGGAGAGGAACAACTTTGACAGGTCTTTAAACCATCCTAAGAAAAACGAAAACATCACTGAGTCTTATCTAACAGACTCTATGAGAAACTGGCTCATGAAAGCCTGTGCTTAAACACAGATAAATGCATCTAATACTTATGGATTACCTTCCCAAAATCGATCTGTTTTGGATAAATCGATCCTCCACGTGAATCTTTCTTTAGCTTCCTTTGAAGACAAAATCAGCAAAAACCCTCAGAGATTGCCACAGCTTAAGAAAGCATTATGGGACTGAAGAGTTTCTTTGGCTCTTCAGTAGTCTTCTTGGTTGATGTTTGATTTGCTTTTGATATCGTTCAAAGCCTTCTTTTCGTTTCTAAAACTTCCAAATGTAGAACCAACGATAAAAACCTATTCACAAAGCCTCCAAGTCTCAGAGAAAGAGACTCAATATCCACTGGCCTCTGTGCTATCTCTTAAAATGATTTCCTTGATTCTTCTTTTCCTGGTTAATCTTTTCACTCCTACAACACTTCGACGTGTGCAGTGCCTCAAACATAGCAAACAAATGACGGAAAATCAGACGTGCGTTTGTGTTTACCTGTTGTTGCGCTACAGAAGGACAATCCTTTGTTTCTGCAGTAGTTTCTGTTGTTTCTGCCTTCTCCTCTTCCGATTCTTCACTGATGACACTGCTGAAGTGTGATAGGGGAGGAGGGGTGGAAGAGTTTCTCTCTGTTTCATTGCCATTACTGTCATTACATCTGAAAGTACAAAAAGTCTAACAAATTAAGTTATGCAGACTTCAGTTGGATTTGTCTCGCATTCCTTACCCACAAGGGGTGCGCGAGGTCTACTTTGGAAGCTAAAACTTGTTATGAGCATGGGGAGGTAGGTAAGGATTTTTCCCACTGAGAAACATTCAAGAGACCTGAGGCCTCGGGTTCCCATGGTGGCGTGCCGACTTATGGCAGCTACCCCCACTGCCGATACTTAAGATTGCTAACGCAGGATCACGTGAACTAATTTACAGACCGTTGAAACTTTTACTTTTTTTACACCACTGTTCACACGTAAAATTCCCAAAATGTGCATGTAACTAAGATAAGATCATGAAGTTCCATACGCTACCTGGTTAACTGTCCGACCATGGATATTCGCGCTGACTCCACATTGTGTATTTGGCCACTTCGTATACTGAAATTAAATTGGAAACAAGAACGACCACTAATTCAACAATTGGGAAACTAACGCTCAAGTTAAAGAAGATGCGGCATCACTTAAAATGTAAGACTAATATTGTTTTGGCTTGTAACACATTCTTCCTCCCTTGAAAAACTTAGACATCACACAATCTTTTCCAAAAGGCACAGCTGATTTTTTTTAATAACAGTTTTTATTAAACAAGTAAAATCAAGACTACAGTTTCAATACAGAGCTGATAATCTTCGCCCAACCTTTTCCCCAAGACAACTGAAACAACGTCACATAATCTTTTCTGCATGACGCGCTAGACATGTCACACATTCTCTTCCTATGTAGCCTAAGAAAACAGCCGACGTTTCGCGAGTTCACCACTTGAGCCCTCGCAAAATGACGTCTAAAGAACGAGCGCAGAAATTCCATACTGACGACGTGCACTAACCAGATCTTGGTAGTGCTTCTGATTGGTTGAAAGAAAATTCCCTCGCAGCACAACCACTACCAAGATCTGGGTAGCCTCTCCTCAGCCTCTCCGAATTGACGAGAAAAAAAAGGCTAGACTGCAAGCAGTCGTCCCAATTTCCTCATTACACTACCAAGTGTCGCTTAATGTCTCCCTTCTACCAAAACCGCGAAATGCTCAAGTTGACGCGAAAAGTTATTGTAATAAGTTACGCACAGCCATTTCACCAATATTAAAGAATAGACAGTACCTCCATTCTATACCCTCCTCCAGTGAACGAAATGAAGACGGTCTACTCTTCAGGAATGCTTGCATAGATGATAGCGCTTCCATAGCAGTACCTGGAAACAGACAGACATGGATATTTGCAAACAATTTAACTTGCAAATCATGGGTTTCAATTTCCCTTTACCTTTACTAATCATAACTCATCTTAAAATAATTAGAATAAATTTTGCTGATACAACGCGTGCTCTCATTGGTTGCGTAGCTATTTTACAAGAGGTTGCACAAATTATGTAGTTATATGCTACGAGTATGACGTCACGTAACATTTGTTTTTCTGAAGTCGTTATAAATTTTCGCCTACGGCTCAAGTTGAGGGCGCGTTTTTTCGTTGTTGTTGTTGTTGTCTTTTCTTTTTTTTGAGGAATCCGAAATTGGTTTGCGATTTCAGATAATATGGATTCTTAAACCCCCCCCCAAACAAACAAACAAACAAACAAACAAACAAAACAAAACTAACAAAAAACAAGCAAAAAGGATCATTTTCTATTACAGCGCAGGATGGAGGTCCACGAGATTTTTCACTATTGTCTCAAAATGAATTGTAAATACCAGCAAGCACATTATCCTGATCGTCTCAGCTAGTCTACTAACTAAACTCGCTACTTTCGGTGAAAATCTTACCCAGTCATAAAGCTGATCAAATGACATTTTCTTGACTAGATAGTGATTTGTTTCTTTCTTTAAGAGATACTTTACAAATAAGCGGCAATGACATCTTACCTGAATTTGCGTTTTTGTGACAAAAATACTTCTTACAAGAAACCGGCAAATTCGCACGGAAGGCCCTTGTCTTTAGACTTTTTCCCATTTGCTCTCCCACAACTCATGTCCCCCTCCCCCCCCCCCCCCCTAAACAAACAAACAAACAAACAAACGCTTAGGTAACGAATCTTTAAAATCCGGATTTAAATTTGATCCGATGAATCCATTAGGAGTAACGATTTTTTGGATTCATAATCAGTTTATGGATATTATTTATCGTGTTTTGAAACAAGAAAGCCTGACATCAAACTTTATTCATTTATTTGGACATTAAAAAAAAACCGGTTCAAAAAAGCACACCTAACGAATAGTCCAGCAGAAGGATAACTGGCCAAAATTGATTTTGTTAATACTAGGCAATTTGTGTGCTATAGTGCGAGTGTTTCGTATCGGTTTGTTGTTCGGTTGTTTAAACGGGCTACGTCACGAAGATTTTGCTATTTTAGGTCAATTCTGTGCTAATCCATTTCCATCCTTGCCATCCGTAGCAACAGACGACAGGAAACACTTTTAGTGCCGTAAGATAGTCTTACGTAAGATAGTCTTAGTCAAACTAGACCATTATTTTTGGAATTCAGTAGATGCGAACACACTTTTTTTAGCTTTTTTAAAAAGATACTAAAATACTGTAGCGTGACATAGTCCCTTTGGTCTTCGTCATCTCGAAGGACATAATCATCGTCATTGTCATTGTGGTTCACACTTTCTTGCTTCACATTTCCCTGTTCTTGGCCTTCGTGTTCTTGTCTTCCTTCAAGTCTAATTACAGTGTTTGCCGCTCCAAACACTCTCATCTCAATTTCTTCGGCAGCCTGAGCGATGTGCACAGTTCTACAAATTAACTCAACGAAAGCGACGCGAAACTGACCGAGTAAATAACAGGATTAATAAGGGAGTTCAACAAAGACACCGACACGGCTGAAAAGAAAATTATATACACTGTTTCTAGAGAAAGTTTATCGCGACTGCTCCAAGCAAATATTCTCGAAATAGGCAAAGGAATATAACACATAACTAGTACCATTACCATAATAGCTGTCAGTTTAAACGCCTTTTTGTCTCGTTGAAATTGTTCCCTGGCCTCTTGAGTAACTTGCTGAACTGAAAGCTGCTCTTCATGTCGGCGAGTTTCACGGTAGACTTTGACATGGCAGAAAACCATAAAAACAATACACAGAGCTCTGAAAATGTTGTTGATCGGCACAAAAATATTCACTTTACCGAGGGCAAATGGAATTTGCAGCGTTACTGAGAGGAGCCAGGCCAAAGCAGAGGAAACCAGTAGACGAGATTCGGTGACGATGGTAACATACGAGAAAGGATGCTTCACGGCTAGATAGCGCTCCCCGCTTAGCAAGACTAGGTGGGTAAGCGAAGCATCGACCAAGCAGTTAACAGCCAATTTTGTGACAATTTGCAAAGTACAGAGGCCAGCAGTTGTCTGATCAAGTAATGACGATATCATCACGACAGTAAAGGCCGGCTGTACAACTAAACCGACCACGAGATCGCTTGTGGAAAGAAGGGCGAGTGCCACATTGGACTTGTGGGCTCTTAGACGGCGGTTCCACTTCACTGCAATCATTACCAGAGCGTTCAGGGCAGCCGTGAAAGGCAAGGTAAGGATGTGGATGGATATGAGAAAGATTATAGCAGCTTGTACTACAAAGGAGGGCTGCTGTAGTCTCCCTCCCAGGTAAATAAAAAGCTCGCATCCAGGCGGGATCATCTTGTGAATAATCCGACTAGCATTCATTGCTTCTCTTCGATACTTTAATATGGTCTTTGCAGTGTGAACGCCAGTGAACCTTCCTCCCCTTATAAGTAACGTGTATCAATGTTTGCCTGTTTAAGAAAGGAAATGGCTGCCATCACCTGGTATCTTTCGTTTTTGTCAACACAAACACATCAGCGCACACACAAAGAAGAAGAACAATGTGTTAAGTTTTGAATTTGTTTTTTAGTTCTATCGCAGTTCCTGTGCCGGAAATCTCAGCCAACTGCATTTGTATTGTTATAAGAGCCGCAAAGTGGAGAAAAGATTTCTCGATGAAAGCAACCCTAAAAACTCTCACTGACTATATCCGTCACTTATATTCAGTTTATAATGAAATTAGAACTGGACACATCAATTCATTTTTGGCCAATCAACGAAACGAAACAAATTCGCATTAAATAACTGATTCACTCACGCCTAAATAAACAAAACAATCCCTCGATTAGAGATACTTTAACTTTGCCGACTGCTGTTTTGTGCAAAGAATAGGTTGCGACATCTGGACAATTCTTTACACGTCTTTCTCAGTTCGTTAAAATTTATGACATCGTCACTTCCCAACTGATTTTTTAATGTCACCTTGTTCAGAGACTTTTTTAATTTTTACTGGTATCTTACCTCTGCAACTTGAAACTTTTAATGCAAAATAAATCTGTTGAACGTAAAGACGTCCGCTTATATACCTTCACCCCCCCCCCCCCCCTCCCGAAAAGACATACTAAGGAAAAAGCGAAAGAACGAAGGAAAGCCAGTGTTTAATAGCAGTTTAATAGTTAAGGGGGACTACCTTGAAAAGGCCTGTTAAGGCTTCCTTAGTCCTCCTCCCTACCTTGTATTATGTAACTAAAATTGTAACGAGGGCACCATTGACTGATGGGAAATAAAGCAATCAAAGTCTCGGACTACTTTTAGCATAAAGCGATTTAACCCGTGAAATAGATTATACAGTAAAACACCTTAACAACCCCTAAATCTTTTGCCGGTTTGTTTGTTTGTTTTTGGTCTATTTGACACTATTGCAACTACTTAAATGTACCCAAGAAGGCGACTCCCTGGCTTGTTTAAATGGCTAATGTCGTGAACAGCTCTTACTAGTACTAGTTATTTTGCTTAAAAATTTCAGATTTGAAACGATCTGCTACAGCGTCATATCAAAATCGACCAAGTTTAATCATATAAATCACAAGACAAACTCATGCAACTCGTTTGGGGCCGGCAAGGGTGAGAAAATTATCGCCGTTAGTTCTTGGAAACAACGTGCTATTTCGGCGACTTATGCATACGGAGAAAACATCAGTCATAATTATGCAATTATGCACGTCCATCATCTTTTAAGATATAATTGTTCACACGCTGAATCAGACATAATGTGTCAGTTGTTTTCATTTTATTTTTACAAACTAACATCGCTAGAACCAAAATACACGATCGATCAGTTTACATGTAATGAATTATCTCGTTGGCTTGCAGGCATACTTCAGTTATCGAGGGTTTATTACGGTGGGAAAATTTAATACACGTGGACAACTTTAAAGAGCTGCGAACGACGTTCATAGTCATTTGTCCAAATGTGGCTTCTAATTCTTAACATAAATCACAAAAAGCCCCGAAGAAATTGAGCGATTGACTTGGTTGGTTGTCGTATTTCGGCAGAAAGAAAGCCAGCTGAAATCCTTTGCTGATTGGCCAAAACGAAGTGAAAAAGTTTAGTGCCAAGTTCATTACACAGTCCATTATCGACTTCATTATAACTGACTGGAAGCGCCGGATATATTAAACGAAAACACTCTGTGATTGCTTTCATGGCGAAAACCTCTTTCCATCTCAAGGCCTAAATAACAATAAAGATGAATAATCTGTGCGATATTGAAATAAAATTTAAATGCAAATCAAGAACGTAGTTAAAAATAAGGGAGATAAGGAACAAAAGATGTCAGGTAGAAACCATATGTTTTTAACAACTGAAGCCAAACATTTTTTGACGAGTCATTCTTAAGCAAGTAGAGAAGAATTAAGCTCGCTGGATTTAACACTTCACACGCCGCAGAGATCCGAGCAGAAACAATGAACTCGAGCCTCCCGCATCACAAGATGATTCCGCCTGGATGTGAGGTATACATCACACTCGGAGGAAGACTACAAGAGCTTTCCCCATGGGTGCAAGGTGTTCTTATCTTCCTTATAACCATACACATCCTAACCTGTCCTATGACGGCTTTATTAAACGCACTGGTGATAATAACAGTGAAGAGTAAAAGCCGATTGAGGGCGCATAAATCCAACATTGTACTAGCCCTTCTATCCACTAGCGATCTCGCCGTCGGCATTGTGGTTCAACCAGTCTTCACAGCTTTGTTAATATCGTTATTACTAGATCAAAGAAATGGTGGTCATGGATTCTGCGCTTTGCAAGTTTTCACAAAATTAGCGACGAGCTGTCTGGGTGATGCTTCGCTAATCCATCTGGCTATAATAAGTGGAGAGCGCTATCTAGCCATGAAGCACCCGTTCACTTATATTACCTCTCTTACCGAAACGCGTTTACTGATCGTTTCTGGCGCAGCATGGCTCTTCTCAATAACTCTACACATTCCACTTGTCGTTGACAACACTACGTTTCTTCCCATAAACAACGCGTTCATTGCTTTATCTATTGCGTTCGTCTTTTTCTGCCACGTTATAGTCTACCGTGAAACCCGCAGACACGAAAAACAACTTGCAGCTCAGCAAGTCACACAACAGGCAAGGAAACAACTTGCTAAAGATAAAAAGACCCTTAAATTGACTGCAATGATCGTGGTGATACTCGTGCTGTGCTATATGCCTATACTCGTTTCTAGGATCGTTCTGTTAGAATATCGCAGTAAAATAACCTTGGAAACAGTTTACATAGTTTTCTTTTCAGCCGTGTCCATGGCGTTATTAAACTCTTTATTCAATCCAGTAGTGTACTCGGTCAGAATGCGACAATTTCGCGTCGCGTTTATCGAGTTAACGTGCAAAACTGTAAACGCTGCCGCGGCTGAAGAAACTGAGCGGCGAGCATTTGGAGCGGCAAGCGCTGTGGTCAGGCTAGAAGCAGGTCAAGAATACGCGGGAATAGAACAAAAAAATATGGAGCAAGAAAACAGGAACAACATCACTAATCACAACAATAAGGCGCTGCCACAGTACAGAAATTATGTCGTGGAACAGGCAAACACTTCGAAAAGAAATCACATACATTACCGTCACAGCATATAAATTACGAAGTAATGATTCAAATTGTAAATATCTTGCTGGAATAAAGAGCAATTCAACATTTACTTCAGTTAAAAACAGTTCGGCGTTAGTAAACGCTTTTCTTTTAAACTGTGTATTGACAAGACCTAAAATTTTGGTTTAATTTCTATAACTTTCCTCGTCTTTCCTTTGTTCCAGGTTATGGTAATTTAAGTATGGGTATAAGTATAGATTTTATGCACATAAGACAAACGAAATCAAAATCAAATAAAAATTCAATAAAAACAAAACCATCTACACCTAAATTTCAATCAAGGTTGCTTCAGTGATGCATGATACATGATCCTTGTTTCATAGACCGCAAAGCATCTGTTGCTATAAATAAATGTATTGATCACTTTTCTCGCTAAAGGCACTCCAGGAGAAAACCAAATCATAAAAAAATATACATTTGCTCTTGCTTTAGGAGTAATAGGTAGAGAAAAGCAGCCATAGCTTTAGTGAGCATGATGCAGTGCGGTCTATGAAACATGCATCACTGAAGCGACCTTTTTTGAAATAGGTACATGTATATACATCAAGCTATTATTTCACGAAATATACTCGTCGTGCATGTGCTTATGGCTAACGACTGCACGCCGAATTCGCTATGAACTTTAACGACGAGATTGTAACTGAGTGAAAAAATTGTTTATTGTACTGAGAAACTTGGCCTTTTTTAACTTGCCAAAAGGAACTTTTCTGTTAAAAGAATTTTTTTCGCCCTCTTTCTACTCATCGGATATTTAAACAATAGAGTTCTTCTGTCGAAGGCACTATCGTGTGATAGGTTGCTCGAGGAAATTTGATGTTCACAACAAAGCTTATATGAAGTTTGAACATCAAATTTCCGAGAGAAACCATCACACCTAGGGCCTGAGACAGAAGGTCTCTATTGTTTTATTGTACAACACTTAATTTTGAGCGAAAATTGCCATAAATGGGCACTATGCGCTCATAGGCGCCCGCTGAATAGAGACATAATCGCGTCACGTGATCGACTTCGACCAATGAGAGCACGCCAAAATTTAGTGTGTACTAGTATAATAGCTGATAGCCTGTTAGTACGGAACCAATCAGAGCGCTCCCTTGATTGTTCATATCCAGGGGTTGTGTAAAGTAATAGTAACGCTTACATTTGAAGGAACAGTTTTACTACAAAGAAGCGTAATAGAAAAGCATAAACCGATAGGAGGAGAACAAAGGAGTGGTATTTGAGTATGCCAAGGGAAACATACAAATCACATGTATGCAGTGACCGGTCAGTAAACCCAGAGAAAACGCAGCCAATTTTTTTTAGGGCGTCAAATACCGTAATATACATGGATGAAGAATTTCATTTTGTAAATTGACGATTTACGTCAACTACAGGAACTAATTAGTTTTCAGTTATACTGACCTTCGACCACATCAATAACTGCCAAACCAATAAGAGTAGGTAATAATCTCTGTACTCCTACATGGACGGCGATTGCACCACCCATACTAGATGAAAAAGGAGAAAAAAAGGGCATTGCTACAATCACCAATAAAACTAATCGTAAAGGAAATGTATTTCAGCAGCACTAAACAATTGCAGCTTGGGCACCGTAAAGATAGTCGAACACTAATGCTTGAAATGATAGCTACTTAAAACGAAAGGCTAATGCTTAAAATGTTAGCTTTTGTTTCAGAATGACAAAAGGTTATGCTTGAAATGTCAACTTTTGATTTGCTCTGACAAAAGGTTAACACTCCAAATGTCGCTATGAATCACGACGGCCAAATTACCTAACATCAACTTAGAAGACATCAAATTGAAGCAATAAAATCTGTAAATCTTACAAAACCGTTATTACCCACCCATGAATATGATGAGGCCAGATCACAACAACCCAGGACAGCAATCCTCCCCTACCTTTTTGAAACTAGTATTACACCTGTAGATCTACAATGTCCCCAAGCCCTACACAATAATGTACCTACAACAACCAATGTAGCTTACCAATAGTGCCACTACAATGATGTAGTTTAACCCTTTAAGCCCCAATAGTGACAAGTGTCTAATTTCTCCTTACAGTATCCCTACTTGATCAAACATACAGGTCACAAGAATTAAAGGAAATTATCACCAAACAAGCAAATGTCGTGATGTTTGTGCAAATTCTCTCAACTAGGATCATAGGAAATGTATGGAGAACACTAAGGAGAATATGCACATTAATATTGAAGCTTAAAGGGTTAAATAGTATGATAGTGTAGGAGACAAGGCAAACTGACCTAAGGGTCATTGCCCAAGGAGACCATCATCTGAATAACACAACAATAACTGTTTGCCATTAAATTACCTGTGTCCAACCAAGAGTATGGGTGGCGTTGAATCAACATCTTTGTATATTTCGTTAACCACATCTCCAACATCTCTAAAAAATAAGTAAGCAAAATACAAGTATAAATATTCATTTCACCCCTTTTAAACTGTTAGGAGTGTATTAATTCCATCTAGATAGGGTTAAACTGCACGTGCTGCTCTGCCCAGATTTCAAGCCAGAAGGGGTCCTATGGATGCTCACTTTTTGGGCAGCTATTGCTTTCCTAAGCAACGTCAATTCTTATGAATCAAAATAAATGTAAATTTTACGTAGAGTTATAAAAATGTATTTAACTTTAAGCAAATTAATTTTTGTGGAGATGCCAAGTTAATTTTTTTTGGCCTAGCTTCATCTGTAGAAAGCTGCTGTCTTAGTTTTTTGAAGAATGAAAAGTGTCTGTTCTGGCAAACTGTCTTAAAGAATCACCTGAGATGCTGCTTTTAACTAATCTAAGGTATGTAAAAGTTTTGGTTAAAACTTACTTTGCCAGAGTATCTGCTGACAAATCTGAATCATCTTCAGTGGATGTGTCACCTGGAGGAAAAAATATGATAAGCAGCCAGCTTCTGAGTTGCGAACACTTATTGGTACACCCCTGACATCTTGAAGTCTCAAATAAACAGAACATTTTCTGAGAGAAGAGCAATAATTATTATTTTGATTGTTGACTGTGAGAGTCTCAATTCTGTGCATTGCAGTAAATGTGCATTCAGGACTGTGATAAAAGTAGGGTGATAATTGTTATCAGATTAATATAAAGCTCTTTGTTAGTGAACTAGAGGGTTTTGGCTAGATGTGTGTAAAATGTGTAAAATAACGTAAATTGATGATTATAGTGGCTAATGCACTTAGCTTTCCTGGCTACTGCCACAAGACAGACCAGCTAGTTCACAGGCATGCCAATCAAACAATTGAAACAAATATTGCAAATGAAACATGTATGTAACATGTTTTAAGAATCCCAACTGGCGGGAGGCAAACCCTGAGTTGGCTATTTACAAGCACAGCCAAAGGATTTATAACTCGGGACTGCCTTGAAACAAATCCATGAACTGCCCAGGAATGTATTGGCTAACTCAAAGATTTATATTTCAGGCCACCTTTCATCACAGATCATTTTGGTACATTGTAAATATCATTCGGTACCTTTGCTGGTTGAATAAAAAAAATGAAAAAGAATGCAATAAATATTTTCTACCCTCACTCAGGCTCGCATTCATGTTTCAAAAAACAGACTGTAGAATGCCAGAAATCTTGTAAGCCCCCACAAGTATGCCACTGGTCATACTATGAGACTCAGGACCAAACCAGTTAAAAACCTTGCACATTACTCACCATGGCCTCTAAGATCTATTGCCAGAACTTGACAATGGCATATTCCAATGACTGATTTCTGAAATTAAGAATTGTCTTTCATCAGTATGGAACTTTGTGGTAGGGAATATACTGATACAGTGGTGCCAGGGAGTGTTTAAGTGCCCTTGCCCCTCTCATATTAGGAGCTTGGAATAAGAGGATCAGGTTACCTATGATCAAGGTGTACAAATATGTACTTTTTGGCACGCAAAGCAGACACTAATTGTGAAATGTCAAGTGAGTTGCATAAGAGTTTCAAGATCAGTAAAAATTTTTGGTGTGTGTGTAACTTACAGGAGTTTTTTTAATATAAAAAATCTATGGCATTACTTTAATAGGAATAATTAACATGTATACGTGGGAATTTATTTTGGCCCATAGGTAATTTTGGGTTTCCTTGACTCCTACCAAGAAAAAAAAAAACTTTTGTTAGAAGAGACAAGATAACCATTGGGGAATTCTAAACAACAATTGTACAGCAAGAGAGAAAGACCACCAATAGATCAATATACCATCTGATAGTTTTTTTTTGTGAATTTTAAAATTACATGGTTTTTCTGTATGCAGAAAAACCATGAGGGTAACTGCTAAAAAGGGCATCTTAACATAATTATTAATGGTGGCTTTTCTATTCAAGCTGAAATTCGAAATTAAAAAAGGCAGTTGATTATTGGAAGAAAGGCATTAATACTTACTGTAAAGACAGACCAAGATAATGCAGAATGACCACCACCATGAAGCAACAACAACAGTGGTCCAACACTTCCAGCCTGGTAAACTCGGAATGTCTAATCACAGATAACAACAGGTTAAGAACTCAACTTGACATGTCTTCTACTTCGAGGTTCATGGACCGGCTGTGATGCCACCTTCCTAATAGCCACTGGCCATACCCTACATTCATTTAATCCTTTAAGTCCCAATAGTGACAAGCATCTAATTTCTCCTTACAATTTCCCTACTTGATCAAACAGACAGGTCACAAGAATAAAGGGAATGATCACCAAACATGAAATGTCTTGATGTTTGTGCAAATTCTCCCAACTGGTACCATAAGAAATATATGGATAACAGTGAGGAGAATATGCATGTTGATACTGGGGCTTAGAGGGTGAACCTGCACAGATTTTGAGATTTTATCAATAGCACCTGCATTTCATGATGACTCACAAGAATCTTCAGCAAGTTGGAGGTGGGCCAAAGAAAAAGATGGAAGAAAAAGAAGAAAAAAGTTTAATTTTTCTGACCACATAACTTAAAGTCACAGATAGCTGTGATCCATTCTGTTATTGACAATGACAGCTCACATTGTTCATTAAGCACAAAACGCCACTGAGATGACAGGGCCAGTGACTGCAAATTTTCCTTTCAGTGCTGTGGAATATTCAATTTCCCTGACTTTTCCACAAAATACCAACTTTCCCTGCCGCACCCGGAAGACAATTCCCTGACTTTTACTTGACCCTGACCTTCACAAAAATGATTTTGGTCCTTGACCATTTCCTGATCAGTGGCAACACTGCAATCCACTTCATTCTTGGTGCGGTGCATCTGTCAGTGTCAAGCCACAGGGGAGAGTGGAGGGGAGAGTGGGGCAGGGGTCAGCAGATGTTGGGCAATTGATGTTTTTTGGGGAGATTTTGTTTTCTTTTGACAAATTCGCCATCCCGCAGTTTGAGTGATTCATTACCCGTGTCTATAGTACGCACTGGTTGTGATTTGAGAGTCAAATTTCCATAGGTGAGGATGTGAAAATCATGTGGATCAAATTCCCCACACCTTTCCAGAAAAAGAACACAGAGAGAAGTTACACCACACTGCAATTCGCATTTGCTTATTCGTGACAAACGTCATGATGTGCTTTTCTGCCCAGTGTTTTCCAGCAATCTCCAAGTTTTTGAGATTATTATGTTGTTGTTGTTATTTTATCATGTTGCTGTTGAGGCAGCTTGAAATAACCTTACGAAAACACCCATACGAAGAAAGGATACAGTTTTGTCGCTGACACGGACATCTTTTGAACTTTCAAAGTAATTTTCCCAAGGCAGAGGAGTGTAGTCTCTTTTCCGGCGAATTCCACCGGCAGCTCTATGCGGGAGATAAATATCGAATCAAAGGGTTTATACATGCAAACTGAAATAGACAGCAAGTCCCAATGAACGTTCATCTATTCTTACCCGTGATTTTTCCCTGGTCGTTTTGGAGCAGAAGGCAATCCACCGTATTTGTTTTTCAAAGCTTCTCGATAAAATTCCGACATCTTGGATCTATTCCGGATATTTTTGAGGTGACATCGCAGGCTCAGAACTCTGTATCCGCGCGAGTTAATCTCGTACCAAGATCTCTTCTTACGTACTGACCGAGGGAAGAACTGGGTACGAGATTACGTTGCCTCGTTACTCTGTCACACAACGCTATGTTCCCCAATATATAATTTCCTTCCTAAATGTTTCCGAAACAAAATTGAAAAACGAAAACTTCACAAGAACAGCCCTTAACTTGCACCATTTATTTAAGTCATAATTTGCGGAAGAACCGTTTTGACAGCACTATGAGGCCCCTGAATGTTCCCGCCAATATATAGGCAGGTTGTGTAATCGTTTCAAAGTCACGCATTCCTTCTTTCTGAGATGTCTGCGAGGCATACAAACTTTGTTGCAACTGCCACTTTGTTTCTTACAATCTCTTCCTTTATCTTTGTGGCAGAAGCTTTCAAACAGCCCCATATATTGCTGCTGTTAGTTGACGATCTCGGATGGAGCGATGTCGGGTTTCATGGATCGAAAATTCGCACACCAAATGTGGACAAACTGGCGAGTGAAGGTGTTATTTTGGACAATTACTACGTGCAACCATATTGCACTCCTACACGGAGCTCTCTTATGACTGGCCGCTACCCGATACATACTGGTGAGGTCAATTCTGTTTTTTAAATTTTTTTATATTTAAGCTTAAATGCTCCAGTAAATTTGGGGAGTACAGAGAGCAAACATCGACATTAAAACCATTGAAGAAGCAGAGCTGTTTAAAAGCCATATCTCATGTTGTTTCTGGAGGCAACCATTAACTGACAAAATTTAAAACTCAGGTTTTATGTTAGCCATAAGTAGTCACACTGAGCTACACTGGGTTACTGTTGGGTTTTTGGTGGGAAGGGTGAGTAGAGAGACACTAGGTATAACTGCATATCAACAGAGAACAACCCAGGTGGTTCAAGGAAGAGGATAGCACCAAATTGCCAACGCCCTTGTGTGACCTCATAATAACTTAGACATTTTGATGAAAATAAACATAGGTTATCATTACCTTCCCTAACATGTGATCAGGCCAAATATTAGCATCCCTTTCATATTAAAAATTCTCTTAATGGTAGCATGCTAATCTATTTTGCATTCTGCCTTTCCCGCCTGGATGTATCACCGAGCAAAATGAATACAGTGCCTGGTTGCAGGTTATACCCTCCCCTGATTGATGGTCTGTCCATGTGAAGGGCAGCAACGAATTAAAAAATTAATTATTAACCCAATATTGCATTACAACACACATACTGTATAGCTAGCAGTATCATGCTGGTCACATAAGGGCATCTGATTCCCACTCGCTTTCCTAAGAAGTCCTGGATCATTAGCTCTCCTCAGTTACCTGCCAAATTATGTTAGGTCACATCATTATGTCAATGCTGGGGATTGGGGGCGGGGGGAGGGATTTGATTTGAAGGAGATATTCCTAAGGGTATGTAAACTTCATGTACTCCAAAAGTAATGGTTTTTGGACTGTTTTGGTCTGAAGGATGGAATACATTTTGAGTGGATTTCAGTCAGACTGAAATGCAAATCACACTAGCCTTCCATGCATGCTACAGTTCAGTTTGACTTAATTATAATCACCTTGACATTTTTTTCATACTAGGTCTGCAACACCGAGCAATTCTCTGTTTAACTCCCTTTGGCTTGCCTCTTGACTTTTCTATTTTACCAGAAAAGCTGAGAGAAGTAGGTAAGCAGTAGCATTAAAAGAACAGCATGGTTTCCAATCCAAAATTTTTTTCAGATTTCAAATTGTATGGAAATGATTTTACTTACAATCTCAGTCAGGTTTTCCCATAAAGCAGTACTCTATCAATCACATGTGTTTGCCCCATTTCCATACAGCAAATTGTAACTAAAATGGTCTACTTGCTTCAAATTGTATAGCGAGAGTCCTGCACTATTGTTATTGTTACTTTAGCAAACACAATAATAAAATGGTCTTGTGATTGACTAACAACCCATTTAAAATGGAGGAGGGGGGGGAGGGGGGTATCAATACCTCTAGTATTGAACAATTAACAATTAACAGAGTCGGGGAGGATGGAATCAATACCTCTAGACACCTTTGCTACATGAAATCAGCAGTAATCTAGGAATTCTTCTGAACTGCATTAATTTTTAAATCAGAAGTTTCAACAGTCATAGGCCACTTAAGACTCACAAACCTTTCTGTCCCAGGGAAGGGGGAACTTCCACGTAAATGTGATGGGGTACTTTTCTTACCTTTTATGATAAGGGGTTTAAATTCCTGGCCATTGTTAAATCCTGGTACCTGTTAGGGTAGGAGGCTGAAATGTACAATGATTTCAACATCTTGTAATAGGGTTAAAATTGAATTCAAGCCATGCCCCCCACCCCACCAAAGGAGAGTCTGGCACCCTGAAGGGTTCCTTTGAAAAAATTTTGAGGGGCGACCCCATATTTTAATATGTTCACCTCCTCTCCCCCCCCCCCCCCCCCCCCCTCCATGCTTCTCTATGTTTTTGGCCAGTCCAAGTCATGTGATGGTGTAACTATTTACAGATGTTATAGCAAGGGCAAAACCTTTTCTCTTAGCAATTTCACAGTGTAAACAGACCAGCCAGGATAAAAACACTGAGCCTCCCATAATATAGATAACAGGGAGAATTCTAGGCCCCTGTCCTTGCATTTTTATTGTCTATATTTGAAAATGGAGATTTTAAACACAGTTATCTGAACGGTTAAATCTTTTGTCCAGTCACGTAAAGGGTCGAAAATGCTTTGTTCAATAGTGCATCGTAAAAAATCATCGAATCAAAGTAAACGTTTTTGAAAACGTACAATTTGATTTAATTTTAGACCGCCAAAATTGACAGAAACAGAGATTTTTATACGGTTTGGCCTTCCTAGCTAACAAGTGACGTCAATAAATTAATGAACAGGAGGTTTTCTGATAACGATGACATAACATCTTCAACAAGTCACTACATTGGGTGGCCTCATTTATGAACGGTGAAAAATAATGAAAATGCACGTAAAGGAAGAAAAAAACCTTTTTGGAGATGCCTCAATTAAGTATCTGGTTTCAAGTAAGGTTAAGGTTAAAGTAAAGTCGCACACGGCCAACATATCCAGGGCATTGAAATCCGGTTTCTGTGGCATGAAGCAACCAGAAGTATTACAACCCTCGATGGGAGGCTAGTACATCACAGGTCCCCAGCATAAAGTAACTAGGAGTATTACCACTCTCCCCTGGATAGGATGCTTAGTCCATCACAGGGTACAGTGTGTTGCCCAGTTTTCGTACACTTTAGTTTGAAATCGCTATATCTTTTCGTCTGTGAGACGAAAATTAATGAAATTTCTTTTAAAGATACCCCATTTAATTACATTCAATATACAAAACGATTGGCCGCTTGATCGACGTATGTTCAAAATTATGCCATTTTTCCCAAAACGCCTAAGTTGCCCAGTCTTCGTACACCTGGCCCAGTTTTCGTACATCGACAAAACAACATTTCTCCACGAAAACGCTCGACGCAAACTGATGTGTCAGCCACCCTGCTGAGTGCTTATCGTGTTTTCTCTTCGATTTGTGAATAAATATCGACCAAGCGACCAATCATTTGGTGTATAAAGCAAATGGTTATTCGGGGGGTGGATGTTTAATCGATCCTGCAGTGTTGATTTTTTTGTCCCTCACTTTTGGGCGGCTTTTCTTACGCTCAATCCACTGTCTCGTACGTCATTTACTGCCTTGGTAAAGGTAGTTGACAGGTTACTATTCTGCGTATTACAACTGTTAAGAAATGGCCTGCATAAGATTCGACGTTTTCCCTCCGTTTACGCTTACGCCTTTAGAATAGCAAACGCTTTACTTCCGTTTCCGCTTACGCTTGCTTTTCTTAACTACTTTTGTAAATGTTTATTAGAATCGCAACGGAGTGAAAAAAATTGATAAAACTGGTAAACTAACGATATTTCGAGGTTATGTCAACATTCTATGCAAAGACATCTACCTTAGTTAATTATTTGACGATTTAGATTGTTTGCGTGGGATTAAGTTTATTAAATATTCGTGAACTTTGCATGACCTGGATGTAAAGCGTCGCTGTTATACCACAACAAATACATGTAGTGTATCGTACTTTGCAAGGATTGTTGTGTAATCTTTGCTGCACTTGCGACTTATTAGTTTTCGAATAGTTAAGTTTAAAATTTAGTTCTTTAACTTATTTAAAAATAGGTTTTGAAAAGGCGCAGCTAAGTGTACGAAAACTGGCACAGTAGGTCGAAATGTATGCGAAGATTCTCACCGCTAAAATTCAGGAGCAGTTAAATTTAAGCTGGTGTTGAAAGTTGTTCCATTCACTTTCATCTTTTATCTATCATATGTCCAAAAATCACGAAGTTCCTTTCAAAATTACCACCAAAACGGGCTGTTTGTTCATCTACAATACCTTTACTGTGCAGGGAAAAGTGCAAATATTAGCCGCTAAACGTTTACTCTCCTTGAAAGAAATTGCCGCACTGACCTGCTTCTTCGTCAAAAAGCCCGGCAAAACTGGCAATTTATGGCTGAAGTGTTCCTTTTACTTTTGGAATTCTTCGGTTGACGAAGATTTAAATGACCGACGAAAATAATCAAATAAAGTTCTTTTTGTACGAAAACTGGGCCTGTACGAAAACTGGGCAACATACTGTACCCAGCATAAAGTGACTAGGAGTATTATTGCCCCCACTGGATGGGATGCAAGTGCATCGAGGCTTGTCACCAGCATGCTATCACTGGTACACATTTATAAACCTGATTAGAGGGAGACAATGTGAGAGAAAATTTTCTTGTCTGAGGAAACAACAAAATGTGATGCAGAGTCCAGTCTTGCACCATCGACCATTTGACCAAGGGTCTGATCGAAAGCCTGACGTGCTAACCACTACACCATTGGAAACATAAGTGTATGCTTGTTTTGCTCGAGACAGTGAGTAGAGTTGACAGTAATAAGCTCATCTCATCGATGCCTCCTCAGGTTACAGTACCCATATTGTTGGAAAATGGCATTTAGGTCACTACACATCAGCTAGCACCCCAACTCACCGAGGCTTCGACTCATTCTTTGGTTTCTTTAATTATGGGCACGATCACTTTGATCACACTCACAATGGCTTCTTGGACTTCTTCAGAGGAGACGAGGTGGATAGAGAGAATCACGGACAATACTCCACTCATCTCTATGTGAAGGTAAGGAGTATTTAATTATATTACCGCCAGTGCCATCTATAAATTGTGGGGCAACTTTCTCTGCTTTTGAATGCTGACTGTTGACCTACTAGGTGGTATTTGTCTTCATGCGCATCAAACGCTGTTTTGTCCCATGCATCAAACGACAAGTTGGCAGAATGTTAGTCATTCGATGACCTATGTTTGGCCAAAATCTGGCTCAGTCATGTAGACCCTAACAAATGGGAACCTTGTAGTGCACGTGTATGCTCTGATATCAGATGAGAGGAGACTGATACCTCGCCTTGTGTTAGTCGACCCAGGTTTTTGTAAATCGGAACGTTGGACATCCATTAGTTAATGCAGTGGGTTCAGGTGTAGAGTCGTCCTTTTGGGTACAAGGGGTGGGGGGGGGGGGAGGGGGGATGCACTGTACACAGGTTGGCACGTTGGATCCTTGGCATGCATAGATGAACACGTTGGGCATGCAGGGGTTGATAAGCTGCTTTGAGAATTCTTTATTGTTTTGGGTATTCACGGGTCCGGTAACGCTGGTTGTGTGTGGGTCGACAGGTTGGTCTTGCATAGGTTACACTTATCGCTTTGGACATACAGCTACCGTTGCGTTGGACATACACAGGTGGATGCTTGAACACACGAGTAAACGTTTTGGGTGAAACTGGGTCGACAAGTAGAGCATGCGAGGATCGATAGTTTGGGAATGCATGGCTCTGGCAGCGTATTACAACGCATTTTACAAACGTGGCTGAACACGTTTGGCATTCATTGCTCAACGCTTTGTTCATGAATTGGCCAGAATTTTGAGTATGTCGTGCATAGCCTTGTCTGGAGCACTGTACAATGGATGCGTGTTATCCACTAGACAGGAGTTCATCCAGTTTTTGATGCATTTCAGGAAGCCGAGAGAATTGTTGCGGAGCACAATTCCTCCAAGCCGTTGTTTCTTTACATGGCGTTTGAGAATGTTCACGACCCAATCCAGGCTCCAGAGGAATACCTGAATAAGTACAACTTCATAAAGGACAGAGACAGGAGAGGTTATGCTGCGATGATGGATGCGGTCGATGAAGCCATTGGAAATATAACAGCAGCATTTAAAGAGAAAGGGTAAGGTATCTAACTTGGGCAATCGTTTATTTACGCGATTTCTAATAGGCAGAAAAAATAATCAAAGAACAACTTTCCGACTTATCTGTGGATATCTTTAAGGAAAAACACAAAACGTTTTTCTGTGTTTGTGAAACTTCATTAATGAAACTTTTTCTTTACATTTTTAGTGTTTTAGTTAGGTGGTCTTTGAAGGCTGTCGGTCAGAAAAATGTTTTACATTTGTCATCATCATCATCGTCATCATCATCATCATCATCATGAAAAGAAATGAGAAGTCGATGTCGTTATATCGGGTAGATGAAGTTTGACAGTTTCTTTTCCTATATTTTTAATATCCAGGTTATGGAATGACACTCTTGTGATATTTAGCTCAGATAATGGTGGAGATCCTTTCTTTCGCGGCTTCAACTACCCACTGCGAGGCTACAAGAGAACCCTGTGGGAGGGAGGGGTGAGAGCGGCCGCTTTTGTTCATGGTCGGATGCTGAAGCAAAAAGGAGTGACATCCCGCGAGTTAATACACGTCACAGATTGGTACCCAACTCTCATCAACTTAGCAGGTAATAGTGCAATTGGGCAGGGTAGGGGTGGGGTGGGGAGTAGGGTTTTGACAGCCGTGAGGGCAATCATCTTTCACTGAGGTCGGCAAAGAGTGAATCTCCGACTCCGCGTAATACGTAAGTGGGCTGAGTTTGTTGTTGGCTCTCGCCATTGCATTCCAAGCTATTGTCTAATTTAACCCTTAGGTGGCACCATCGACTCAAAACCCATTCCACTGGACAGCTTCGACGTGTGGGACACCATTTCAACTGGCGCCCCTTCACCTAGAACCGAAATCCTCCTCAATATTGACCTCCCTGAAAAAAGGCCTGGACTTCTGTTGACGTATGATACGTGGTACACCGGGGCGGCAATTCGGGATGGTGACATGAAGCTGTTGATGCAGGTACCAAACGCCACTTGGTACCAAGTTCCAGAGGAAGGAGGAATTGCCCCAGACATGGACGAGATCTGGGTAAGTACTCATATGCTTCATTTATCTTTCTTCCTTTGATTTTTACCTTTCTTACCCTGGGAAAATTCTTGTCCTCGATGAAGCATGTCCTTTATCGATGTTCGTGGTTGTCTTAGCATGGTGAAGTTTGCTATTGGACGATTAACGAATCTTCCATATTGTTAGCACTGCTTCTTTGCAAGGCTCATGTGCTCGTCAACGGTCAACGGTTTATAATACTTAACGTTGTGGGATACTAACACCAATCCTGCTCCAGGCTCCAAGATAGTAGGAAAGGTGAAAGAATGGGTCGAATCACTCCCGTCTTGAAAGATTCAAGAGTGGGGGCTTCGGCTATCTTGGCAGGCAAATTGTTTCATCCTTTTGTAGTTTTACGTTAAAAACCGCCTGTTCCAGAAATGTTTGATGTCCCACGTCTTTGTATAAACGCTCATAAGTAGAGCCTGAAAGATCAAGCTTTATCCCTCAGAATTGATCAGGCTACAAGAACTTTGGAGATTCCTTGACAACTGGTTCCCATGCTTAAGCACTGCCACACGTTCTCCTTCCCCTCCCCCCCCCCCAACTTCCTCCTTTCCCTCCCCCCTATTTTTCCATGGATAGCATAGGGCCGCCGGCCGATTTTGAAACCTCCGAAAACTCCGCCAACTGGCCAACTAAATAACTCTTATGTTTTTCAGGATCAAAAGACGAATATTGTAGAATTGGCCCTCTTCAACGTGACCGCTGATCCGACTGAACGACACGACTTGAGCCGCAGCCATCCTGATATTGTGCGGCGCCTGAGGGAACGCATACGTGAACATGAAAAAACCGCTGTTCCGCCTGGAATGGTACCAGAAGATATCATGGCGTTAGTTGCAGCTCTGAAAAACAATGCTTGGGTGCCATGGAGGGACAGATGCAATGCGAAATGATCTCGTTTTTCTTTTCTTCTATTCTAACTTTTGTGCATGCGCATGGGCTAAGTTATTATTGTTAGGGACCCCATGCGATGTCGCTTATAAAATCCTTCGATGTCACTCATCGTGAAATAATAAAATTATTTCATTATATTTTTCTGCTTTGTCATTTACGAACCTGTGTTTATATTACACCTTTCTGAATATCCGAACTACTGGCCGTAAGAGATTTATATTGTTGCAGGGGACAGTGGGAGAACAAACGAACAACAACGGATAAATTAAATTAATTGGTAAATTAAATGCCTTACCTTAAATTTATATGATTTATGTTATTCACCGGCTGAGTTCTTGAACACGACGATCAGCAGTCAAGACCTTGGGCAATGAATCTGCACACGTACACTTGCACTTATAGGCAAGAACCACAAAAAGTGGTTAAGGTGATGAATTGTTTGCGAGAGGAGATTTTCCGCCAAAATTTGATGTTTCTATGGCCTTCATGTTTTAACAGGTATGTACGCCAAATCTTGAATTTTCCTGATTGACTGGACATTCCTTTTACGTTTCTTGGTTTAACTTTCTTCAGTTGACTTTTCTATCTTTTGGGGGGCCGGGCAATTTCTGTCATCATGGTAAATCCGAGATGGCAGAGTCAGACTAAATCTTTAGGTGACCAGAATATGAAACAAAGTGACACAGCCGTCAGGCCTCGAAGCCAGAAAAAAAACAAACAAACAAACAAACAAGAACAACGGAACTGCATTGTTTTACCACTTTATTATGTAGTTCAGGAATTATTAGTTTATGGTGTTTTATAAACACAAAAATCTTCCAGGAAAACCCTCAATTTATGAGTGATTATATCGTTTTCCTTCTCCTTTATAACCAATATTTGGGTGAAGAGGGGAACACACTTACTGAAAACAGCCTTTAATAATGACGCACCTTGAACCGCGTTGTGTGATTGTACCTTTTAATGATGTGGTTGAAATTCCTATCCTTAACACTCACCATTCAAATGAAAGCTTATTACTATTGATCAAACGCTGACTTTTTTTAGTCTTAATAGCTTAGGCAAAAGAACTTACCAGTTTACATGATGATACAAATGTTTACCGAAGTGCAAAACCTTTGCGTTTTCTGCAATAATCTTACCCTTTCACTAAATTAAGGCTACAGCCTAATTTCCCTTTCAGCTGTAAGTCTAAAGAATAACGCTGAGATATTCTTTTAAAGAGGTTTAGATGGCAATACTATCAGGAATTCGCTCAGGCAAAAGGTTGATATAAGGCACCTCCAACGATTTATTGCGGGCCTTGATTGAATCGGAGATTTCCTGGAGAGAAGCCTGGAAGCGACAAATTGCGTCTTCTGCGTCATCACCAGTCAGCAGACTGTGTGTGATGTTTCCAATGAAACGCTGAGAAAGATACAAAAGAAGAAAGAAACATTTTTTGTACACGATTATCTAACATACATGAAAAACAACAACAACAACAACAAATTACGCCAAGCGGTAGTTTTCGCACATGAAAAATGGCGTCCCAAAAACGGATTGTTATCGTATGTACACCAAAAAGAAAAACAAGGATGATTGTATTCAGATGTGTGTGGTAAGACTCTAAGGAATGAGTTACAAGGAAAGAGAGAGAGAACAGAAAATATCCGTGCGCTGTGTGTTAGACGTGAGCTTGTTCAGTAAGCAGTGTCCTACATTTCCTTTCAATTTTCTGTATCATGAGGAAAAACGCGTAGAAATAGTCGCATGTTTAAGACACAAGTGTTATTCCTTGACAGCACTCGTTACCGAAGCGAGGTAAAGCCTAACTGGACAAGGCTTCCCAAGCTTCTGAAAAAAAAAACGCACCCAAATGAAACATCCAGGTACGCCTGTTGTTTCCGAGCGTACGTGCTAAACCTGGGTTCAATTTACTGGAAAATCTTAGATGCTAGCAGATATTATTTCTTAAGTCGGCTGTTAGAGTTGTTGTTGTTGTTGTTGTTTTTTTTTTTGTATGGGTGGATAAATTTCCTTGGGATACTCCCTTGTATAAGCAATATATAACTAGGCATCTACCGCCCTAAGAGGTATGGTTTTTGGCCGTTTTGTTCTGAAAATTGATATGGATTTTAGCCATTTCGGTCTTAAAGTCTGACATGGGCATGGACTTTAAAGACCAGGTCTGAATGTAGGAATGGATTTTAGAGAGGAGGTCTGAAAGCGGCTACTGGAAAATTACGACTTTTCGGGTCCGAAATTGGGTCAGCGTTTGGAGAACCCGGCGGCACACCCCACCAAAAATTCCGAGTATCCCCCCGGATAAATTTGCATTTTATTCTCACCTCGTCTGCAGCAAAGCGTGTGAACACATATACCGTAGCGATTTGACGAGAAGCTTGAGATTTGTCAGGAAGCGTCTTCATAATAGACTTCAGAGTCGCTTCATTTTTCTTGGTCGGCGGCGGGCGGCGCATCAGTGAAGGGGTAAAGGGAACGAAACCTGCCACGTCCATCAGACCAAAGTTAACGGCAGCATGCTGGCATGAACACGTGAACACCACGCACGTAAGCATGTGAACAAGCTGCTCACATGTTGCAAGGCTCTTTGGGAACTCGTGATCGACGTCGCCCTCTTTCACAGGAAAGCCATTCTCATGTACGTCCTGAACCCAGGCTTGAAGCTCGGTGTCCTTAACAACGTCGTCATCAGACTTGTAGTGCAAGGAGAGGACTTCTTGGATGAATGTCGTGATGGCTTTCCACAGACGAAGAGCGTCATCCCTAAACAAAACAAATTTACTTTCAGTTTTAAGGAGCGCACTTCTCTGCCTCGCTTGATATTTGGTAACTCCTTTCAGATGTCTCCCAGATGGAGGCCTGCCTCCATTTTTAAGCCTTCGGATATAATAAGGTTCGTTTCCGCATTTAAGATTGTATTCAGTTCAATGCACATTGCTTAGAGGAAAGGCCTGCCTTCATTTTTTTTTTCTGTCTTTTCATTTTTTTTTTGGGGGGGGGGGGGGGGCGGGGAGAGGCCTGCCTTCATTTTTAAACCTACGAATATAATAAGGTTCGTCTTTTTTTTCGCATTTAAGATTGTATTCAGTTCAATGCGCATACAATTGTCAATATCCCGTACTCCTTTATCCCTGTTTTCGTCTCATTTTTGCTGTCACTAGTTCTTCGCCCTTTTTCGTTTCCCGCTCCCTCTTTTGTCCGCCTCTTGTACAATTCCCGCCGCTTTTTCTCTCGGGTTCCCGCAGCCCTCCCCCCTTCACATTTCAGAAGAAATAAAACAGAATGTCTTCTAATTCATAATCGTTCACCTGTAATAATACTTGGGTAGTTTCGTGGCATCATCCACTCCCTTTTCTTTCAGGACTTCAGGCAGAGAGAGCATGTTAAACTTGAATGTCTTGTACGACTTCTTCAAAAGCTGCATGGCCGATTTGTTGCTAACCAAATCATGCCTGATGAAGTTGTTGATGGCCATCACAGAGCGAAGATGAGGAAATAGAATTTGAAAGACGAGATGAAGCGAAGGCAGCTGACGCCACGCGGCCACGGCAAATGCTTCCATGACCAAGTGGGTTTTGAGAACATGGGTGCCCACCTTCGGATACGATAAATAAACGGTTAGCTATTAAAGGGAGTCACAGGGATTTTGCTGGCGTTTTGACAAAGCTGTGCTAACATTGTAATTAAGTGATTACGTACCCTCTCTCTCACACACAAAATGCTCAAGGAACACCAAGAGGAATATAACGGGTGAATTTTCGTAACAAGAGCAAACAATAAGTTTTAAAAGATTTTTGCAAGACATTTAACGGCAGAACGTAAACAGTTGGTCCAATGCTTTCAAGTTGTAATGCATTTCCATCCTGGCCATCCGTGGCCAAAGACACATAAATAGTTTCAATGCACTGGTATGGCTGGTATGGTGTCTTTTCCGAACAAAACTGTACCATTATTTTTAGGTTTTCACTGTAAATGTGTCTTTCGGCTTTTCAAAGTGTTTCTTAAAATAGCTGACATGTTTATACAACTATAAGGGGACATTCACCGTGGTCTACTGCGAATTCGCGAATCTGACTGGCTCAATCGTCACTGTCTATTTTGGATGGACGTGTACGCTTTGTCCTTGAAAATTAATTAAAGTAATTTTTATTTTTTATTTTTACGACATAAAAATTATCATTTCTCGATGACAGTCATGCATTTAGTTACATACTAAAACATTTAGACTACTCGGCTGTGCCTCGGCTGTTGTCTGCGTTGTCTTTTTGTTAAGTGGATGATCAACCTATTCTATCCAAAGCACTCATGTTAAAAGTTTTTGTAATCGCAAGAGTTCCATTTGTGTATCGTTGTATTCCATAAATTTATAATTTGTTTCAAAAAGGGAAAAATAATTAAAAAGTCGTTAAGGAAACATACCACACAATTTGCTAAACTAAGTAGTCACTACATGCTGGCGCTAAAAATAGCAACATAAACTGAGATATTTCGAAGCCAGAGGCCTTCGGCGACTTCAGGATAAAGCAATTTTAGCAATACCTGTTGTACTTGATGGTCAGAGTTACGAAGCCACATCTTTGCCAGCAGCCAATCATATTGAGAATCGTTAGGAGTCCATATTGGGTTGGTGTCACTCGGTTGCTGAAACAGCTGAATGGCAATAGGCACCAGGTCCCCGGAGCTCTTGACGTAAAAGAGTCCCAGTGGTTGTGCCGTGTAGCGGGCCTTCTCTTCTCCTCCCGTGGGAGCAGTGCCTTCAAGCTCCTTGTAATCCACAATGTACACGTGACCTTCCTATTGATAAAGAGTTGTACAGAATAAACTCAATAAGTATTGTAACTAACGACGTCACATTTACAAGAAAGAAGCCGTGAAGAAGGCAACTTGACGAGCCAAATTTGCCGGCTTTCGCCTAGGCTACACCCCTGAGACTAGGTGAGGTCGTTTGTATCTATGCTGGATTTTTTCATACTTAGAAATAAGGGAAAATAAATCGGTAGTTTTTTCGCAACTCGATGAATACCTTCGGATTTGAAAGTTACGCAATATAAACATGCTGTTCATCATTTACTTGTAGATTGTACTGCGAGTTTCCGATCCTTTCCGATTTTTTTAACAGAATGTTAGATGGTATCAAGCTGTCAAAAAGTATGTGCGATCTTAGCATTACATTGGTGTTCTTGTAACAGCTGAGGAAAATACCGACAAGCATAATATTTTGCAGCCAGAAGCAATTTCTATGCAGCCGATTTTGTAGAAACTTGCTCACAGTAAACTTGAAGTCTTGGAACTTTTTTAGCGTAATTAGAAAAAAAATCTATTGTCGTTTGATGAAAACATTCGCGTTTTTCTAAAAGGAATAGGTGTTGTATACCAAAGCTTATAGACATCGGTTGACGCTAACTTGCCAAAAATTTGATTTATAAAATGGAGCCTCCGCGCTAATAAATAGTCGCGGGCCACCTCAAGGTCCTGGTCTAAGGAAACAACACTACTCGGCAGAGAGGATAGCCTTGAAATCGCTGGCCCGGTGGAAAGTCGAATGTGCTAGCCACTACTCCACCTGCTCCCCCGCGTAGACTAAGTGGCAGGCATTTAAATCAGTAAACCAGACGGGAAGGAGATTTGGAGATTTGCCCATCAATGTCATCCTAAAATCAAAGGTAATGGACTGCGTAGATTGTTTTCCTGACAGTCCATGCAGGAACCGTAAATGTCTCCTCGTATGGGTCACACCGTACCTTAATCTCTTGTTCCAGTGTAAGCCCACGATCCAAAACACTTTTCACCATCTCTTCAGTAACAGGAAAATTACTTGGCAATTTCTCACAACGCTGAACAACATTTGGATTGCAACCATTCAAGAACATCGATCCGAATACGCTGTCTGTCATCCATCGATCATCTTCGACAATTTTCGGAATGCCACCATAAGGCCTTTGAAGGATCTTTTGGAAGTCATCGAAGTTATCCCAGTTCTCGAAGAGAGTCGACAGATGAGCGAGGCCAAGGTCTCTTTCCGCCTTCTTTTTGTCGTCTTCGATGGAATTTCGGGCTTCATCGGAGAACTGAGAATCTCTGGGGATATCAGCGTGTGCGGCAGCCTTTAGCTGCCCAGGAAGGTCTTCGAACCCTGCTTGGTTTCCCCACTTATAACTCTCCTGTCGCTGCTGCAGCTCAAGAGCCCGCTGACTTTTAACGGCATCTGGCTGATCTTGGAACGGAAGGATGGCTGCAGAGAAAGATTAACAGGAAATGTGTAATATTCCTTGCCAAGAATCTACAAATTCTTCCTGTCAGCCAAGCTCGAGTCTCGTACCGCAAGATACGTAATTTATACAGCTGCATGGACTGAGAAAATTAGGTTATACCTCCCAGTCTTTGCTAAGGACATGAAAAATTCAAGTTCAACGGTAAACGGTTTTGTTTGCCTGAGGTTTGTTTAAGGCAAGAAATGAACTGAGTGAAAACTATTACCACTGAGAACAGTTTGATAACTCTATGTTAACTTTTTAACGAGTTTCACAAAGCTGTCCTAAAGTTGTGACGTGGGAAAGTAAAGTATCGCATCGCATCGCTATTCAGCGTAAACGTGTGTCGCTAAATGAAACGTTTGTTTCAAAGATAATGGCGACCTAAGTTTCCCATTTTGAACCAAAAGTTGGAGTTCCTTTGGGAGTTTGTTTGTTTATTATTATTGTATCTTTCATGCTAGTAACTGACTACGTTATTTTGGGGCCCCTTCGATGTGATGAAAAATTCTGCACTGCAGGGTAGACTTTATGATCATTTTGCCTCAGGAGGGTATACGTACAACCTAAAGTGTTAGTTTACATTCTGATATTGCAAAGGTTCCATCAATTACCTTTTCCTTCAAATACAACCAGATCTGAGAGCACCCAGCGATGACACGGAAACTCGAAGGGGTCCTCTTGCTTGGAGCTTATCACTGAAATTTTGTTAACGAACCAATCAGGATTCTTGTACCACCAGCCGCCACCATCGTTGTGAAGATGGATCATGAGTACCTCTCCAACATCCATCGCCTCTACACTGTATTCGTCTACATCTCCTCTTTCAAAGTCATTTCCCCAGTTGTCTAACGTGATCATGTCTGTCTTTCCTTTGGTTCCTATGTTACAAGAAACATTAATTTACCGTATTTAATTTATTTTGTAGCCTTGACCCTATTCTGCCTGGGGGGGAGGGGGGGAACACATTGTGCCCTCGCTGACTTTAACGAATTATAACCTTTAAACGGCTAGACGAATAATCACCAAATTTCGTGACTTTTCCTAAAATTTATCAGAGAAAATTTTCCTGTGTCAAAGACGTGTCCATGATCATTGACATTTCCATAGCTACCGTCTTCTCAGAAGTGTATTTTGTCTATTTTCTGTCTTTTTTCAGTCTTTTTTCAGGTTTCCCCCCTTCATTTGTAAGAAGAAGATATTTTTTTACTTTTGTTAATTTTGTTTCTTCGAACAAAATCATATATTTTTTGGTGACGTCATTGTCAGCTGTATGACTGCATGTTTGGGATTCAAAATGGCGGCTTTGAGACGTTATTGTGACGTCACGACACGTCATAAGCCCAATCAGTTAAGCTAATGACGTGCTACAAACGTGTCAAGTTTCATCGCAAGAGCTTTAATACTTTCCGAGATCTATGCCCCCCCCCCCCCCCCCCCAGGCTCAGAAACTCAAAAAAAGCCCAGGCAGAACAGGGTTAATGTTCATCAATGGTACCTCCACGTTTGAACTGACTTTCAAATACCGTATGGCATATTTTTCATATTTTTAAAGTGCTCTGCAAAAAATGTCGTAAAATGCATCCCCCGTAGAAATCAATCGGTAATTCACGAAGTGCTAAATCCCCGCATAAATTTCATGCTAGGCTTTTTCGTGTTCTCACACTTAAACTTGAACTAGCTTGCAAGTAACATGTTAATGATGACTTCTGCAGTGTATCTTCCAATAGTTCATTGCCCCTTGCCCTGCCAAAACAAATCAATTCAATACGGTCAACAATACCTTTTGTCAAACACCACTTCTCCTTTTTTAAAACATTAGAACAAAATGTACATAAGGTTTCAGGTTATTCTGTGTTTCTCCTATATTTATCCAGCCAATCAGAGATCTAGAAAGCCGTTGCATATTCTGCGGTATGCAACGGGTCATATTCACGAAAAAATCCCAGCGTTCTTCGCGGCCTTCCAAATTTTCCCGCCGAAAGCGGAGCAGCTTTGCCATCTTGACAGGCGAAGCAGATTTTGCTGTAAACGACTAAAAATGGAAGATGAAAACCCGAGTTTTAGCCTTAATTTAGAATTCTTGGAACCACAAGTCGAAGAGGAAAACGAAATCGAGCAATGTAAGACGGACAAAGAAAGTGAAGAGTTTATCAAAGAACAAAGAAACCCGAAAACGGTGAAGAAAACTGAGGTGAGTCAGAGTGGCATGGGATAAATTAGTTATGTAATGCTTTCTCGTGGTATACCGTGAATATCCCACTCGTGACTTGATTTTCCTCTGCATACACACTTGCCTAAAGGCTCGTGTGTATACTGAGAAAAATCAAGTCACTCGTGGGATTTTTCACGGTATACCACGAGAAAGCATTGCATAACTAGTATATATCAAGAGAGCAATTTGGAATAAAAATGTTACTGAATGACAGTTCTGACAAGTCACCTATCAATGAAATGGAAATCGTCGCATCGGTTCCCGCTCCAGACTGGCTTCCAGTTTCCACTCGGATGAGATAAGACGCCATGTGATCTGGGACGAGCTTGTTTGACCTCATGGAGCGCAACTTCTGAGACCAAGCGTACACGTCGTTGCGAATATGAATAACTACGTTAGGATCGTCAACAGACTGGGCAGGTAATACGCCAATCGAGGGTGGAAGGTGTCTGAAAGTGAATTTCAGACGTTCCGTTGCTGTCGGAGACAGCAGTGATGTCATTTTGACGTCGGCTAAGTCCATCCACGGGTGTGTACTCTCGTCCCATTCCCTCCCGATTTGAAGCGTGGTTGGTGGATCATCGTCTTTAGCTTCATGTAGTTGTAACTGGAGTTTGTACTCAAGAGGTCCTCGGCTCATTCTCTCTTTATACTCACGCTTGAGGTAGTCCGGTGGTAAGGTCTCATCTGGCGATCTTTCGTTCACCCTATTTTAGGCAAAAATGAACATGGGATTTTGAGGTGCTTTTGATTGCCTTTGTTCTAAAATTAGATATCCTGATCACCTCACACGCCTTAAATAGGAGATCCAGAGTGAGTTAATACGAAATTTATGTATATTTTGTAGTATTAAACCCGGAAACCCGGTGGATTTTTTTACGGTCTCCCCGTAAGTTTTGTACGGGGAGTCTCCTCTAACAGGTTCAAAACCTAAAGATTTATATACTAATTTTAATCGAAATGGCACCACTTCCACATACCTACAACAAAAATTACACCGTTTTACCTCAAAAACAAGCCAAAAATAGTAGTTCAATACGGGGTTTTAGTCGCTCGAAGTCTCCAAGTTTTAGCATATTTTTGCTATGTAGCTGTGTGTATCTCAGCGACCCTTTTGAATACTACAACAGCAAATCTTCCCGTCTTTACATAAACTGCAAGCGCAGAAAAGGCACCCTTTTCGGGTGGAACCTCCCCGTCTAGTCCCCCCTCTTCCTGGAAACTTACCAAGGTTGCCACTGTACTTCCTCAGACAGCAAACCTGTCTCAGGTGACCCATCAGCTGGAATCAGTCGAAATCTGGCGTAACGCTTCACGTTATCCAAAGCCTTGAAGTCGAATATCACTTCAGTGTAATACCGCTGATCGTAAAACGAGTCCGGCTTTTGTCGCAGACCACCGATATTGGCTTTAAGGCTGTTTACGGAAAAAAATTATTATTGAAATCTTAAATTCCTCTAGGAGTCAACTAAACTACATTAACACAAAACCTTAGCTTAATGGTGAGGGAAAAAAGTGGTTCTATGTTGCTATAGTGTAGCTAGCTTTAACTGTTGATATTAGCACAGTAAAAACACGCATTTAAGAACCTAGTCTTTTCCAAGTCAGCCCAAAAAGGTTTTTATATAATTATTCGGTGTCTACTGAGGATGAAAACTATTTTGGTTCTTAAATAGGTTCTTATTTTCGTAAGAGGAAAAGCTGCTTGCTACTTGTCCAACAACAAGCCTATGTGGGTATAGTCCCTTCCTTATCAGTGTAAAAAACATATGTTGAGGTTGTCACTTTGAATTAAACTGGTCGATAGCATCCTTTATTAATATTTGGGTGTTGCTGTTATTGTTGCCATTTTTTCTGGTTTTCCAAATAACAACCTGTTTCAATTTTTAGGTTCAACAGGTTCTTATAGAATGGGGGTTTATTATATGCAGGTTTTTATTGTATCTTTACATCCGCATAAAGTATTTAAACTCTATTTTGTTATTTACAACAGGCTCATTACTTACTGGTCAGGACCAAGTAGTAGATACGTTTTCAAATCTCCCGTAACTTTAGCTCTCACAGCATCAAAGATCGCTCCAGCGCTCCACAAAGGAGTTGTCGGCCCAGTCCCCATTATGATATCGCACGGGCTTTCCTCATCATCACTTCCCGCAAACCTCAGCGACCCTCCACAGAAATCAATCAACACATCATCAACTGACTGGATAGTGGAGTGGCGCAGGCAGACTGGGAACGAACTTCCAGGGGTGAAGAATTCACAGGCGGGAAACTGGGGATTAGAGACAATTGTGGCGACGCCCTCGGCTCCGACTCCGATAGGATGTGTACCCCGCTGACCCTTGATCATCGCTTTTGCACCAAAGAGAAGCTTGAGTTTGTTGGTGTTGTGCCAAATTTTGGCTCCGTCGAAAATTCCAGGTGGTGGAAGAGGCTGGAGAAAAATGCACAGACAACATTTCATTTACAGTTAGACGATTAAGTACCTTTTATGACCAGAATGATGTCCGAGAATTGAATAAATCCGCGGGGCCCGTGGGTATCGTTGAAGCAGTTACTAGATAACATGTCATATTCTGTTGGCATCCAATGGCTGATGAATGTCACATTTTTTTTGGAACTACTCCTTGCTCACCCATCATTTGCTATTTAAATGCGTTTGAATCCGATCTCTTCTCATTTCCACCGTTGTACATTTGAGTTTTAATCCACTTTTTTACCTAAAAACCAAAAGCAGGCAATCCGAACCCCAAAATTTTTATTGTTCATCTTCAGCTCTGGAGACAAGTTATCTATTTTTTTGAACGATTGATTATTCAAGAGTCAGTCCATCTATAATCTACCCACCTTTTCAAATTCTTCGATCTTTTGTTTAAAGAGTTCCTCTCCCATGATACCTTTGTAGACTTCGTATCCCAGATTTCGCCCTGAAACGAACAGATCAATTTAGTTATTTTTCACTGCTTGATTAAATACCCCTCGAAATCACCAACAGATAACCCTCAAAATCACTCAATGACCACGTAAAATGCAATTTATAAGAATTCCTAGCAACTTCTGGCCATTCTTTAGCGTATATGGGCAAATTTTTCTAAACCCAATTTATACCTGCAACCTTTGATCTAATTTTCGAAGTAATGTCTCCGTTTCATCGACTGCTGAAAGATGAAATCGAGGAAATAGAAGCTAACCATTTTTTTCTTGCTTAGTCTAGCTCACGTTTGCCCTTCTAGCATGTTATGGATTAGAGGAATTGTAATGGGATAAATACAGAATTGTGCCTGAGCCGGCTATAAACAGAAGAGCGATGATCGAGGATCAAGAATGTGCAGCTGTACAATTTCGCTTAAACTTCAGGCTGCATGTAGGCCCCAGTGATTGATGCTCTTTAGTGTAGAACAGGCATTCTTTCCCCGAGAAATTAGTTACAATGGTTGAATATAAAAAAGGATGGGTCTTAGGGGCTGTTTACATGGAGGGAGGAAGATCCTAGCACTAGGAAGATCTTAGAAGGCGAAACAAATTTTCGTTTGGTTTACATGCAAAAATTTCGGTCGGGGTGGTTGCTGGAAATCAAATAAAACTGTCGGTCTTTAGCAGCTGAACGCCCGGCTGCCGCCATATTTGTTTTTCTGTCCCTAGTACTAGGATCTTCCGAGCGAAGGCAGTTTACATGGTGCTAGGATCTTCCTAGCGCTAGGATCTTCCTATCTCTCAGCTAGGAAGATCCTAGTGCTAGAGAGATCCCAGCGCTAGGGCCAAGTACAACATTTTGCATGTAAACTGAATACAGAAAACATATGGCGCTAGGATGATCCGCCTTCTAGGATCTTCCTAGCACTAGGATCTTCCTTCCTCCATGTAAACAGCCCCTTACTTCGGGTAGAAGAGACAGAATTTGCAAAACAATTAGTGTATTGTATTGTTTTCCCCTGCTCATTGTTTTGAGTTTTTGTTTTGTTTTTGCGTTTTTTTTTTTTTTTTTTTTTTTTACAAATTTCTATGCCTTCTACCCGAAGTAAGAGCCACATAATCCGTCTGGTAATGAACTTGGGCAAGCATTTTTAGTTGTTCTGGTGATTTTTTTTTTGTTACGGGAGGGGCACCCAACAATAAAGTTTATGTGAATACTTTATAAATCGTTTTCTTTTTTCTCAGGTTGTTTTAAAGGGATATTTGTGTAAGCTAAGACTGATTGTTCTGTCCGGATTCTTTGGATGAAAATTTGAAACGCAGAAAACTCTAGGGAATTCTACTTGGTGGCTAATACGTCTGTTTCACTGCCCGTATTTACATACACATTTTCACGGACTTATTTTTATCCGCGACTAGACTAAATTGAAAGTAAACTTACAAGGCATCTTGATTTCGGTATGGTTCCTGCAAAATAAACGATGAAGAGACATCAGTACATAAATATTCACCATTAATTTGTAATACAAGTTTTGGTTGAATTGGTTTCAACGATTGAACAAATATAGGAACTCCTTTTCTAGGGTTCCTTGGTGACAAACTGGGCTTTCACAGAAGCCCCGGCCATTAACGTTTGTTATTGTTTGCAAACAATCGATCTCATCTCCCAAAGACAATACATATTATTTTCAGTTACATCAACATGGCCGCCAGGCGTCATACTATTCTACATGCCAGGCGAATATACAGGTCCTCTGCTGTTAAAGGATAACATTTATTGCTATGTATAAACAAAAAGCTGCCTCACTGTAATCAAAATTAAAAGTAATAAAAACATTGCTCAAACTACTAATATTTCTGAATATCGACAGTTTAATTTCGCTTGGACAAGGCTAGACACGTCTAGACGGGTTTAAAATTTAGCAAAAGGACTGCATATAACTCAAGGATGAAACAATCTAAGAAATACATGTACACATGAAGTAGCAGTTTACTTACGTCTATCAAGGGCCACTGACCAGATATTAACAGACATGCAGTGAATCCAAACTCTATCAATTTTAAGTATTGAAAACGTAACTTAAACTGCATCACCCAGTACTGAACTAATGGCATTCTATGCAAATGAGCGATTTGTACAATTTGGCGTGGTCGTTTGGTTCCCTTAGGAGACTTGAACACAACGAAAGCGAACCAAATATGGAAGTTTCATACACCGAGAAGTATGAAAATATGCGGTATGAAAATACGCGTTCACCGGCCTACAATGCGTCCCCAACAGAAAAAACTTGCCATACACAATGAATATCTAAATAGTTAGGTGTACTGAGCAGAATTCGAGCACAACTGATTTTCTTGCCCTAACAGGATTCTGAGCACAATACGCGATTTTTACAAGCATTGGCGGCAGGCATAATACGCCAAGTTACAAACACAATTTATCCAAGCCCAGTTAGGTATATAGTTAGGTACGGTCTCTATAGGCACCAGCCCTCGCCCGTCGTGTTAACTCCCTCGCGGGATTTGACTAGAAAAGGACTCCCTACCGCAAGCTAAGACAAAATATTTATGGGGTGAAATTGGCAAATTTATGAAACGTTAACAAGTCGAACTGATTTGATCATTTGAGTGTGAAACAAAAGTCGCAAGAAAAAAGAAGTGTTTTTATCGACGGCTATGAAAAATCCTTCTTTCACGACTGAATTATTGTAGTGAAGTCGAAAAATATTGCAAGGTGTTTTAATATTTGACTCCCAGCACCAACCAGGCACGGAACTTTTACAATATGCATTACCATATATATCACACAACTAACAATCCCAAGCTACATACTGTGTAGCTAATATAGCTCATTCTTCTCAGTTTTCGTTACTGGGGATTTTTAAACGCTATTCCTGGAAACAAAGTTGGCCAGAAATAAATAAACAGTGAGTACTGGTCTGCAGTAAAGGCAAGCGTAGGCCGCAACAACGGAACGCCTTTTTGAAGATATTATTCGGCCATTAGCTTAGAATAAACATCAACAAACACAAAACAAACGCGACCATCTGAGGGAAGAAATTAAGTCTATCTAAAACTGTTATCAGCGATACTTACTGCAAGCGCTTCAGTAACGCCAATCATCAGAAAATCGAATTGGCTGCAAGATGCGCGCAACGCTGGGAAAGATGGTCTATTAATATGCAAACCTTCCAATATCACCAACAAGAACTTACAATACTTTCGAGGGTTACTATCGCCCAGGCGATCGCGTTGTCAACAGAATTTATAAATCCATAAATACTGACGAGCAGTGAACCATAAATATTGATGAGTCAAATACTGTAGGCATGCCCTCCTGAAACTACTGGTCGATATTTTCAGATAATGGTCTGATGCACGGAACCCTTCAGTTCATTTGCGGATTCGTGAAAACACAGTCACATAAATATCCCGCTAGCCTAAGAAAACAGCCGACATTTCGCGCGGTCGCCACTTACTTGAGCCCTCGCAAAACGACGTCTGAGAAACGAGCGCAGAAATTCCATACTGATGACGTATCACTACCCAGATCTAGGTAGTGCTTCTTGGTTGAAACGCGAGGGAATTTCGTTTCAACCAATTAGAAGCACTACCTAGATCTGGGTAGTGAAAGCCACCAGCATGGAATTTCTGCGCTCGTTACTCAGGCGTCGTTTTGCGAGGGCTCAAGTGGCGAGACCTCGCGAAACGTCGGCTGTTTTCTCAGGCTGATATCCCGCTGGTCTCAGGGTTTTTCTTTCTTCTTCTCAAACGACGATGAGCCTCGAAGCGGCGACAACGAACTAAAAATCAAACTTTGATTTCAGAAAATTTATTAATAAATTTCATGAAAGTAATTTGGGACGTTAATAAGAATTTTAAGTCACGTAATTTGTATTCCTTTATATTGTAAGTCTCGATACAGATCAATCTTTAAGTTAAGATTAGTAACTTGTAATATAAGCTACAGTGTGTATTGTGATTTACAAGTAACAGTAGTATCTATGTATGTTGTATTTGCTGTAGTATATGAGCAGACTCGAGTACAAAAGGAACCTCTCCTTCACGACCAATTCGTCACTAAGACCACCTTCGTGACCCGAGCAAAGATGTCATTTTTAACTGAAAAAATCCACTGAAAAATCTGATCACCCTGTTAATCCAACAAAATTCTTCTGACCCCTTAGTCAGTGGTCGCAATACTTCCAACGTACACATGTATGTTTAGGGATTTGACAGGTCGCCATTGTCAAGTAAAGGGCCCTGAAATGGGAACTGTGATTTGATATTTACGACTCACTTAAAGTGTTTAAAATTCTGCTCTTGCAAGTCGACGATCCAGATAAACGGAGGTACAGGTTAGGCAAACAACGGTGACTAGACGGTTTGTATTTGTTTGCACGTATACTGAGAAAATGTCGAAGAAATTCAGTCTTAAATATATTGTGAATGAGTACCAGTTTGCAGCAAGAAAACGAGGAAACGCCTTAACGAAGATATCACTTTGTGATTTACATTGAACAGTGAACAAGCACAACAATTGACGACTAAATGGCGTTAAAATCGTTGTATCTGCACAAAGTATTCGAGCTCCTAACTGCGATGGCTGGAGCACTCTTTATAAGCAGACGAATCAATATGAGATGCACACAGTGGCTGGCCTATTTCTGAGGTAAAAATTAAATGGTGTAATGTTTTGGTAATTGGAAAATATTTGCAAGTTAACCGCTTCTCCTGATGCCCAGAACTTCCTCTTTTAAAGTTTGTCTCCTCGTTTTAGTAAACGGCATTGAGCCTTTGTAGCCGCGTAAGTACGGAGAAATTTCATAGATTTCATAGCTTATAAAGCACAAATGTGACTGACAAGTCTGTAAAAGTGTCGTAAAAGTGCGATCTGGCCCTACAAAATGAGCGTGACAGTATTTACCTCACAGATACATTCGGCTTGACCTTTTATGTCCTTATTATTTCAAGGTAAGCTCGGTTAACAATCTGTAGTCACATTTACCTCCGCTCCCAAACTTTCCGTTAAACGTTAGATTTGAGAGTTATTTCCTAGCTGGATATTCTTATAGCTAGTCTTCTTGATATTCTATTGAAGGCATGAGAAGAAATTAGATACCGATCATGAGTAAATGTCTGGAATTAGGGTAAAACTAATTAATTCGATATTGAGACGTCATATTATTGTAAACAGAGCATAACTTGATCACGTACGCGATGCAATTTCATCGATGATTTAAATGATTAAAAAAAATCAAATTATCCGAAAGGAATTGCAAGTTGTCTAATTTGTGACAGAGCGACATGTTAGTACAGAACTTGCACGTAATACAGCGCGATTAGAACGTTTTCTCCTGTTCCGTCAACTAGTAAACAAATAGGACGCTTGGCATTTTCAACTGAAAGAAAATGCTGTTGAAATTCAGTCTTAAAATACGTTAAGAATGAGTACTGGTTTGCAGTCAGATACAAGTGTAGGGAACAAGGGAACTCCTTTACGAAGATCACACTCGGTGATTTGCATTGAACCATCAATAAGCACAATATGAACCGACAAAAAGACGTTAAAATTGTTGTGTCTATACCAAGCAATCGAGATATACTTACTGTGAGGACTTGAGCACTATTTGTAAGCAAACGAATCGCTACGAGATGCACCCAATACCAGCCGTAACATCAACTGACGATAAACCAATGTGACAACCGGAAGATGTGTTCACGTACTTACACCCATATAAATTATAATAATTAATATCAGCAGTGAACCTATAAAACCTTCACGAGGAGTTATTTATAATCATGCATACAATGTGTATAAATTAGGTCACGTAAAAATGTTTGTCAAGGTCACGGCAAATGATCACCGACCATTTTTGGTCTCTATCTAAAAGCGACAGCGAAATATTTCCTAATACACCCGATTTTTTAATTCCAGCTGTTCGTGTGCACACGCGGGTCTTTCAAACACGATTCGCCCGTCACAATTAGTCTACGATAATTACAACGCGTGGATAGGGGCGACGTCTGAGTAACGAGCACAGAAATTCCATACTGATGACGCGTCACTACCCAGATCTTGGTAGCGCTTCTGATTGGTTGAAAGAAAATTCCAACCAATCAGAAGCACTACCAAAACCTGGGTAGTGCACGTCATCAGTGTGGAATTTCTGCGCTCATTACTCAGACGTCGTTTTGCGAGGGCTCAAGTGGCCACCTCGCGAAACGTCGGCTGTTTACTCAGACTAGAAAAAACGACAATTTCTATTCTTTACCGTAAAAACACGCGACTGTATTTTGCAGATTATATAAGGAAATGGTTCCGAAACAACACAAAACAAAACAAACCACCGCCATCATTGATTAGTCAAGCCCACTTCTACGGAAGTTCGCTGAATTCCTATGATTTAACTCAATTCAAACAAGTTTTCAGTGATAACCAGTTTCACCAGCCATGCTCCATAGAGTGTGTCTTCCAAGAAAACGATGATGTAGAAAGCACTCAGAGGCGAGTGATCTCTACATTTGTCGAGTGTCACGTCGCAGAACGTTTACGTCGGCCCTAAATCCAATCTCAATTTAAAAAGTTTGAGAAGTATTTATTACATATGTTTTTACTTAAGCTTTTAAAGGTCTGGTTATATATCCAAATACCTTCAAAACGCACAAAATGCAGCCTCAGAGCGGAACCTAATTTTTCAACGACTCAGGCTACGTGACATGACTGGATTAAAAGTCTGAAGCTGCACTTCAAAGCCAAAGGTGTGAATTAAAGGCCGGTTTTGTCTAGCCTATAGGCATGCATGCGCTTGACATACCCATCTTCAGGTTTGTTGGACTGCCCAGTCCCGCTGGTCCGGCTTGGTTCCATGATTTGGCCATCAGATGTGCTCTTGCAGTTCCCCATGACGTCAGCTTAGACTGTAAACCTTAGAAAGGTGCCATGGTTTCCCGGTGAGATAAATTCACTAAGAAAACAAAAAGACAACAGTCAACAAGAATCCCGTAAAAGCTATCATATCAACTGAGAAATTTTAGTGCATGTTTTCAAAACTGACCCTGAAAAGTTTTCAGTTTTTAGTTAGAAAGTTTTAGCTAGAGAGAATAGCCCCTGTACCGTTTTTAAATGATTATTTAAACTTGCCTCGCTTCATTTCCTTGCCAAACCTTTACTTTTTTCTCAAACATTGATGACTATTTCAGAATACGTTCTGTGCATGGAACCCTATTTTGCGCTTCCTCCTGCTCCACTCTAGTGGATCGAAAAGTTTCTGCATTCAGGAGGCCATGTCGTTACAAACTCAATGGAATCCATTTTAACTTATCACCGAATGAGTAGACAAATTTTGCATGGAAAAAACATCAACGAACGCGTGACTCGGTCATTATTTTTAAGAGTTGCTTGAGGCGTCATCCTCTGTGTTGGTGAAAACTGAAATGGGACGACAAAATTATGAAAAACTGTCAATTCAATTTATAGTACTTCATCGCCCCTTCTACGTAATCCTATACTTTATTTTTTTCCTATGTTGTCATGGTAATGGCGAAACAAACCATACCGAAGAAAACTTTTTCAGGCATAACACCGCAGAGCCTGCTGTGCTCACTGAGGTGTACGCGGTATAAACACGATTACACAACTTGTGCGAGGTAATTTCGGTGTATTATCTAAGTTGAAAATAACAATACATGCTAACATTGTTCTGTTCCCAACCCATAACCAATGAAACTCAGGGGCAAAAATTTACGACCCATATATTACGCAGAGACCTGAACAACATCATGCAAATTAGTTTAATATTTTTAGTTTGTTCTGCTCTAAAGACCACAGCCATACCGAAAACCTTTCGCGCTTTTGTTTACAACCCCTGGCAAAAATAGCGACCTTGATAGTGGGGCCAAATAGCTGGATAAGCAAAAACGCAAAAGGTATTCAAAAAGATGGTAACGGATTGACAGTTAATTTACTAACGAAAATTAACAGCATGCATTAAATAAAGTTGAACCAATTAACATACAGTGGACATCCAAGCTCGCGGTGATGACATGACCTCCAATAAATATTTACAAAACTGTTACCGTCCTTAAACATGCAAACAAATTTTTAAAAGCACTTTGAAGAGGTTACCTAAGTATTTCTACGCTATACACATGGGAGGTAAATCTTGTCTATGCATAGCATCTAGCGGGATAGAACTTCTGATCGCGTGAATTATTGAAAGAGATTCAAAACTAACCTTTATCTAGGTTAATTATCTGCAGTGTTTAGACGTAGTGACGGCGATTTAGTTTTGTGGAGTACAGCAATGAAAACATTGCTTTACATCTGCAAATTATGATTAATACTTGCCTGAAACGCCAAATTTAACCGACGTACAGCAGCGGAGTGAATCGTTGATAATGTTGTTCTTAGGCACGATTACGTCATTTTAAATAAATGTTCACCAACAGATCAACGTCATTAGTTCGACGACGTCACGTATTACTACAACGTCCCAAATGTTTCGTAAACTTGTCTCGCAACGACTAAAAATCGTGCTTTGCGGCGTTGCGAAACAAGTCGGTGGAAGCAAGCCATCTTATATTGCGAAGCCCGGGCACAAAGCGGCAGCGTTGTACCGTTGCCTTTATCGTCGTGAAACGGTATAACCGTCAAGCCGATTTGAGGCTTCAAAAATAAGATAACATAGTCCAAAATTAAATGAGGAAACGCGCTTTATTTCCACAACTGAGCCACAGCAACAAATAGCAACAATGCATTGCACTTTGAACTTGCTAACAAAATCTGCGCTCGAAAACAATATGTACCCAAAAAATATCCCAATTTATCTCATTTATCTCAATATAAACCTCCGCAATATAAGCATGCTCCCCTTCGCTGCGTTGGATGCTATTCTATGGCAGTTACTTTCAACGTTGCCCTTCCTAAGGAAGGAACCCTCTGATGCATCTGTGTGAAACGAAGCTATGTGGAACTAAATTGCACTTGTCGGAGGAAGAAACACGACTCGGTCACCTAGATGGAGATACATTCTACCAGAGTAAGATCTGGCCTTTCAGCTAACTATTATAGTTTGAAATTGATCCTTAAATCAAAAAGACTGTCTGTGATTATGAGGACAAATAAGTGTGGATAAAGCTTACTCGACGTTTACATGTCTAAGCCCTCAACACTTAAATATTACTTTACTTTTGTTTACCAAGTAAGCTTATTTTCGCAGTAATTTTAACATATCAATAGTTAAAACACAACACCTTTGAAATTCACTCTTAAAGAACGATCGATGTCAGCTACCGGTTGTCACTGGCGAATGTAGTGTATCATCACAGGCCCCAATCAGTGTCGTTTTGGTAAGTATGAATAAAGATTACTTCAATTACTCGAAGAAAGTTAACGTACATTTTTTAAGTCACAGCAACCACACAGGAGACTTTTAAACGCTGGTAGTGTCAAAACGTTGTTCTGTTCGTACCTCATTCTCGGGAGAGCGTATCAGCAGGTACATCGTACGTAGTGATCTGCCGAGCAGTCTGAGATTTGTTAGGTAGCGTCTGCATAATGAATTTTAAAGTCACTTCATTTTTCTTGGTCCGTGATGGGAAACGCATCACTGAAGGAGAGTTGGGAACAGATGCTGCCACGTCCATCAGACCAAAGTTAACGGCAGCATGCTGGCATGAACACGTGAACACCACGCACGTAAGCATGTGAACAAGCTGCTCACGTATTGCAAGGCTCTTTGGGAACTCGTGATCAATGTTGCCCTCTCTCAAAGGAAACCCATTCTCGTGCAGGTCTTCAACCCAGGCCTGAAACTCGGTGTCCTTGACAACGTCATCATCTGACTTGTAGTGCAAGGAGATGACTGTTGGATGAAAGATGCCATGGCTTTCCAAAGACGAAGTGCATCATCTCTAAAGAAAGAAGAATAAGACAAACACAGGAGGAGAATTCGATCAATTTAAGTATTGCAGTTGTCCGCCCAAATCCGACACCAAAGAAGGTACACGTGCTATAATAATAATAATAATAATAATAATAATAATAATAATAATAATAATAATAATAACAATCTTTCTACAGGGAGCTCACTATACTTAAGTGATATTCTGCGAGGCCCTATGGAAAAAAGAGTAATAAATACTTAAAATAACGGTGATAATAGATAACAAGATAAAACATCAAAGCCAAAAAATGCTTTGCTTGGTACATGAATGGCGTTTAGGCCTCCAAGGGAATCCAGTTCTATCCCGGTAATCCATGGCCAAACGCACTTGTTATTTAATAGATTGCTTACGCTAACAAATTCAAAACATTATATTTGGCTTCGATTGATGAAAATGCCTTTCGCCTTTTCAAATTTAATGCTAAGACTATATGGCATTGCCCCTTTTAATATAATGAAAAATATACATTTCGAAATTATCTTTCAATTTTGAGCACCCCAGGTAGTTAACAGCTTGAACAAATCTAAGCGATTTTCACCTGTAATAAAAGTTGGGTAACTTATCCCCATTATCAACGCCTCTCTCTTTCAGCATTTCCGGTAAGGACAGCATACAAAACTTGAACGCCTTGTACGACTTCTGCATTAGTTTTAGATGACGTCCTTCTTAGGTTTTCAACATTTCTTTTGTGACTGTGTTGGCCGCCATGACGGAATTGAGATGGGGAGACAAGAGCTGAAAGAGGGGGTGGATTGAAGGCAATTGTCGTCTCGTGGCCACTGCAAACGCCTCCATCTGTGTTTTGAGCAGAATGGTGTTTGCCTGTCGATGGGACAAAAAAGGTGAAAGCTGTTGAGCACTGTAACATGGTGATAATTGCAATTGAATGAAGATATTTTGGGTGAGAACCCCAGGCACAGGTTGTAAGCTAATCTACTCGGTTGACTTTTTTTGCTCCACAACGTACAGACCTTCACCCAAATAGGTTTATAACTCTGGAACTTAATTTTTCAGTCTAATGTGTCGCCACTCCAGGATAGGTGTCAAATTTGTATGCAGAATTAACTTTTCAATAAAGATATTTGTTTTCATCTGTCCTTGGCAAATTGGTTAATCTCGAAACAGAGGCTCATATTTAGCGGAGAAAAAGTTTAGGGTAACTACTTTTATTCTGGCCAAACAACTGAACCAACATTATACTAGCAGATATGCTAGAGAAGAATGTAGTAAATATGTTTAGGGTGCTGTTTTAAGGCGGATTATTTAAAGTCTGAGTAAGAATAACGATATAAACGGGGGCCTAACCCTGCGTGTAAGTATGTCAGTCTGAGTGGCTTAATCATGGTTTTGTCTTGCTATATGCCTTGTTACGGTATACGGCAGACACTTAAATGTTGGAGTTGTCCAACCTCGTCCACGGGGTCTTTATCGGTTTTCAATATGGCGGCAACCTGGGAGTTGACCACCCTTACGCATTAACTCGGTTTAAACCAGAACTAAGCTATGTTAGAACTCCTTCCAACTGTTCCTATATTACAGGTACTTGTAGCACTTTAGCACGGTTGCCACAAAAGGTTTGTTAAGAACGCCAGCGCACCATTCAGACGACAATTTTGTTACCTGTTGTACTTGATAGTCGGCGTTACGTAGCCACATCTTTGCCAGTAGCCAATCATATTGAGAATCGTTGGGAGTCCATATTGGGTTGGTGTCACTCGGTTGCTGGAACAGCTGAATGGCAATAGGCACCAGGTCCCCGGAGCTTTTGACGTAAAAGAGTCCCAGCGGTTGCGCCGTGTGACTGGATGCCCCGTCCACGTCCGTGAGAGCAATGCCTTCAAGTTCCTATGGATACGAAGATAATGCGACCACTGAAATGCCTGAACTTTTACATGTAACATGGGGACTGCTACTTTTGATCACTATCAACAGCCAAATCAATAAATAAATACACACTTTAAGTTCAAAACTAGGTGAAAACAAGTAAAATACCTTCATTTCATCTGTCAGGGATTTACCACGATTAAGGAATCCCTTCACCAATTATCTTCGGTTATTGGAAAGTTTTTTGGGAGCACCTCACAGCGTCTGATGTCATTCGGATTGCCGCCATTTAGGAATTGCCACCCAAACAAAGCATCGTCAATCCAGCGGTCCTGTTCGGAAATTATCGGCTCACCACCGGGCAAGCGAGCTATGATTTTTCTGTAGTCATCAAAACTGTTCCAGCTCCCTTTCGAATTCGACAGAGATGAAAGGCCCAAGAGTTTTGCCGCTTGAATTTTGCGTTTGTCAGACCAATCTTTGACGTCTTCCGGATCCTTTAGTTGATCCGTCATTTTATCTTGTAAAGAAGTGTCAAAGAAGCCTGGAAGATCTTCAAATTCCGGAAGAGTTCCCCATTTGTATCGTTCTTAATTTTGCTGCAATTCAAGGATTCTTTGGGATCGTATCGCCTCTGGTTGGTCTTCAAAAGGGGTAAAAGCTACAAAACAAGAAAAGGAACCAATGCATCTGCTAAGCCTCTGTTTGCTCTACTCATTGGATGGTAGAGCTCCCTATTATTACAACTTCATAATAGATAAGAGACACTACACGTACTGAAGAAGGCAATGTAGTAGGTGTGGTCTGTGATCGAGAGTAGTAAGGTCCTCGTTGTTTCCTTTTGTCTTTTTTCCTAGATTTCACCTAGGACAGTCCACCACGCTCTAGTCTAAAGAGGTGCATGCAATCTTGCTAAGAATATTACCAGTAGACTCTTCTGGAAAATTTCATCACACAGAATTTGCAAGGATGTCAGATCACTTGATCCCAAAGAGATTAAATTGATTATTAATTATACTTTTTAGCTCTGTTGTAAGAAGGTCGTTTTTATTAAGTTGTTCCTTAAGATTTTGCATTAAAGAGATTTGACTGGTTTTCTACAATTAGGTAGATCACGGTGACACCCGAGGATCACGGTGGACACCCGAGGACACCCATCCGTAATAAGGAAAGTCAAAAGACCCCTTCTCAGAGGAACTTGTCACGTGGATCTTGTTAACGAACCAATCAGATTTCTTTTGGCACCAGCCACCTCCATCGTTTCGAAGATTGATGATTAACACCTCACCAACCTCCATCGCCTCTATAGAGTACTCATCCGTGTTTGCTTCTTTGGATGTCGTACGGTCAGAGTCAAGAGAAATCAAATCTGTTTTCCCTTTGGTTCCTGCAACAGAATAGAAACGTAGACCCTTGACGACCCAAACTACAGATTCCATCTCGAGCACGCAAGGGAAACCAAAACCTGTTTGAGATAACGGGAGTTCGAGAAAACCAGTTTTAACCCTATTTAGCCTGGGGTGGGGGGGGGGGGCACATTGTGCCCGCGCTGACTTTAGCGAACTATAACTTTTAAACGGCTGGACGAATAATCACCTAATCTTGTGACTTTTCCTAAAATTTATCAGAGAAAATTCCCCTGTGTCAATGACGTGTCTATAATGATTGACGATTCCATAGCAACTGTCTACTCAGGAGTGTATTGTTCTGTCGTTTTTCAGTCTTTTTTTTCAGTTTTTTACCCTTCGTTTGTAAGAAAAAGATAATCCTTTGCTTTTTTGTGGTTGTTTTGATTAAGTATGTTTCCTAGAACAAATTCATATATTTTTCGATGTCGTCATTGTCAACTATATGACTGCAGGCTCGGGATCCAAGACGGCGGCCTCAAATTCAAAATGGCTGGTTTGTGACGCCATTATGACGTCATGACACGTCATAATTGATACGTCATAACACCTATCCATTAGGTTAATTACGTACTAAAAACGTACCAAGTTTCATCACAAGAGCGTTAATACTTTTCGGGATTTGTAGGGGGGAAGGGGGAGGGGGGTTCCGAAACTCAAAAAAAGCCCAGGCGAAATAGGGTTAAACGAGATAGGAAATAATCCAGCTCCAGCTCGAAATAGAAGGGGATTCGAGAGAGCCAGGTTTGGAGATAGCGGAAGTCCGCAGTAGCTCTTACGTCTTCCAAACTCGAGCACATAACAGTGCTGTATTTTCCTTTTATTACAGTACTTTAAGGCCGGGCAGTTCAAGCAAGTTTCGCAAATCAGCAGCTCAAGACGGTTTGAATTATCGCAATTCTGCTGCGATGAAAAACTGACCAACACGCGTAATAGCTTCCTTTAATGTAAATTAAGTGTCGTACCTGGCAAAAATGGATTCAGATTGCATATTTAAACCATTAAAAAATTGTTTAAAAGGAAGTGCACAATTAAATAAACGCTGAGGAACAGAAAACTCGAAAATTTTCGATATTAACTCCTAAGGATCACTCTAACTTGATCGGATTATGTCAACATTACCGTTTTTCTAACCTGTCAGTGGTAAGCTTATCGAAGGCACACTGTTAGTTGCTGACTGGCTGCCAGTCTCTACAGTGATGACGTAAGTAGCCACGTGTTCAGGCACTAAGACTGTTCTGCGCAAGGCACGAAGCTTTTGACTGAAGCTGTACAACTCTCTTCGTATGTGCGCCACTACATTCGGATCATCAACTGACCGCGCGGGAAGCAGATCCAGCGAAGGCGGGAGATTATTATAGCTTAAACCTAGTCGTTCAGTGGCTGGTGGTGACAACAATGACGTCATTGTTATGTTAGCCACGTCAAGCCACGGATGAGTGTTCTCGTCCCATTCCCTTCCGATATAAAGTGTGGTCGGTGCATCATCGTCTTAAGCTTCATGGAGTTGTACCTGAAGTTTGTACCTTAGAGGTCCCCGGCTTACTCTCTCTCTTTGTACTCACGCTTGAGGTAGTCTGGTGGTAGCTTCTCATTTGGTGATCTTTCCGGCGTTATCCTACGTTATAGATCAAATGTTATGTTAACTAATCTCCGTCGATTTCTTTTTCTCTTTTGGTTGTTTCCAAGTGTTTCTCTGGTTGAAGATACCGTATATTCCGGCCTGACCTATTTCCCTAACGACTTATTGACGCTGCAAGGAGAATGGTGAGTTATATCACTCTTAGAAGTTAAGTTTTTAAACAGAAGTTCCACCACAAAATGGATGGCACCATTTGAACGTTTTCCAGTCGTGGCATAATGTTGACCCAAACGTTTCAAAATCTCCTGAAACCAAAGATCACCTCCCACAATTAATACGCAAGTTTGAAACGGTTTTATGGTAACTTAAGGTATCAGGGTACCCCAAATGACAACATTGCGTTTTCACCGTTTGAGCGTCAGGCGTTTCACAAGGACCCTAGCAAACTATATATTTTCTGAAAGCTTAATAATTGAAGATTACGAAAACGTATTTAGATAAAGAAAAAAGACAACTGTGTCGAAGATAGAGACTACGTTTTTAAAAAGTACATCGTTCACAAAATCGGTTCCGCTCCAGTCGAGAATGATCTGGAGAGAAAGACGAACATCGCGCCGAATTCTTCACACCTTTGTCTCAAAAACCGTGTCTCCGAATTTTTGTATCTGGCCTGGTTTATTTTCTGCACTCAGTTTAACTTTGAAGTTCTAAGAAACACCTCTCCTCTTTCTTTTACGGCCCATAACTTTTGAATGAAAGCAAAAAATAAAATTCGGAGACACGGTTTTGGTGTCAAATTACGTGGCAACATTGTCGCCAAGTTTGAGCTTAAAGGGTTGAAAACTCGCTGAACGCGAACTTAAAATGTGCGCCCCATTTCTTGAAAAATTAGTTTCGAGAAAAAAGCCAAAATATGATTTGGAAACTTTTTCCGGTCTGACGAGATTAAAACACCTAGGTGTCAGGATAATTACCTGCGGTTGACAGAGGGGAGGCTCAACTTACCGCCTTACAACAATAGCACAAACATGCCGACAAGAATGGTATCAAATTCTGCGTGTTTTTATGTTGGAAAGCGACTTTCGTTGAGTACGAGTGCCGTTCAAAGGGTCTTCAAACGCAATAAACGGAAATTTTAAAGTCATAATATCACGTCGGCTGTAAAATGCCGAAGGCATCATCATTTGAGCTGGGTTAGACTACCCGAGCTGCCGGGACCTGAAAGACGAAAGGAAAGGCGAAAGGAAAGCACACTGAAATCTGCGAAGAAGCCGCCACGTGTTCGGCTCAAGATCTAAGAGAGAACATCCTCTCAGAAATGCGAGCAATTAGGAAAAAATAAACTTCTTTATTACTGGAGACAACTTTCGTACTTTCCTGGACATGCCGTCTTTTGCGCCAAGTTGATTCTTTGATACATCTGGCTTTGTAGAAATGTTATGGAATTTGAATGGATGGATTGTTTTTCGCCATTCGCGAGTGAGGAGTCAGGAAGCGCAAGTAATTCCTCAACGCTCGATCTGTTCTCTCTCTCACTCTCTTTCACAGATATGATCGAAGCCACTGTAGACACACTCGAAATAAGTGGGAACTGCTACGCAATCGATCGCGTGTCAAAACATCGGGGCCCTGTTATGTCACATGCTATTTTCAGCGTTGTTGACAGATGACTGTCAACACATGATTAGAGAAAATTAATGCCACAAATCGTTTTTCGTCCATAACTTTGCGTAGAAACAATCTCTTTTTCTGAAACTATTTGTAAAAGATAGGTTTGAATATTATCTATCTGAAAATAACAGAAGTGAATTTTTCGAAAACATGGTCAATTTTGGGGTATCATGATACCTTAATAAAGAAGAACAATTACACGAAAAAAGATGTTGAACAGTCTCCTTACCAAAGTTGCCGCTGCATTTCTGCATTTCTCTGACAGCAAACCTGTTTCTGGTGACCCGTCAGCTGGTACCATTCGGAATCTGACGTATCTTTTGACGCCATCAAACGCTTTAAAGTCGAAGATCACTTTAGTGTAATACCGCTGATCGTAGAATGAGTCGGACTTTAGTCGCAGACCACCAACGTTGGCTTGAAGGCTTGTTATGAAAACAATAAAGACATAGCAAAATAGCTCGTAATGTGCTAAAAACGCACGAATACTAGGGGAAAAGTTGACGTATAATTAGTCTTAGGTATGACAAACATTTTTAGTAACAAAATGTAAATAAATAAATGTAAAGCTACTGTGTTTTATTTGGTCAGAGTGGCCCATCCAGCAACAAAGGAGCCCTGTATTACAAAATTTACAATGGTTACTTAAAGAAAAGATTATTTACAAAACTAAAGTTACTTGAGAATCTTAGTTAAACAAATAAAGTGTAATAAAATATCCATCATACACTGGGTTTCTGCTGAAAATTTGTGAAAGCAAAAAAAAGGAGTGTAAAGCCAATTAAGGCCTCCTCCTGAACAAAGTTCAAGTGGGTGATGGTTAAGGAGATATAAAATACACCAAGACGGCGTTTATAGTCAAGGTAATCTAAAACTTAACAGTAACTTTCTTGTTAAAGGCTAAGTTGTATATGTGGCTTACAAACAGGATTTAATACTAAACGACTTAAGCGTTTGGTTGAACGCAAAGGATGATGACTTCTTTGCTACATCTACGGTATAAGAAATGATGCATGGGTCACCCTGCCCAGCTTTTTGGAGAAATTTCTTGTCCATTTTTATTTACTTCTCCAGAGAGCTTTGCCTTAAAGAAAACCTACCAAGCTCTAAATGTGCGCTCGCTATAGACACCAAAAATGGACCCTTGTCAGGATGAATTTATGTTAATAATAATTTACTAGAAATACGTGACTCGCAGAACCTCGCGAAGCTCGGGCACAGGTGCACCACAAAATTGATTGATGGGGGTCGGGAGAGGATAGAGTTTTGCTTTAACTGGAGGTGTGGAGGGGTGGCCACAGTGGTCCCGAATTGTGAGTTAAGATCAACATTCTGGTTCCCAGTCGTTTCCATGTAACTTGCATCCAATCCTCTGTCATGTATAAGAAAATACGTTCAGCCCCCACCCCCCCCCCCCCAACTTCTCTTCATTCTGACATAAGGTAAATTGCTCTTTAGAGAGGATGTATATAGTATTGCTGTGGACCTGTTGTCAGGGCCAATGTGTGGTGTTTCTGTTTATTTTGGTTGGGTGAGAGTATAGGTTTATCAGAAATGCAGTTCAAATTCCAACTTGGAACTTGTTATCTCCAACATTTACCCAGCCATTTCCTTTAGATTCTGTTGTACAGCTTTTGTTCTATTTACTGGGTATTGACAAGTGTCAATAGCTAACACAATTCATTATTTCCCTTGAATGGTTGAGATACTGTAGCAGGAGTCTACTACTGCTGAAGAGTGATGCGGTGTATTTAAAAAAAATTATCCATTTTTACCCAAAAATTGAAATAAGAATAATACAGAATAATGGCAAGCAAAGCACAGAGTTTCATATTGATGAGGTAGCATGTTTATTCATTCCCCCAACACACTATAAAAATTGGATTAGATAATTGTCACAATAAAATAATAAGTTAGCCCTTGAATCCCCAGTTACCAGCATCTCCCTACAATGGCAATGCTTTAATTAGGTCATCAGAATTAAGGAATTGATCACCAAACATGAATAGTGTTAATTTCAGTAGAAAGAAGTTCTCTGCACTAGTACTACAAGAAATGTATAAAGACCAGTAAGGAGAATTTGCAGGCTTACATTGGGGCTTAGGGAGGTCAGTTGGTATGGAAAGCAAGAGTAGCTAATTAAGGGAAAGGGTGAATGTAGATTATAGCATGTGAAACCTTCAGAAGTAAGTAAACTTTCACATAGACAGATCATGCTGAAGGTGACCAGGATCTCAATTCCCCTGATTTTGGTGCTTGCTTGTGCGCTGCGAGGAGACCTGTGATGCTGGTCACTGCATGTAGCATGAAATTATTGTCAATAATTAATGTTAAGCAGTAATTTTTGTTACACATTAAATACATGCATGTATGTACCTATACCCGCTACACATTTTAAAGTGGTAATTGCTAGGCAGAGCAGTACTTGTAAGTGCATTTCCAAACCAAATTGTGAACAGAAATTGTCCTTTCTGATCCATCTGAATATTATTTTTAAACTATTAATAAGGTCAATATCCATAACGGAAAACATAAACTTTTATAAATTCTTACTGATTCAATATGAATTATTTCTTTCAAATATTTTTCGGGAACGTCCTAAACTTAGAATTTAAATTCTTTTTACTGCTCATACACAAATATGCAAATTGTTGTGGGAACTGAAACCTATTTTGTGAAATAATCTCATTTCTCTTGTGTAATCAGTAATTTTGATCATACTTGGAAAAGTAATTACATGTTGATAATAATTACTAGTACATCAAGAGTAAAGATAATGGTAGAGAGAGGAAATAATTTTGAGCCAACCTGTTCAGTCACCGTCCGTTGGAAAGGTAAATTTCTAGCAAAAGTATTTTGATGATCGTGCATTTTTTGTCGCCTCTCGTTGCTTCTATAACAAAATCCTTTTGTCGAAGCACTTCTAGTCGGTGTCGCCGGTCCTGATCGGTTTCAGCATACATTTTCTCGAAGAGTTTGTAGCCGCTGAGTTCATTGTCATTATTCAATTGGTGTGGCTGAGTTATAATTTCGAAGACCTTATATCGATTCTGGCGTTGTTGGGGAATCTCGTTTTGTGGCAGCGCTGTGCTATCAAGCTAAATTTAAGCTACGTTGTGTATGTTCCAAGATTTCTCGCCTGTAATATTCCAGTCTCCTGTTTGTGTCCTGCTGACGGCTTTAGTCTTGCTAGGCTATTACCGGTAAACGATGTTCTCCTACCCGTGCTTTCTTGTCGTCGACTCTTTCGCCTTCGTTGCTCGCGCTGAATTTCAAGTCGGCGTTCACGCTCAGTTTCAGTTGTAAATCTACCCCGGAATGGATTTTGAGCCACTTGTTAAACCAGGGGTTGCTGTCTAATTACTTGTTCACAGACGATGAATAAAAATATCAGCACGTAAATGTACGTAGCGAAGCAGGCAAGAAATGAAGAAACACGCCGAAGAAACATGAGAGTGCGCAACTGTCAGCGGTCGCGATTTGGTTTTGTTGCTAGGCAACTGTGCGGACACCATCGAAATATATATGGGCAGATCGGGCAGATCGAGATTTGACCGCCCTTAGCAATCCTCGCGCGATCCCCACGCGACAAATTTGTAAACCTCGCTACGCTCGGAGGGCCTTCGGCCCTCCTGGCTTCGCGAGGAACAAAATGTGATAGTTGCTGTTTCACTCACTAATCGGGTTCAAGAAAAAGGTAGGTCCTGAAATCCTTTGTGATCTTTGCTGCCACAGCATCGTCGATAGCTTTCGTGTTAAACAAAGGTGTTGTCGGCCCAGTCATCATGATAAGGTCTAACGGACTCTCCTCGTCATCGCTTCCAGAAAACCTCAGCGATCCAGCACAGAAAACAACCAACACGTCGTCAACTGAATCGATAGTGGAGTGACACAGGCAGACTGGGAACGAACGTCCAGGGGTGAAAAACTAGCAGGCGGGAAACTGGGGATTAGTTACAACTGTGGCGATGCCTTCAGCTCCAACGCCAACCGGATGAGTTGACCTTTGACCCTTGAGCAGAGCCTTTAGCCAAACAAAAGCTTAAACTTTGTCGTTTGTAAACAAATTTTTGTCGCATCGAAATATGTAGCTGGTGGAAGAGGCTACGGGATAAAGAAATGTATAATCAATGATGAGTCCTACACAACTGTTATCTCAGACTCTTTCAATGAGCCAGCACAATCATGCTTCGGCCAATCATGGGCGGTGGGATACGTGGTTTTTGATTAAATATAATCGTATTACCCTTGGACTGCGTGCAGACGTCTCCTATTTCCTAATTAACTAAAATGGAGTAGTTTCTTTTTGGTTTTGTCCTTACGCCTGCCTCAGATGATCCAAGAGGTAAAAAAATAAGCTCATTTCGTCTCATGGATTTTCATCCTCCTTGATCAAGGGATATTAAAACAGGCTTTGTATCTGCGTCTCAGAATTTAAACAAAGATCCTCAAGGTACCAAATCTGAGTGTTGAATAATACCGGAAACTCCCTAAAAGAAAAAAAAACATGCTTAGGATGTCTGTCTATGCTTAGGACACCACATCTGGGGCAGATTTGGCGACAAAAGACAAAGGGCTATATAACAATTATTTCACGCACGGTTCATGGATAACCAACACTAACAAGCAACTTAGTTACTTTCGGAACTAAAATTTAAAAAAACCTAACTCTCTTGTGCTGAGTGTTGCGTCATTGTGCTTGTTGCGTCATTGTGCGTCATTGTGCGTGTTGCGTCATTGTGCGTGTTGCGTCATTGTGCCTTTTCAAATTCCTCCATCTTCTGTTTGAAGACTTCTTCCCCCATGATTTCTCGATATACTTCGTAACCATGATTTTTCCCTGAAAGTAACGGTCTGCATTAGCCACATGTGCAAGTTACGAAAGGAAAAAATAAATTATGTCGGGAGTGGGATTCGAAGCCACGCCTACATCAGTAGACTGCGCCCTGAACGCAGCTCCTTAGACCGATCGGCCATCCTGACTTATTTGAATTCTTCAGTATTACCGCCATTTAGTTTTCAGTTTTGCAGTTCTAGAACGAAGCATGCTATTAAAGAACTTCAAATTTATATTATCTGTCTTTGAAGAGATAATAATGACGGCTTTTAAGCATTGCATGACATGCTAACAATGGCGTTCTTATGCAGCTACTTCTTTTTGCCCCCCGCAAAGTTAACAAAATAGGGCGTTAAGTATTCTAGGCTTGCAGGCAGTTGTCAACCGTTACTTTGCAAACTCATGATGAAGTGGATGATGATTTTCCTGTAAAAATTAAACTCTCGGGAACTTTCGTGACGTTTGGTGAATTGAATGAATGAACATGAAACAGACACAGACATGGAAGCAAAGAAAGATAAAGAAAAGATAAATTATAGTAAAAGAAAAATAATCAATCAATAAATAAATCAAACAATAATATGTAACAACAACAACAGCCAACAAAACAAACGTACATGCCATTCTGCTACCAGTTTAGGCTAACAGGGTACAGCTGATGTCTGGAACAAAACAACAGTTTCGTAAGTAAACATATCACCAAATGCATATTTTCTTGACGTTGGACATCTATAACTTTTTAAATACGCAAGCAAAGACTGCGGTACTTTTTCACGTTTTTACCTGAAATTTATCCGGAAGCAGTTTGGAGAGACATGTTATTGTCCATGCATAGAATATGATGTTTTGAAGAAATCAAGAAGTCCTACATCGCCAATCCAAGATGGCTACCGTTTGCAATTCATGACGTATCTCCGACGTCATGTAACGGTATCAGCTCATGATCTCACTTAGAAGAAACATTATTGGATGTAGACTAGTTGGGAGAAAATATATTCCGCATTGGGCTCCGTCCCTTTGCGACTCCGCCCAATACGGAATATATTTTCTCTCAACTAGCCGTCATTATAAGGCCGTAATGTCGTCTCAAAATCGAATTTAGTGTGTAGTACCGTGGGCGCGCTCAACCTGTTACACCTGTAGTTCTCTTTCAAGTTACTGAAAAAGGTTGAAAAAGGTTAAGTTGGATAGTAAATCTCTTATTAGATTTTTCGGTGTGAAGTATGGCCGTGTAATTTTACTCGTTGTTTGTATTTTGACACGCCCTGCGGGCTCGTCAAAATACAGCACAACTCGCAAGAATATACGGCGATACTTCACACCGAAACATCTAATAAAATATATGGAGAGGATATTACACGGCGGCGCGAAGATATGAATTTTATTTTCGAGTGGTAAAAACAATATTTTACGAGCGAGCGCAACGTAAAATATTGTTTTTTGACCACGAGAAAATAAAATTCATATCTTTAAGTCACCGTGTAATTTTCTTTTTATTATATAGACAAGAGTGTCTTCGTACAAAAAACAGTGGAAAAGCAGGAAATGACGTCATCGATATCCTCACTAGTGAGGATATGGAAAATACGCCACTCGAGTCCCGGATGTAGTTTTGTATGAACTTTCAGTACTAGTAGTCTATTTTCCACTAAAACACTCTTGTCTATATAATACATCACGAGCCAGAGAGAACCGGAAGCTTAAAAATTCGCAAGGTCTGGTTGCTAGGGAGTGACGTCATGGGCTTGAAAGTTAGCCGTCACCGTATTTGACTTGCGGTTTCACACCCGCAGGGTTTCTATCGGGCTCTTTTGACTTAAAGTTCTAAAGAGGTTGGATTTCATAAATATTTTGACAAGAGCGGTAAAATTCGATTATTCAATCTTTCACTCCTTTCCTTCTGCGAATGGATGCTTTCGATAATCGGCGGGTTCGAGCTCTCTACAAGCACTTCAGGGAGTGTTTTTAACTAAATTAGAAGATGTGTGAAATGTGGCGTTTCAGTGTAGTCCGTTCACTGGCAAGTTTTATGAACGAAGTGGCCAAGTACCAGCTCGCAGACGTGGCGGGCTTTCTGATCTTTCTGATCGGAGAGTTACCAAAGAAGAGCTGTTTCTTATTTGGTGTTGCTTTTGCAATTCCGCGTTACAAATGTAAAGCAAGCAAAGCGTGATATCGGCGAGAATTACCTACAAACAATGCAGTACAGACTACAAATCACTACGGCGAAACATCTTCAGGTAATGGAAGGAATCCACTGTAACATGTAACTGGTATTCTAGCGAAATAACCGTACAACGAGGTAAGTCATTCCTTCGATCGTTTCTTTAGATACGGTAAACGCTTGCGTCCGCTCGCTCGCAATCTCTCCTTTCAGGGATAATCGAGCGAAAAAAACACAGCAGCAGCGAGCTCCAAACTCGCCTGCCGCGTGGAAACGTGGGCCGCGCGTGATGAGCTGCCGCTGTAAGAGCACGCCACGCTTATATTTATTTTTAAAGAAAAGTAACTCTTTCACAAATGCGGTTTTCAAAGAGGTCCTTAACGAAATAAATAAACTAAACATCTATGAACTCTTTCGTAAGAAAAAAAACAAGTAAACAAGAAGCCATGTTATACACTCTGTAGTAAAAATAACATAATTGAGGTGACACGCGCATTTGAATACCTTTTCTCGTTTACCCAGGTTGGAGTCCATGGCATCACCGTATGCCAGAGCGCTTCTGGGATATGCAACATAATAAACATTTTGAGACAAAATTTAAGAGAAATGTTGTTTATCTTTTCCTGGTTCACCCAGGTTGAAGTCCATGGCGTCAACGTATGCCTGAGCGCTTCTGGGATATGCAACATAATAAAAATGTCGATACAAAATTTAAGAGAAATGCTGTATATCTTGTCCTGGTTCACCCAGGTTGGAATCCATGGCATCACCGTATGTCTGAGTGCTTCTGGGATATGCAACATAACAAACATTTTAAGACAGAATTTTAGACAAATGTTGATATCTTTTTCTGGTTCACCCAGGTTGGAGTCCATGGCATCAACGTATGCCTGAGCGCTTCTGGGATATGCAACATAACAAACATTTTGAGACAGAATTTTAGACAAATGTTGATATCTTTTCCTGGTTCACCCAGGTTGGAGTCCATGGCATCACCGTTTGTCTGAGCGCTTCTGGGATATGCAACATAACAAACATTTTAAGACAGAATTTTAGACAAATGTTGATATCTTTTCCTGGTTCACCCAGGTTGGAGTCCATGGCATCAACGTATGCCTGAGCGCTTCTGGGATATGCAACATAACAAACATTTTGAGACAGAATTTTAGACAAATGTTGATATCTTTTCCTGGTTCACCCAGGTTGGAGTCCATGGCATCACCGTTTGCCTGAGCGCTTCTGGGATATGCAACATAACAAACATTTTAAGATAGAATTTTAGACAAATGTTGATATCTTTTCCTGGTTCACCCAGATTGGAGTCCTTGGCATCACCGTATGCCTGAGCGCTTCTGGGATATGCAACATAACAAACATTTTGAGACAGAAGTTAAGACAAATGTTGATATCTTTTCCTGGTCCACCCAGGTTGGAGTCCAAGGCATCACCGTATGCCTGAGCGCTTCTGGGATATGCAACATAACAAACATTTTGAGACAGAATTTTAGACAAATGTTGATATCTTTTCCTGGTTCACCCAGGTTGGAGTCCTTGGCATCACCGTATGCCTGAGCGCTTCTGGGATATGCAACATAACAAACATTTTGAGACAGAATTTTAGACAAATGTCGTACATCCTTTCTGGTTTACCCAAGTTGGAGTCCTGACATCACCGTATGCCTAGAGGCACTTCCGGGATAAAATTCACACATTCTCCGTACTTTTTCTGAAGAATCGCCCTCCAATTTAATGGGAAAAAAAGTGATTCTTGTCTTATTATCAATAACCCCCCTCCCCCAAAAACAATCCTACCTCAAAGATAAGCCCCTGAAAAAAACGATTTGGAATTATTGCCTTGTTTTATTATCGCACGCAAAGCCTGACTGTGTATTTCGCGCCCGCCTGCTTAATGGTCACTTTGTTTTCTTTTGACTATAGTAAATATTTCCTTTTTCTGATGCTTGTGCCTATTCTCAGTGCACAAAAGAACCCCCAAACACTTCAGTTAGTCAGGAGCCCTACGCTGTCAAATGTTGTCCGTATTTCGCAAGTTGGAACCAGAATAAAATTGGAGGTGCTTATAATTATTCCGGTGCGACTTTCGAACCGGTGTGAGTTTATTTTGGTTCGCTCTGTATTTATTTTACATGATACCGGAAAGTACACAAGAAGACATAGCACAAAGGACACGCGAGAGACACGAGCGAGCGCGAAAATCGCCTGGGGTGTGAAAACGTGATGCGCGCGCTATGAGCATGTTCACGTTCGACATGTCAGAGTGTTCTTTTTGCCTGACTATTCTTGACTGAAAAGAGACTGCTCGTAGTCTAGATACTGGTCCAGAATCCTATGTCGGTAAAAGTCAGTCTTTGTCTTACTATTTCATGACAGAAGGAGCTCATCGTCGCAAAAATGGAATATGTAAACGCGGTATAAATCTCCTACCGGAAAAGGATAATATGAGCTCGTCTGGAAGAAATTTAAGCGGCTGATAATTTCACGTAGTATTTCAGCGTTGATATCCTTGTTTCAGGCTTTGCCGATCGAGTGAAGCGGGATGAAATTTTTAATTATTTTGCAGTATAACTAACACCAGGACAGTGTGCTTGAGTAGAGTGTAGTTTTTTGATTTGCCCATGGAGATCCGTCGCGTGGTCAACAGCCTAAATTTTTCTTCTTCACGGCTATACGTTTTTAAGCGATTTCCTGCCACACCGCAATTAAAACCTGTTTATGTATCTGTCAAACGCCATGAATAACATTAGAATCAATTAAAACTAGCAAGAAAGAATTTCACGCTTAAAGATTATAACACATTCGCGCGAAAATTAACGCCTAAGTGGAACAGAAACGATCATCAAAACAGATTTAATTACATTGGAATGCTAGTAAGTTACTGGGCTTCACGAGACACGTATCTCTGCGGGATCCCAAGGTAATTTTTGGTTGCTAAGAGCGTCTGGCTCGTTATGATGTATATATATATCGCTGAATAATTACCTATTGAGTGGTCAAGGTTTGTTGTAGGAATGAAGAGGAAGTGAGGTATAGGAAATGTACCCAGTAGTAGAATTCTTACAGAGGCACAGTTTTAATTAAAAAAAACTGAAACAAGCTTGCACTGCTGATCTAGGAAAGCGAAACAGTCAATTTTAATTCTTTTTCACCGAACATTATTCCAATTTAAGGTGGCTGGCGGCTATTTATTAGCGCGGAATCTCCATTTTATAAATCGAATTTTCGGGAAGTAAGCGTTAACCCATTTCGGTGATTTTTGGTGTTGAAAACAAAGAATGTTCGAAATTAGTAGTTTCTTTGTTTAGAATACCAAAAATCACTGAAATCGGTTAACGCTTACTTGCCGAACATTCGATTTTAATAAAATGGAGCCTCGGCGCTAATAAATAGCCGCGAGCCACGTTAATGCTATGAATACTCGGCAAAAGTCTTCTCAAAGAACAGCAGCTAAATGCTCTGCAGTTTCAGGCAAGCCAAGCAGTCTAACCAAATGATCAAGTATCAACGAGAACTAATTGTTTACATCTTGCTGCCTGAACACTTCAATACGTCAGAATACATTCTCTCATTAGAGCAGCATGCAGCTAGCTAAAATGCCAAGCTTCTCCTCTGTCCTAGGCAAGTTAAACTGTATAATAACTACTAAACCTTTACGGGACGGTACGTTTTTTGGCAGAGTCCAGTAGGGCGAGAAAGGTCTTTTGACTTCAACACTTGTATTTGGTGATTTTCTCATTCATGTTATACGTCTTGTGTTTAAGAAGTCGACTTTTAGCAAGCCTATCTTAACATCTAATGTCTCACTACAAAATTGTTTTAATTTGATGCCCTGAACATTTCAAGAAATACTTCTCACAGAGCCGTCACTGGTTAAGAAAGCCAAAGTACGCCAGTGTTGAGGGAGGCAGTCTTCAGGCTTTAGTGAAATTATTTGTTGGTCGCTACTATTAAAGCTACTACTAAAGCAAGGCGGCCTGTGGCTATTTATAAGCGTGGAGGCTTCATTTTTAAATTCGTTGGATTTCGTTGAGGCTACACGCCTGAAACCAGGTGAGGTTGTCTGTATATATACTAGATTTCATCATACTTAGAAATAAGGGAAAACAAATCAGTAGTTTCTTCAAAAGTAGAACAAACTGGTAGTTTCCGATCTTTTCCCGCGATTTTTCAGCAGAGTCTTAGGTGGTATCAAGCTGTTAAAACATATGTGCGATCTCAGCATTACATAAATATTCTTGAAACAGTTGAGGCAATTACACAAACATAATATTTTGAAGACAAAATTTAACAAGCAACCGTACAGAAGTATCTACACAGCCGATTTTGTAGGAACTTGCTCACAGTAAACCTTGAAGTCTTAGAATTTATTGAGTCTCCTGTAGCTAAGTGGAAGAGCATCTGGACTAGTAACCAGAAGGTCACAGGTTCGACTCCTGTTGTGAGAACTCAGATTTTTTTCCGAGTCGCCTGTGTCACTAACAGAATAAAAACATCTTTCTCTGTCAAATCTATCGTTGTTTGATGGAAATATTCGCGTTTTCCAGAAAGGGCTAGTCTTCAAATAGCGCTTGTATCTCTTTATCGTTGATATTGTTTGCCCTAAAACTAAAAGTTTTGTAGAATTGAGACATTGTTTGTTTAGACTGATACCAAAACTTACTGAAATCGGTTAACGCTTACTTTCCCAAAATTTGATGTATAAAATGGAGCCCCAGCGCTAATAAGAGCCGCTGGTCACCTTAAATAGCCTTACTAACAAGAGACACATCCAATAATAAAATTGTTTACCATTTTGCCGATTTTACTTACCAAAGACGAAGATCACCATCAATACAAAGAAGAGCACTGTGGCAACGTACTAACAGCTTATGCCGGGATTTGATACTGATGTCTCATTCTCTAGCAACACTGCCAATAACAAAATAATGTGTCAACCCTATTCAGTGTGCTATGCTAGGTAAGCCGAACAATACAAAAATAATTCCAACTTTATGCCCTCAATAAATGGGCTTTCTGCTGCAGTCGTTTCCTGCTCTGGGAGAATGTTTGAGGACGATCTTCAGTTTTGAGAGGGTAATAAAGAACAATGACCGTCGTTTAAGGAGGCTTAAAAGGGTTTTTAGCCGCGCGCGTAGTCTACACACGACATAGCTAGAATGCACGCGTTATAAGTCGCGCGCACAAAATACCGGAAGTTTAAATGCCGCGTAAAATCCCGCAAACCGGAAATAAAACGTGCGCGAAACATTTCTTTTTATCTCGAAATTTTGCTAGGTGACCCATCCTGATTTTTTGCATGCATGTAACATTAAGTGCGCCAATTCAAATAGAAGCGTTTGGAGGAAAGTTATTCAGTGGAATATTTTAGTAATTAAAAAAATGACTTTTTCGATGTAACTTAAGTTTTACTGTCAATAACGTTTTGTCATACCGTCAGAAAAGTTGAAGAACTTAGGGAGCTTTCCAAAAATGCAATAAAAAGGGTAGGTCACCAACTTGGTTTTTCAGATAATTGGCAAAAACTGATATTTGGAGGTTCTTTTTGTGGACCTTTAGTGCTGCCATGGTAACGGAGCTTAACGGCTATGACGTCACAACCAGCCTTAAAGTATTGCGCGACAAAAGAGTTGTCAGGATATTCATAGTCTACCCACATGGTCAGAAATGTTTCTTTGTAATCTTTCCTCGTTTCAAAAGGATTATAACAATTAAAACCCTTTCTAGCCAAATTGTGTTCTCACAGCCAGTATGAATCGATTTATTCGATCTATTCGATCGATTGATTTGGCTCCAAGAACAAATTTGCATAGAAAAAGGGAAGGTAATGTGCTATTCTAAGTGCTCTCAGTAACCGCAAGATGTCGAGATGACTAGAACAGTCTCTAATCGAATAAAAGCGATGTTCTCATGAAGTCTTAAAATAAAAATTGAAATGTAACATGTTAGTAGCAGACACATATAAAACTCAAGTCATGTCTGTCCTACCAGCGTCATGAATGATATGCTGTCTGTTCGACAGATAAAATCGAGCGACAGAAACCTTAATTTGTAAATTAAAGCTACTAAGTAAATGGCATCCAAAAATAAATAAATAAAAGCTAAGAGCCCTTTACCTTTTGTTTTGACTTGATAAATCGTACGGAATAGTAGCGTTTACCCAGTACGACAGCTAAACGAGACAGTGGACGCTGCATGTTTCATATGCAATGGACAAGTTCAGGAGTTCACATAGGCGGGTCCTTGTTTATTTGGGCAGTTCTTGATCTAAGCATTATCTTAACTTATCGAAAATTTTGTAGTTAGCTTGGCAAATGAAAACACAAAAAATTGAAAGAGACTGGTACATTTAGTAAGAATAGCAAATACGAGAGGTGAATGTTCAAAATTGAAGGAGATATTCCTTTTAGTTCGGTTTTAGAGCAAGAGAAAATTTGACTTAACGCCATATTCTTGCAACAAATAGGTGGAAATCAAAGGTCCATGATCTCCCTCATTTATACGTACTGAACCAAGTACTTTGTCTTCAGCTTTTTCCCAGCAAGGAAGTCATTATTTAACTGAAGTGAAATTAGAAGAAAAAGACTTTAATGATGGAGGAGTTTGCGCGAATGGCCCTTAAAGTGACGTTTGCGCGAAAGGCCCTTAATTGACGAATTTAACCTTGTAAATGTATGTACGTACCAGCATTATACTACGTATGCGACGCAGGCTAGGGTAAGTAATAAACAAATTATTGCATGATTGCATGATAAGAGCTTAATATCGCTGATGTTATGTCGCTCATTCACTCCTGGAAACGTTCGTCCACGGGTTGATCTATTACACTCAAACTAAGGGTGCGTTTCTTTGGGAGAACCCGAAAACGGATTTGTGATCTCAGATCATATAGATTCTTCGACACCAAAGAAACGCAAAATCCGAAAAAGGATTATTTTGTCAGGCTGGAGGCACGCAATACATATACCAGAACGATATTTCTCTCGTTCTGCCCTAGTATTCAACTAGAATGGAATACAAATAATTTATAAACAGGGACAGTATCTGCAGTAGCTCAAGTGAACTCGCTATTTGCGTTGACAATTAGCAAAAACTGGTCCCTGAATTACAGAAATGGTATACAAATGAAGTTATCCTGACGTGTCAATGCTTCTGTCTGTACTTTTGGAGAAAACTTTTCAAATATACGGAACGGAATAATCACCTCAATTTTCTTTTTTCACGATCGAATGTTTTGTCGCGCAAGATCGAGAGAAAATATGGCGAGACCAGTAAATTTGCATGGAAGACCGCTTGACAGATGTACTATTTTCGGATCCGTCCCCCAAAGAAACACACGGATCATGAATCCTAAAAATCCGGATTTAGATTTGATCTGATGTATCCACTCGGAGTGTGGATTCTTCAGATCCCTAATCCCTGATTAATCCATTTTCGGATTTAGGTAAAGAAACGCAAAATCCGTTTTTGCATACAAGAATCCGGATTTGGATTTTCCCAAAGAAACGCACCCTATTAAAGAAAATCGTGAACACTGAAAATATTTCTAGAATGTTCATTGTGTTTTGACCAATCACATGCGAGACCTTGTATCCGCAGAAAGCGAATGGTTTTTCAGTCACGGAATCGAGTTGGTTCTCCATGTATTGTTATTTCTTTCTATCTGAGAGCCACATGCACCCTGGGAGCGAAAAATGTGTGAGTGGTCTTTGGCTTGTTGCGGCTGCAATGTAGCAACAACCGCGGATTGTCGAAACTGGCGTTCGTTATTCTTCAACAGCCTGGTGTAACGTTGCTAAATTTGAAAATGTGTCATTTTCAAAATTTTCAACTGAGACGTTGTATGATGCAAGCCTGGCACGAAGGCATGGATGATTCGGATTTAATAAATCTACTCAGATGTACTATCAATGGGCGAATTTAGAGGAAGAACATTGCATTTCTTACATTTATGTGAAATAACTGCCGCTTGAGTTGCTTTTATTTGAAATGTCGGAAACGCTAATCGTTGCGTGGGCTTGTCGAAAACTTTAATTCTCCAAAAGCGCTCAAACCTAATTTCGCTTGCGCAGTGCGTGTGGCTCTCAGATAGAAAGGAATAGCACTTTCAATTTCTGTAAGATAAAGATGAAGATTAAACCTTGACGTCCGGCAAGTCAACCAACTCGATTCCGTGACTGAGAACCCACTCGTTTTCTGCGGTTACACGGTCTCGCATGTGATTGGTTAAAACACACATTCCAGGAATATTTTCAGTGTTCATGGTTTTCTTAGTTTGAGTGTAAAACTTGTGAACAAAACTTAGAACATCGTCACACCCCCTCGGCCAATCAGTGTCCAGCATTTCGAGGCTCTATATTTCATAAACTGTCTTAAATTATGTAAAGTGGCGGGGGCTTTGAAGTACAGGGAAATTGTGGGGTAAAATTAGTATTCACAGAGAATTTCTGCTTTCATTATTAGTTCTATATAGTTCTATATATGTTCTATATAGAGCTTACTAGTGGCTAAGAAGAGTCTACTAATAAAACCAACAACGACGATGACGATGTCGGGCCAATTCGTTCTACACTATTTTATTTTCTTGTAATAAAAAAATTAACCTTACAGTGTATTAACAATAAACCAATCGAAAAAAGCCATTACTTAACTTAAAGTCATTCTCTTCATGTTCGACATTATCAACAATAAAGCCATTCCTTTTAAACAAACAAATAACTTTGTTCATCCTTTGGCTACACGCATTGAACAGACTAAAGAGAAATGCTTTTAAGGTAAAAAAAAAACTATGAATGGTTCAGTAATGATGTAAAGTTTTTTCTGGTTCTCTTTTCTAATTTCGTCTTTAAAGGCCTGTGGCCGGGAGAAATTATGTAGGGCAGTATTGCTCACTTCTTAGGACTCATACATACACTTTACATTATTACCAATGTCATTGCAGAGTGCTACGCGGTACATCACATTAGTTACGGTATGAATGGTTCAGAATGGTTACGTTCAAACTGAAAGACAGACTTGTTTCTTTATGCTAAACCTGAACTCGACTTACACGTTTCTTTTGCATCGCTGACATCCAGCTTCTTGGCTTTGTCTGCGGGCTTCCATCTGGAACATCTTTCAAGTAGTCGGAGATAACAACCTCGCTTTCAAAAGCTAGCAAATCTTGGGTTACAATTACTGTCTCAAGTTCATCTATTTCTGTGTAATGGCTTATGCCCAGGGGGGGGGGGGATAGAAGCGAGGCCTGGGACCGAGAAACGATGTTCTTACGACTTGCAAAGCGGTCCAGTCAAAACTTGGACAGCGGTGTTCGTGATAATAAATATTTCCGATTGACACGGATCGACATAGCGATCAACTTATTTGGAATAGTTTTTAAAATTTATGTGTATTTTGTCGGGGGAAAGTAAGCGGTGAGCCGCTAATCTCTCATGGGACTCACTGTCAGTTTCGGACAAGAGAATATTTGATGGAAGCGACATCGATGAAGACACTTCTGTTTTCGCACTGTCTTGTTCGTTGCAGTGGCGAGTGGATCAGCTGCGAGCTGTACGGCAGTCATGTTTCGCTTGTTTATACTTGAAGAACAGGCTTGCGACAAACGTTTCAAAGTTGAATGCTAGAATTAGATAATTCAAAGTAAATAAAATTCTCACCGAGACAAAGCGCTTGAACTATTCAGGATTTTATTTCTTGTACTCCGCGAGGGAATTTTGGTCTTTGTCTACCGCTGAACTGATGCATATGATAAATAAAACTACTGTCAGTGTTTCTTTTTACATCTCATTCTGTAACGAATTGATAGCATGAGATGAGACAGTTATGGCTGTACTGGGTTTGCATGTTTTCCTCCAGCGTGGTCTAAATAAATTGCTTCGAGAAATGTGCCAAAAAACATCGATGGAAATAAGTTCAATCAAAGCTGCTAATAACCTAATGGAAACAATACCTACGCACAAAATACGACTTTTATTATCAATAATCCAGTCATGTGCTAACAAGATCATTTCACAGTTCAGTACTTTGAACCCGATCCCAGTTTTTAACCCAACTTCAGAAAATTCTATCTGATTCTACACAGTCGATAAGCGCAGACTGGATTGATCGAAGCGCTACCGTTCTACTTTGCGACTAAACAACTCCGAGAGTAAACTTTTATCTTCATAAAAAGCAAAAAGCACGAAAACATGATAAAAGTGTAAAATAAGATCAATTCGTCAATTACCAAAACGAAAGGACAAAACCGAATCCGCCGCCTTTGGCCGCCATAATTTTTTCCTTCAGTGTCCCAGTTCCTTTGGAGCATGCAACATCTGCGCACGCGCAGGAGGCATATCCGCTGACTAGAACCTCACAGATTGCTTTGCAAGTTGTGAGAACATCGTTTGGATTTCATTTAAGAGAATGTATGGGAAGTTGCTTCCCCCCCCCCCCCCTGGCTTATGTCTTACACGCACCAAATGCGAAAAACTGTGTGACACACTAAAATACATTCAGTAACGCAAATCCACGTGTAAAAACAGGGCAAATATCGCAAACATAGTAGCAACGTGATTCCAAGTTTGGAACTGCAAATTAAAATGCGAAAATACAATCTGCACGAAAAAACGAAATTCTTCCTTTTTTCTTCGAATTGACTCGTTCGGGGGTTCGTTGACGTACCTGTCTCCTGGTGTGTTCCTTGAGGAAACAAGTCGATTCTCTGAGGAGAAATGACGATCAAAACCCACCAATCACAAAGCCGACCATCCGGACACATGAGTGACATCCGGACCGTCTGATGAAGCGTAACAGTAAGCAATCGAAAAGTCGCCATCTACAGCTCAAGTGACAACATCGCGAGACGAACGATAATACACTTTATTATTAGACACACCGACACAATAAAAGAGAAAACATAATCCGAGTAAAGTCCTTCATTTCATCCCACCCATTACAAAAAATAACAAGAGAACAAAGCAAGTTCATCTGTCAATGCATGCCTACTTCCGTGCAATGGCAGATTCCTCGATTTTGGACTCACAGGTTTCATGATACCGCAGTATACAATTCCGCAAAAAACCTCAATATTAACTTTCACATTTATGCGCTATGTATCTCTCTCTACCCGCTGACAGTGTATCTCGCTGTCATCAGCACTAGTATAAAAGTTTTTGCTTCTTGATCTGATTTTCAGACTTATATCTGATTTATGTTATGGTACGTCGTGTTTACCTGTAGCGATTTTTATTTTTATTTATTAATTTATTAATTTATTTTTACTGTAACCACTTGTTCGCTTGACAGTGTTCTACGATGAGGACAAAATGGCCATTCTTCGAAAATAGGTGTTCTTCTTCCTTACAGCTAACTACTAGCTAAATAAAACTAAGTTACCACTTAGTTTTACAAGCCCTCTCCCGCTATCTCAATCCCCGAATATCTCGAACCCCCACTATTACGAACGAAAACTCGTTTTCCTTGGATTATATTCTTCACTCATTTATTGACTGAAACTTTAATTAAACCACCTCAGTAAACAAACGTTGATTTCTGATCTTGCAATTGCTAAATAATGAATTGAACCTTAATTTGCGTTCAGTTCAGTTATTTTTCACAATAATTGACGTTTACGTGTCAATAGTCAAAAAGGATAATAACATCGGAATTAAAAAAACTATAACCAACACAAAAAATTTACACAAAAAGGCTTAGTTTTGAATCATTATTTAGAAACGTCCCTATTCTAACAATCATCGCCATGAAAGCTACATTTAGATGGCAATGCCAGCCGGGATACGCTCAGGCAGAAGGTTAATGTAAGGCAAAGGCAAAGATGCATTGCGAGCCCTGATTGATTCCGAGATATTCTGGAGCACGGTCTTGAAGTTAGATATTGCGTCTTTTACGCCATCTCTTACAAGGGAGGTCTGATAGTAGTCACCAAGAAAACGCTGAAAAACAAGCAAAAACGAAAATATGTTGGTTTGTTTGCTAGAGGTGTGAAGGCATTGTTTTCTGTACGCTGACAGTAAGCATGGTTAATCTGGAAACATCTTTATAGTTGCTAAACTGCGCATGCATTTTCACAAATTTGGTGGTTTTAAGCCCACCGCCATCTTCCCATCGGTTAGAAGCATGACCAGTCTGAGGAAAATCATCGATGGCCACTTATCCCAAATAAACTATTTCTCTGTAGTGCCACGCTCGTCACAATTTGAATACAGTTTACTGACTACGTAAACGACCTTACGTTTTACCGTTAAGTTCAACTTTCCAGAAATGTGTGATTTTTATAAAAATTCTTGTCATATCTGCTTTGAAGGGGCCACCACCTTATCGCGGTGGGGGATTTTTTGCTTTTTCAGGACACCCAAAACTATGTCAGCTTTTGTTATGGTCTCCCATGCCAAACAGGTCGAAAGGTAGAGATCGATCCGATGAAAAGATATTCTCTAGTTCTTCAGGGTAGGGGTTGAGCGGTAGGCTAGCCCCCCTCGGTTATAGAAAGATAATCAAACCATGCCATTCAGCCACCGCTGGGCGAAACATGGGCTATCCAGTTCAAGATTGATATGGAACAAAGCTGTCAAACCGACAATAAGGGAGCGTTAAGACCGAATCCACGTCTTACAATGCAATCAAAGACTGGAATATTAAACGTGCGGACAATGTTCGACGCCCCAAGATCCCACAAAGAGCATCCTAAATGTCAAGATGCAAAATCTCCTTATCGAGGACCAGAAAAACAAAGTAGATCAAACTTGGGCAGCCCATACTAGCAGCATGCTACCAGACCTTCCTTTTTCCTGCTTTTGTGGATGGAAGGACATGCCTTACACACTTAATGGTCAGTGTTAATGTAGGAGCAAAAGTCAGAGAGGCATTGCTGAAGTGAGAGCCAGGAAACCTCAGATTAAGTTCTGTCAGTTTCTATGGAGGTGGTATTAGTCCCTCTGTAATTATAATGTAATGTCCAATCACTGACAAAGAGTTTGAGTTGATGTATAACGTCCCTGTCAAGCTAGTCAATGACCAAATATTCAACTGAGACACCATTATGGTCATGGGAGTAGCCATTTATCTCCAGTCGCTTGGCATGCCTAATGTAGATAAGGCACCAGTTCAAGGTAAGGTAATCTCTAACATTTGTTTGGAGGGGAGGATGGTGAAACCAATCGATCAATAATACAACACAGTAAATACTGGTCATTCCCAAAGGGTTTTTCCTTTTTTTGAAAAGGAGAGAAGATTGACATTTGTTGGGCGCGCCTTATATATGCATGAACACAAACGGACCTTTAGCAGGTATCCTAAACATGGATCCTAAAATGAGACAACACTAGGAAAGGGTGTGTTTACAGCTGCAGCGAAATACAACATTGCTTGGAGAGGGTCCAAACACAATTTTAAGGCCTATGAGCCGAATTATGAAAACGTCCACAAAAGACAAGTCTAAACGCTGATAGTGCGATTGCTTTTTTAACTTACCTCATAACTGGGAAAGCGTGTTAGCGCGTACATCACAGCGATCTGCCGAGCAGTCTGAGATTTGCTGGGAAGTGTCTCCATAATGGACTTCAAAGTCGCTTCATTTTTCTTGGTCGGTGGGGAGCGGCGCATCACTGAAGGAGAGTTGGGAACAAATGCTGTTACGTCCATTAGACCAAAGTTAACGGCAGCATGCTGGCACGAGCACGTGAACACCACACACGTAAGCATGTTCACAAGCTGCTCACGTGTTGCAAGGCTCTTTGGGAACTCGTGATCGATGTCACCCTCTCTCACAGGAAAGCCATTCTCGTGCAGGTCTTGAACCCACGCTTGAAGTTCGTTGTCCTTGACAACCCCATCATCCGACTTATAGTGGATTGAAATGACTTCTTGGATGAATGTTGAGATAGCTTTCCACAGGCGAAGGGAGTCATCCCTGAATAAACGAGAACAAGACAAAAAGAAAGAAACAACCAAAAAAAGAATACGAATTAATTTAAGTGTTGATCAGTAGCTGTGTGTTACAAATTTCATCATAAATAGGCTATTCATTGCACAACCTTGTTAAGGCTGAATTCATTTCCTAGTCGATTTCTCTTAGATTAGCAAAGGGTAATACACCAAAAAAGAATTGAACAGTTTTGACCAAAAGCACTGGTTTCCTTCAGTTGACGTTAATGGTCAAACGTTTCAAAAATTAGTAACTTAGAAATGTCCTTCGTTTGAGCAAGGACATGGAACAACAAAATTTGATGTAGGTGTTCCCTGTGTATCTAACGTTTAGGTCTGTATAGAAATCCTAAAGCGTGACAGTTCTTTCCTCTAGTGATAATTATTACGATTTACACGATGATTTTGTCTTTTGATTCTTTGGCTTTTGAAAGTAAACAAACATTTATTTGTCTGTGTTTGTTACATTTAGGTCGAATTTCCTTTTTTTTTTTTCATTCGGGGACTTACCGTAAGGTTAAACGAATCTAAGCGATTTTCACCTGTAATAAAAGTTGGGTAACTTATCTCCATTGTCAACGCCTCTCTCTTTCAGCATTTCAGGTAAGGACAGCATGCCAAACTTGAACGCTTTGTACGTCTTCTGTACAAGTTTAAGGTGATCCACTTGGATTTTAAACATTTCCCTTGTGACTGCGTTGGCTTCCACTATGGTATTGAGATGAGGAAAGAGCAGTTGAAAGATAGGATGGATTGAGGGCAGTTGGCGTCTCATGGCAACAGCAAACGCCTCCATTTGAGTTTTGAGCAGATTGATGCTTGCCTGTCAAAGGGAAAAAGGAACACATTCTTAAGGTTGTTGAGTACTGAATGGTGGAAATAATCTAAATATAGCGGAGTATCTCAGTTGGCCCCTCAAGGCACTTGGGTATAAGCCAATCTTCTCGTTGGCTTTTATCCACTCCGCAATGCTACGACCTGCACTTGTCTAAGTTAAATGAACCTCTTAACCGATTGTTCAGTGGGTTGTGTCTTCTGTCCAAAACAAGCGTCAAATTTGTATTCAGAATTGATTTTTCAATAAAAATTTTTAAGGAACATTTTTCTCTCTCCAATTTGGAAGTGATTAAGTTTGAAACTGAACCTCGTTAAAAATATTGTTTTAAGATCACTAAAATAATTCAGGTCTTTCCCTGTATATACGTATGTCACTCTAAGTTCTTTTTATGTGCAATATCCCGTGTACGCAAGACTTCCTGGAAATGTCGTTCAAGTATGTGAGTTGGTCGGTTTATACCCAACCTTCTTAGAGCCTGTTGGTAAATCATCAACTCTTAAATTAACGATATTTGTGTCACTGTAAGCACCAAGAAAAAGATTGGTCACGATAAAATTATAATCACCTGTTATACTTGATAGTCGGCGTGACGTAGCCACATCTTTGCCAGCAGCCAATCATATTGAGAATCGTTAGGAGTCCATATTGGGTTGGTGTTGCTCGGTTGCTGAAACAGCTGAATGGCAATAGGCACCAGGTCCCCGGAGCTCTTGACGTAAAAGAGTCCCAGGGGTTGTGCCGTGTGACTGGACGCCTTCTCCGTTGCCGTGACTGTAATGCCTTCGAGCACCTTGTAATCCACAATATAAACGTGACCTTCCTAAGAATGCCAAGATAATAACTACTGAAATATCCTGCCATTTCGCATTATCTATTACTAAATTGTGGACCAAGCCTGGATCAAGAAGCAATAATTGTATATTATACTTGTATATTAGGAGGAGAGAAATAAAATCTGAAGAACCAACACAAGTTTTGGAATATTTTTACTATCAACTTATTAGTAAAGATAGTAGACAATTTACACTTAGACAAATCTAAGTTGCCTTTCTAGTATGACTTTCCGGGTACGGGTAGTAACAAAGGGCAGTCACTGATGACATTGGCCCGACGATTTGACAAACTGAGCGGAAGCCATAACCTCCTTAAGTCAACTCATATCGCTGGTTATTGAACTGATTTGCGAAATAAGATGATGATATTGGCTGAAAAAAGTGGCAGCAGTTAGTTATTTTTCAGTTTTTAATTTGTGACATTTGACAGTGATCCACTTAAAGTTCAGTTTTATTTCAGTTGTGGTTATGGTCTGATTAATGTAGTTTGTAAAGCTCGAGATTTCTTGACTAGGTGCAGTTAGACGCTGATTTTATAGAAATGTATTACATTTGCTTGGTGTTATAGTGAAAACCTAGAAACTGTTGTATCTACCAAATAATGTTATGGGCATCTTTCTACTCAGTAGAAAGAATTCAGCGGTCAATCAACAATTCAGTTATTTATTTCAATCCATACAGGAAATACAAGCAAAATACCTTCATTTCATTGGTTAGTGATTTTCCACGATCAAGGAACCCTTTCATCATATCTTCCGTCACAGGGAAATTTATTGGAAGCACTTCACATCGTCTGATAGGATTCGGGTTGCAGCCATTAAGGAATTGCCACCCGAACACAGCGTCGTCCATCCATCGATCCCGTTCGGAAATTTTCGGCACACCATTGGGCAAGCGAACGAGGATTTTCTTGAGGTCATCAAAATTGTACCAGCTTCCTTTTGAATTCAACAGAGATGAGAGGCCCAAGATTTTTGCGGCTTGACTTTTGCGTCGGTCAAACCGATCTTTGACGTCTTCAAGATCCTTTAGTTGTTCGGGCATTTTATCGTGTAAAGAAGCGTCAAAGGAGCCTGGCAGATCTTCATTTTCTGGAAGGACCCCCCATCCGTACAGGTCTTGACTTTGCTGTAATTCAATGATTCTTCGAGATCGGATCACCTCTGGTTGATCTTCAACTGGGGTAGAAGCTACAAAAAAAAATTAAATTATAGTCAAAGCTGGTCAGGCGTTCCTGTCGTTAACGGACTAATGAATTCATTATTGGAAAATTGATTCCGTTCGTTGATTGAATAATCCATTCGTGAAATGAATAATCCAATTTTCAAATTGCGCCTCGATTCAATAATCGAATGTTGATTTAATTAATGAACAAACGCCTTGCCATATATTTCTCCTGAAATGCCAAATTTCAAGTTTATTTTTAGTATAAAGTGCAAGTTGGGATTTTAAAATAACGCAAAGGTTGCGTGTCACAGCAGACAACAAAAATCAATCGATCGATCAAACTGGTATGCTTTTGCAAATATTCACAAGTATTCTTTAACCGAAACTGCAAATATCAAAAGGAACAACTAATCGTATGTACCAAAGCCGATAGAAAAAGAAACAACATTCGCTAATGGCGTGTTTATGGAAAAATTAGAATACTAAAATAACTTACCTGTTCTTCAAGTCTGCCATGTTTGCCGGTCGCACTCCCTTCCATATATGGTATAGCTTTTGTTCAGTAATCCAATCAACATTCGATTATTGAATCGAGGCTCAATTTGAATATTGGATTATTCATTTCACGAATGGATTATTCAATCAACGAACGGAATCAATATGCCATTAACGAATTCATTAGTCCGTTTACGACGAGAACGCCTGACCGGCTTTGACTATAAGGTGCCAACGTGTATTTTGGTAGGACCAAGCAAGAGCTAGCTATAGATGTGAGCTTAATCTTTTTAATCACCTTTTTACTCAAGGACATTACAGTAGATGCAAGGATAATACATGCACAAAAGGAAAAAATGTATTGTGCGCGGTCTATGGTGGAGACACTTGAGACACTTTGCCTAGATTTCAACTTGATTAAAAAGGTGCACATATTGGGGCTAAGGGGACATCTTTTTATCACTGAGGTAAACTCTTAAAATACTCCAGTATTTAACCACCCCGGAATAGATAACAGCAGCGATATCTGTTTGTGTCAAGGTACTTTAAACTTTAATTAGTTTATTTTCCTTCTATTAAAAGCAAAATACCAATTGGAATTTTTAAAAAAATCGGAGTAGATAATATCTATTAGAGCAAGTTGCATTTCAAAACGAGGTGACCTGAAAAAACTGTGTTGTTGTGGAACCTCTCTGTTGGGGCACCGCTATAACACGAACTCATTTTTTATTAAAAGCAGCCGACTTAGTCCCAGGGAGACCAGTGACGACAAATTCTGCCTCTGTAAGACACACACCTTCATATCACGGACACTACTGGGATTACGTATGAAAGAAATATGTTTGTATAATTACCTCCTCGCTGGATCACGGTCACACCCGAGGACACCCATCCATAATAAGGAAAGTCAAAAGACCCCCTCTCAGAGGAACTTGTCACGTGTATCTTGTTAATGAACCAATCAGAATTCTTATGGCACCAGCCACCTCCATCGTTTCGAAGATTGATCAATAACACTTCACCAACATCCATCACCTCTATAGAGTATTCGTCCGTCTTTTCTGCCTTGGATGAAGTACGGTGCGACTCGAGAGAAATCAAGTCTGTTTTCCCTTTCGTTCCTGGAACAGAACAGAAAGGTCAAGGCGGCTTCACTCATGTGATGTTTGTATGTAGTGAAGTGTCCAACAAGCGGACGTGGGCGTGTTCGTTTGTGCCTAAAAAGGGACAGTCATTAAAATCATTTCTCTTCAAAGAGAAAAGATGCTATACAGAGGTCTTAAATGCATATGGACAGCTCCAGAATCGAATACTGAAAGGTTTTAAAGGTTCACCTCCAAAGACCACAAAACTATTTTTGAATGCTAAGGATCCCAAAACTGTACTGACGTTTTTTGTGCGATTTCCCCTTTAGTGGGAATACACGTGTTAGATGGCACTTGAAGTGATCGAACAAAACTGACACTTTGGGGTGACACTGTGAGACAAGGGAAACTTTACTGGCCAAACTTACTGCAATCAGTTCACTTTTTTTATCACGCAATAAGACCAATGATAATATGGGTATAATAACGTCTTCGTTTTTCTTTTTTTTTTTTTACCTGTTAATGAAACGTTTATCACAGGAGCACTGGAAGTCGCTGACTGGCTGCCATTCTCTACACGGATGACGTAAGTAGCCACGTGATCAGGCACCAAGACCGTTCTGCGCAAGGCACGAAGTTTTTGAGTGAAGCTGTACAGATCTCTTCGTATGTGCGCTACTACATTCGGATCATCAACTGACCGCGCGGGAAGCAGGTCCAGCGACGGCGGGAGATTATTGAAGCTGAACTCAAGTCGCTCAGCGGCTGGCGGCGAAAGCAATGACGTCATCGTAATGTCAGCCAGGTCTATCCAAGGATGGGTGGTCTCGTCCCATTCCCTTCCGACATGAAGTGTGGTCGGTGGATCATTTTCTTTAACTTCATGGAGTTGTAACTGGAGTTTGTACCTCAGAGGTCCCCGGGTTATTCTCTCTTTGTACTCACGCTTGAGGTAGTCGGGTGGTAACTTCTCATTTGGTGATCTTTCGTTTATCCTGTTTTGTAGAACAAAGATTGTGTAAAATTGTAGTTCCGCTTACCGATAGCCCTTAATTTACGCGAAACACTTTGGTACGGTCATGCGCGTGTACTTAGCACGTCCGTCGCCTCTGCCGACTAAAGTACTTTCTGACTTGCGAACAACTACATTCCCAGAAATGGGATGGGAAGAAATCAATAATAAATGTGGCACAAATGTTCTTGTACAAGGAAACAACACGCTGGCAGAGGCGTGGCTCGAGCCAACAGGGTCTCAGGTAGGTTCGTGCTGTAGAAACCTCAAAGATCATTGACACAGGCAACTTTTGGAAGCAGATATATTTGCAGCAATTTTAAGTTGCGATTGAATAGCCCCAATAAACGTGTACTGATTTTTGCTGCACGTTTCTAGCAATCTGATTAAGTGTTTGCTGAAATCACAACAGGATGGATACGATGTGAGATAAAACACGCCATTGTTCGCTTTGGGGTTTCTCATGCTGACGTCGTTTATAATCTAATCTCATAGCAACGAATGGCAGCAAAAATCGACGAAATTCTGCATAGGCGACTGTAAATTAAAAAGGCCTGTTGTAGGCCTGTCAAAGCGACACCATTCAAGCAGCAGCCTCGCGAAGGAGCCAGTTCGTCACAGAACCTTCACGTAATGCTTGAAAAAAAGATAAGTGCATAATGAGTTTTACTTTCCTTACCAAGGTTGCCACTGTACTTCCTCCGACAGCAAACCTGTCTCCGGTGACCCGTCAGCTGGCATCAGTCGGAATCTGACGTAGCGCTCAACGCCGTCAAACGCTTTGAAGTCCAGGATCACTTCAGTGTAATACCGCTGATCGTAGAATGAGTCAGGCTTTTGTCGCAAACCACCAATGTTGGCTGCAAGGCTGGTAATGAAAGCAAATAAACACATAGCGAAAAAATGTTGTTGTATTAGGGGTCAAATTCGTTAAGAAACCCGAATATCCCGAGATGCACAGAACGCACGCGCAGTAACAATAGGAGGCACCGTTCTTAAGTGCATGTACTGGAAACAAAATTTTTATCTTTTTCTCACATCGTGTCACGTGACAAGTTTTGACCAATCAAACGCAAGCGAAAACATTTAATGGTTATAAAGTCTCATATTTAACAATAACTCAGGCTCTCCAAAGTGGCTGTGATTAGCGGTTGATATCCACCGATACTCACCAGAATATTTTCAACTTGAAGAGTGTTGTGTCTGAGAAAAGTCGCGAAAGCCAACAACCAGAATTGCTAGTAATTCAAGTTTGGCTTTCCATGTAGAATGCGACATTTAGAATTCAGATGGGAACTTTATTTTCCAATGGACTGAATAATGTTTGAAAGTTTCACTAATTTTAACCCTGCTAACACAATATTTATTTTGCTTTTGATCCAGCATTCATCTCTTCTTTTAACATCTGACCAAAGCAACGGGAACAGAAAGTCATTTGGGTGGAGCCGCAGGATTATCTCTGAAGAAGGTAACAGAATTTAAAAAGAAAATCAATTACTTCTTATGAGCAGCTAATAATTCTGTAGCTGACTGTTTTTAGTCTTATTATTACGTTATCAGTCTTATCAACTGACGGGGATAACAGAGGATGTGTCATCAAAGTCGACAATCAAAGCTCGGCAAAGACAGAAATCATGAACAAAGAGGCAACAGTGGCTGTTAACACTTACTGATCAGGACCAAGAAGGAGATATGTTTTCAAATCCCCTGAGATCTTCGCTTTCGCAGCATGATCAATTGCCTCCCCGCTCCACAAAGGTGTTGTCGGCCCAGTCCCCATGATAATGTCAAACGGACTTTCACTGGTACCTTGATCGCTTCCCGCAAACCTCAGTGAGCCCCCACAGAAATCAATCAACACGTCATCAACGGACTGGATAGTGGAGTGGCGCAGGCAGACTGGGAACGAACGTCCAGGGGTGAAGAACTCGCAAGCGGGGAACTCGGGATTAGAGACAATTGTCGCGATGCCTTCGGCTCCAACTCCAACCGGATGAGTTGACCTTTGACCCTTGAGCAGAGCTTTTAGGCCAAACAATAGCTTGAACTTTGTCTTTTTCAACGAGATTTTTGTTGCATCAAAACACTTTGCTGGTGGAAGAGGCTACGAATGTGAAATGGTATATTTAGTGAACGAATCGTATGCAATTACACCCTATAGAATTCTTCAATGAATATGCTAGATCGAAGAAAAAATAAGTTTCGGCCAGGTTAAAATTGAAATTAAATTATTAATCTTTAACGAGGAGGCGTACATCACAAAGTGGTTTACAGAAGGGTCCTCAATTAAGATAATAAAAATACAGATAATCTAATGAACTTACTAATTTTAAAAAATACTATTGGTTTACCTGCTAAATACGGATTAAAATTTAAGACTTTTCCTAAAAATTTCATATGACATATTGTTGTTCACGGGATTTAATGCCATATATTTCATGGCGTCCACATTTTGACACACGTGGTATACAACTGTGTGTGTGACGCATAACTCAACTATTTGTTTTAGTAAGTTTAACAAGCCCTTAACATCGCCTTTAGAAAGAAATAATTTCATAACCGACACAGCTCACCACACAAACAGTGGGGGGTATAAAGCCTATGTTGGAAGGTTGTGACCACAAAAGTTTCACATACCTTTTCAAATTCCTCGATCTTTTGTTTGAAAAGTTCTTCCCCCATGATTCCCTTATATACTTCATAACCGAGATTTTTCCCTGAAAATAAAGTTGCGGACAACATTGAATACGCTGAGCTATTTCAATACGCTTTGTCGGCAACACTAAGCACGGTTAGGCATGGCTGAGTTTGATAAACATTTATTCATCAATACCTTACTACCTTGCAGACTTGTCGCAAGACGATTTTATCCTTCAAAGTTTTCTGAAATAACTGTATACAGCCAGCCTAGTACCTAGGCGTTTTCCTTCGCTCACTCGACTCGACTTGGTGTGAAATGTCGTGACGTCACCGAACGAGGCTCGCGGTATGCCATTCGGTGACGTCACGACATTTCGCGTCAAAAAGTGTGAGCGAGAAGGGAACGCCTGGGTACTAGGCTGGTATAAATGATTCAAATTGGGTTTCTTGAATTATAATGAATATCATTGATTTCTGAGAAAAAAAGGTCCAAGATTAGTTACGACTGCAACTAGCTCCTCTTATCACTTTTACAACTTAAGTAATGCTTGTCGAAAATGCTAAAACCTTAAGAAGTTCATTTTCGGTTCATATTGTTGTTAAACACGGTTTACAACAACATATATCAAAAAACTAATTTTATTTAATAAAATTTGTCAGGAGTGGGATTCGAACCCACGCCTACATTAGTAGACTGCGACCTGAACGCAGCGCCTTAGACCGCTCGGCCATCCTGACCAATGTAACGTGGTGATACTTTGGTTAAAACAAAAACGACCTATAATTGCACATGCACTTCATGAAGCCGACCGAATCGGCATCCAAATGTGGATGATAGTTCATCGAAATTAGCTTCCATGCTGGGCCATTCCACATGAGAGGTGAAAAAAATGGTAATTTTTCAAATGAATTTTTCTTGAGTAAATTCTACACCACCAAAGAGACTAAACATCAGTGTATTCAAAACATTTACGTTGCATTGAGTTCTAGCCATTCACATTCCGTGGGGGTCTAGCACTTCATAACTCAAAAAAACTCAGAAAATGGAAGGGCCAAAGTCAGAATTTCATGAGAAAATTGTGAACAGACCACAATTGATCCAGAGCACTGACACTGATATATTAGTCGCTCTTAAACCTAGTTTTTACTAGAGTGTGATAATTCCAGCTTTTGATTACAATCAAAGCCTGTCAGCCGTTCTCGTCGTAAACGGACAAGTGGATTCGTTAAGGGAACATTGATTCCGTTCGTTGATTGAATAATCCATTCGTGAAATGAATAATCCAATATTCAAATTGAGCCTCGATTCAATAACCGACTGTTCATTGGATTACTGAACAAAAGCTATACCATATATGGAAGGGAGTGCGAGCGGCAAACATGGCGGACTTGAAGAACAGGTAAGATATTTTAGTATTCTAATTTTTCCATAAACACGCCATAAGTAGCGAATGTTGTTCCCTTTCTACCGGCTTTGGTACATACGATTAATTCTTCCTTTTGTATTGGCCTTTTCGGTTAAAGAATACTTGTGAATATTTGCAAAAGCATACCGGTTTGATCGATTGATCTTTGTTGTCTGCTGTGACACGCGACCTTTGCGTTATTTTACAATCCCATCTTGCACTTTATACTAAAAATAAACTTGAAATTTGGCATTTCAGGAGAAATATATGGCAAGGCGTTCGATTATTGAATCGAGGCGCAATTTGAATATTGGATTATTCATTTCACGAATGGATTATTCAATCAACGAACGGAACCAATTTTCCAATAATGAACTCATGAGTCCGTTAACGACGGGAACGCCTGACCGGCTTTGACTATAACATTTCCAGACTTTTAACTGGTTGAAATCTGTGTGCTCATTATGTAATTTCCGTAACAAAAATGTCCTTCTTTTCTTGTCTTGAGCAGGATTTAAGTCTGCTGGTTATATCACTTCTGCTGCTCTTTTAGTTCATTCTGGTTTGGTTAGTGCTCCATGTAGGACCGTGAATTGTCACAAAAATGTCAAGGAGAACTTACAAAGGCTTACAAATTTTTGTTAAAATATTAGAAGGGATCCAGTCAATTAAAGCACAAACAAACCAAACTAGATGTACAAGATACTTTTTAGCATGTTATTTTGATGGTCAAATTCGCAGCAGGTAATGTCCGTAGCTTTTTGTGTAATGTCCGTAACGCAACAATTTCACAAATTGTACAAAACAGAATAAACTTGGTAAAAATTAACTTCATTTTAAGAGACTCTGACTAACTGTCATTCATCATAAATTACCTGTCCCCCGAAAATGTCTCACAAATCACAGGAATTTACCTTTAAAAGTCAGAATTCAAATTGGTGGTTGTTTTAGTTGTAACGTCCGTAACAGACCTTTCAATCACAATTACAGGTAGCTAAGAATAAAAACTTAAAATTTGTTTTTGCCAAATAAGAGAGAAGTCTCTAAAGTACATTGTGTTTAACAGCAAATAGCAAAACGGTGCATGTCCTTTAATTTGCACAGCAGGAGTCCTAAGTTGAAAAATGTTGTCTGAATGTAATGTCCGTAACGGTGGAATGGACCTGCTGCGTTATGCGAAAATAGGCGTTTCGTGAGAACGACAGAAAGCCAAATACCTGTAGGCTCTTTGGAAATGGTAGATGATAGAACTTACTGGATAGTACAGCGTTTCCTGCTAGTTATTTAGCTTTCAACCCTCCCCCCCCCCAAAAAAATAAGCATAAACACGAACAGACAAACTTACATGCCATGCTGCTACCTGTTTATGGAGGCGTCTTTACAACTGATATCTGAAACAAACCTACAGCAACAATAAAATAAGAGAGTAAAACTTTCTAGCAGGAGTGGGTATTCCGCAGAATATATTCGTCCGCAGTTGAGAAGCATGCACTTCCCAAAAGGAAAAGGATCAATAATAATGATATTCTGTGCATGGCCGGCCAGATTTATACGGTAAAACGTTTGCAAACGACTCAAATTTGTGACCAAGATTTTGAACTCGCCACTCGACAAAATCGTATAGGTACCACGGCGTCAATCATTTCTAGAGCTAGGGGCATTTTTATGACCTGTTGTTCATAATTATATAAGCCAATGGCTTGTCTTGTTCTGATACGTAAGAGGCTACCCGAGTAAATTGCGTTCTTTTGCCCCAGGTCATCTATCAAAGAAACTAAGGGAGAGAAGAGAACTGTAATTTTTTAGCGTAACATGGGTATTAATTGCAACAAGATATTAATAGTAACGGTCTGGAACCAGTGCATCTCTCGGGTAAGGGAGATCTTAGAACACAGACGTTGTTGTTTGCTGAATTTACGTCAAGAAGAGTAGAAGTTATCTTTAGAGTCAAATTGCGATATTCTACTCGGTGTCCACTCGTTCACTATTTGCTCATACAACTGAAACTCTGCCTTGAGGTCTAATGATTAGGTAGCACATTATTTTAACTATTTTATGGGCTTCAAGTTGGTCCGGTGAACGTTTTACTCGAAAACTGGGTGGGAGAAAAAAGATGTAAACTGGTAAGAAATAAAAGCCTTAACTGCTCATGTAAGAACATTCAAGTACATTTCGTGCTTCAGCAGATGACCCTAATTGTTTCTAAGCAGTCTCGCTGCTTGCGAACGGTTGCCAACTAGAAACAAAAGCTAAGAACATTTCCAGTATTTCAAAACTATTAGCACGTACGTAGGGGTTGTTGTGAAATCTGACTGTTTAGGTGGATTTCTAAGCCTGGAAGGTCACAAAGTTATTGTGGTTTTTTGTGGTTTCGAGATAAAAACCTTTCGCCACAGTCCAGCAGCACGTTTTTTAAGTCGAGTATCAAATCTTAGCAACAATGGAGAAATTACGGTAAGAAGATGCAAACAAAATACAATTAGTGGATCCAGGCCGTTCTTTTGATGTATGAATCATACCCGACATACAAATCTACCCTACAAACCTTTTCAATTCCCTCCGCCGATGTACCAAAATCCGTACGATACTAGATATACACCTGATTGATAAAACGTCGTCGGGTGCAAAGTATAAACAATGAACGTTACGACGGGATGGAATTCTGGGAAGACAGTACTGACAAGCTTGCTACTCAGTTCCCTATATTGATATTCCTACGAAGGTTTTGAAGAAGATTTGAATATGCCGGTACTGTGTTATTATCTCCACGGTGCCTGAAAATAGAAGCATGTTTTCCCACTTCCCAGAAAACCATTGGGTTGTATCGTTCATAGTATATGCTTTTCACACGACAACTTTTCTTCAATTAGGTGTATCTAAACCAAAGCAAACGAATATTGAGCTGTTTGACTTGTTTTACAAGAAAGCGTTTGATTGAGACATCATAACTATAGAAGGAAAGGCAGCACAATTTAGTGATCATAGTCCAGAATTTAAGGGAAAACATGATGAGAATTCACATGAACGAAGTGTGGTTGTGTGGCAACTCTTGTATTTTTCTAAAGGAAAATAGGCATCTCATATATCATTCAGCAATGTTTTGTTCCCTACTTGTGACAAGTAACACTGCAGCCGTCTATCTCTAAAGGAGACCTCTTTTCTTTGGAGAATCAGTGTTACGTAGCAATTTACTTCTGGCTCTCTGGAGCGTATAATTATATACGCGTATAGTCACATACGTAGACAAGCCCAACAACCCGAATTCATCCTCTCTTGACGCAGATGTATAGTTATAGTTATTTTTTTGGTGTTTGTTATTTTTGTTATTAGTTTCCACCCGCCTCCAAAAAAACCTGTTCTTGTTATAATAAAATTGATGTTAGCGCTCGCTGTCTCGAGCAATATTTGCAAATAAATAACTGAGACCCACCTCCTCATTTGCAATTGGACTTTTATCGATGGGTAAGGTTCAGTGTCTTTCAGCTAGCTACATACAACTGTGATCAGTGCCTATATCTACATTTCTCTAAAGGTGATTGAGATATATACGACATAAGAAGTATAAATCGTGAGAAAACACAGTTAGCGACCAATCATGCCACACTTATGTGGTCATTGTCATGAAATCCCCTAGACTCTGAACCAGTTTTCATTCAAACAAGATATCTACATTCCCTCGTAGGAGACCATAGTTTCTGTAACCGTAGACCACCATTTCTTGGACAGTGGTTACATCATTCAAAAACCCTGAAACACAAACGGAACGCGTACAGTGTAAACTTACCTCTAGCTGTGTTTGTCTTGGTGGATGTTAAATAGATTTATTAATTAGAAATGTAAATTCTGATGTGTACACTGATCAACATTCTTGTCGATTCGTAACTTTTCATGGCAACCATTCTAGTAAAACGTTTATCGCTGTCAGTCTAAATGTAACCAAAATCAGCTCAAGCAAATGTTGCATTTTAACGTACCACAAAGCGTGTTTTATTGACCGATAAAACTATACTTAGATAAATAAACCAGGAAACGTTACAAAGCCATTACAAAGTAAGATATGCACCTGTTACGAAAATTGTCTAGTTCTTTCCATGGAACTTTCCAGATCATTCTCTAGAACTCTCCAGATCATTTGCAAGACAGTTGGTGTATTGTATTTTTTATTGTGTGGTAGGGTTTGTTTTCCCCGGCCTGTTCATTGTTTTGGGTCTTTGTGTTTATTGCTTTGCAAATTCTGTATCTTCTACCTGAAGTAAGAGCAAGATCATTTTAGAATGCTGAGTCATTCAAATAATTATGTAATCAGTTGTTTGAATAGTAAGCAATTTAATATGTACTGTTACTACTAAAATTGATTTCGATAGATTTCTTAGAAGTTTCTAGAACGTGTTATGCATGATAAGCACATAAGTAAACCACTGTCAGTTTATTGAGAGGAGTTTTCAGAAGCAGTTTTCAGAAGCAGAGTAAGCAGTAAGTTTAGGGTTTGTTGAAGTGGCTGTGTGCCGAAGTTAGTGAAGTGGCTGTGTACCGGCGAACTGTGTGATTTGTGAGAAGGAGAGTCTGTGTGACACACAAGTGCTGTAAGCTGTGAAGACTACTTTCATCTTCACCGTGACTAAAATTTTGCAAAGAGAAAGCATCATTTTAAGAGATCTTTGAAGATGTCGTTTAAAGAGGAAGAGTCCCTTGACTTGTAACCAGAGTGTGTTAAACTTGTTAAGGCTGGTTTTCATTAGCGAGGGAGTCGGAGTCGGAGTCGTAAGAGCGCTTCTGACCCAGTGAAAATCAAAAATTGGAGTCGTAAGCGGAGTCATAAGCTCGACGAAATCGGAGTCGGAAGAATTAGAACGTTTCCATTTCCGCGATCCGACTCCGCTTACGATTCCGTCGCTTACGATCCAGCGAAAACCAGATTGTCGGAGTCGGAGCAAAAGCGGAAGGATAAACCAATCACAGTGCTTCTTCCCACGCTTTGTGATTGGTTTAGTTCTTCCGCTTCTGCTTCCGAATTCGACAACCTAGTTTTCACTAGATCGTAAGCAACGGATTCGAAGCGGAATCGGAGCGTTGTTTTCACTAGATCAAAACGCTCTGGCCGCTTCTGATTACGACGCCGACTCCGACTCTGTCGCTAGTGAAAATCAGCCTTTAGTCTTTCTCTGTTTTTATTTATTTATTTATTTATTTATTTATTTATTTTTCTGTTTTGTTTTGTTGTTTTTGTTGCTGTTGTTGTTGTTGTTATTGTTGTTGTCAAGTTGCGTTACTGTTTTCCTCCTGAGTACAATCGGGCTCGGGCTTAGCCTTATGTGACTGGAGTTTTATGAGATTTAATTTCTATATGAAGGAATGACTGAACATTTGTTTGTCCCAACATGAAGTGGCCGAAACAATGAAGTGTCCGTAAGGTGGTGGGGGAGTTCTTTTATACATTACCCATCGAGCGGATGTTTGTGGGACACACTATATTCGGACTACAGACATGACCTCATGTGTGCAGAGTAGAATGAGGTCGGGGAAGAGGGGTCTAAGTCATGTTTTACAAAAAATACAACATGCAGTCATTTCATGTACGCGTAGATTCCAATTCATTACCATCACGACATTTTGTTTGATGGCTAGGATCACATTTCACAACAATTTTATTTTTAAAAAACTAAGGCCTATTATGCGCCGAACCTAATGCAAATTATCTAAAATAATAGACTTTCTTGGTCCGTTTGCATTAGGTTGGGCATTATTACTCGCTTCACGAGTAATGATAATGGATAATCGCTTAGCAGAGCACGTTTCACGAGGGAGATAACAGCCATATGACGACCACGAATTCGAAAATAACCTTTACCCCCTTACCCCTTTAGTATCACACTTGACTTTTCAGGGAACATTTCAATATAATACGCTTTTGATTGATTTTATTTGAAAGATACTAACAACACCATTAACACTTTTATTATTTATGTTATTGTTTCCGTTTGACTTTTTCTCTTTCTTGCGAAACTCGTCTGCTCTTGATGTTCTCTCTTCTACAACGATGGTTTATTCTTGCAGCGCTCAATTTCAGCTCGCTGGTGTCGCCTGTTATGCGTGTGCAGTTATCATCTGTAGAAGTAAGTGCAGAGAACATTAATCCAATAATAGACCACATAAGATTTTTTCGTAGATTAATCGGAGAGAAAACTATCGACATTTATACTAGACTGCTAGCAGTCCCGTTTTGGATAGTTTGGATGGCGCGCGAAATAGTCGAGCGGAAAACCAGAAACCCTGAAGCAAATGTGAGGAGGGGGGCCGGCGGGGCCCTCTATCCTCTTCCCCATTCTCTTCTAGTTTTTTCTTCTCGCTTCAATCTCGTCGCGCTGTCGATAGCTTCCGCTCTCGGCGATTTCGACTATCCAGAAAGGGACTGCTAGCAGTCTACATTTATACTGACTAAAAAGTGCACTGCAAAATTAGCAAACCTCATAAATTTGAACGTTATGTCTTGCCTACATGCAATATACATGTCAGTGAATTTCAGAATCAGCCATTTGACCATTATTTTTTTCTTCAGCACTGGCTGGAGCACTCAACAAGAAAATTGAAGCAAACACTTGAAATGTCGTTTTCTGCTATCTGAGATTGTCTTATGGCTTTTCTAGGGGGTATTCGATCTGTTCAGGGTTTTAAGCTGAAAATTTAATTGAGGCAACGGAAACTTATCCCCTGAATAGCTATTGATCGCAATCAAATACTAACATCTCAGGGGATTTAGCCCTTCCGAACAGATACTTCGCTGAAACGAACCATTGGGTGCCCCTGTATCGAATATGAAAGGCTTCCCTATCACCACAAAACCTCTGGAAAATGAAACGAGGAAAAATAAGGCGAGGTTGCTCCCGATGGTTATGGTTTGAACCGCCCGTACACACGATCAATATGATCCCCTCTTTAATTTGCCAACAGCGTGGATAAACGTCCGTGAAAAACTGAGGAAGGTGGATTTATTGGTACTGAGCATGCCCATGTAGCTTTTGCATTTGTCTGTGCGAAGCACTTAATTTGTTTTTTGGCTTCAAAACTGAAAAAAGAGTCTTGCATGAAATAGTGCTTCGCACGGCTCTTTCCACGGGCAAATGCGACAACTATATGCGTACGCTGTAGGGAAATCCATTGTGGCACCCTCTGCCCTATTTATGAAACCTATTAAGTTTTGTTTTGTCTTTCTTTTGACGAAAAAATACTAAAGACCATAGAAATCGTTTAGCAACAACGTGAAGTCTTGAGTCGTACAGGAAGCAGTTGTTCGAGGAAAAAAAACGAAAAAAACTGAGAAAGCCAATCAGCTTTATAAATCCTCCGTGTATCCGTCCATAATTGCCTTAAACGTAGTTGAGATACAAGTCAATTTTAATTGACCTCTGTTTAATTTCCTTTGGCTCAACGTAAATTGATTTATTTAATTTAAAAAATTCATTCTGCAAGAGACAGAATTCCTTACCGATTCTAAACTATTTGTGTATTTTCTAGTTTACCTACATTATTCGAGACAAAATAAGTATTCTTCAAAACTATGCATTCTTTAGCAAAATTCTTTTTTGTATCAAAATATTTACTTGGAATTGGATTAATATGGTGTGAGAAAGGGGCATATGCCAGTTTTGTTTGAATAGCTAGTCATCAATTTTTCATTTTTAGTTTTCAGCTTATATTAGTGCACTTTGCCAGAATACTTAAAATAATTAGTTTTTCTTAGAAAAGGAAGCTTTTTTAATTTAGTTCACTAATGCAGACCGAAATAGTTCACTACACTATATGAGTATCATGTTCGCTTTTTTCGCTAATGGAATGAGCATTGTTATACTTAAATGACAATAAAGCTGAATTGTTAACTTTTAATTGTAAAGAGTGAGATCAGTCCTGCCTTTCGTTCACTTCTAAGTACGTTTCAATTCAATTAACTTTTTCCAGAGCTCGATAAATGATATTCTTACAAGGAAAGTCTAACACGATAAACTATTAACATATTTAACATTTCCGTTAGAAAAGTGTATTGTCGCGTTTTCAGTATTGTTTCAAAATACTCTTCAAGGAAATTAGATTTAAATTGCTTTGACTAAATGACACAAAGCTTTTCAACGAAACTTGTAGATAGCCGAAAAATGTAAACTGCAGGCATAAAATCGTATAAGCTCGAACTCGATATCCAGAACTCGATAAATGATATTCTTACAAGGAAAGTCTAACACGATAAACTATTAACATATTTAACATGTCCGTTAGAATAGTGTATTTTCGCGTTTTCAGTATTGTTTCAAAATACTCTTCAACGAAATTAAATTTAAGTTGCTTTGACTAAATGGCACAAAGCTTTTCAACGAAACTCGTAGACATTCGAAAAATGTAAACTGCAGAAAATCGTAACAGGATCCCTCACAATGGATAGAAAAATTACTGGAAAAAAAATCGGTTTTTTCTACTTCTGCATTTTGGGCACTTTCTATTTTACGATTGCGTGGAATGCTTTCTCACCTTAAAAATGATTAAATGCTTCTGAGATTACTGCCGCAAAAATATCTTTTTGATCGGTTGGTAGAATTTTTTCCAGAGTTTAGAAAGCAAAGCTAAAGTGCCGAGGAATGAAAAGAGAAAATTTTGGTAGTCGTGAGATGTTCCAGGTGTTGATGGAAAATTCTGGTTGTTATGCGAGGGAACTGAAAAGGAAATAAAGAGGTTTAATTTCCTCTGCAATAATGAAATTTAAAATGTTTTGGAAAACTGGATAATGAGTTCTAGGACCACAATAATATAATGAAGACAATTAACAGGAATAAATAATCAGGAAAACCATGTTTCATCATTCGAATTGAACTTATTGAACGATGATGAAAGATCGTTTTTTATTATAAAACTTTTAGCATTGATCAAAGTGTTAGGCCCGTCTTAACAAAAATGCGCCACGTTTATGCATATGTCTCCACTTCTTTGGCGAAAATAAGAAAATAAGTGAGAATTGCGCGCCTAGCATTTATCAATTTCGCTTGTATCTTGTAATTTTGTATTTTAAAAAACATCACAGCGTGAGTCCGGCCAATAACTCGACTCAAAAAGCGGTGTAAACTGATACCATTAATTTCAACTTTTTGTTCGTCCAACCTTAATAACGAATATTTCTTCTTTGTGTTAATGACGAAGCAACATTTAATAAGTAATTTGAAAAAAAATGATAGTATGCAAATATAAAGATATGGAGGATGGAAGCATATTTTTACAGGCAATATCCTTATTAATTTTCCAACTATAAATATTCTTTTATTCGTCCAGTCCGCTATCATTGTCTCAACGGAAGTGTTTCAAAACAAAATCATCGTAAGTCTTCTTCTCTGGCCCGAAATTCAACGTTTCACATTAACCTTTTCGCTGATGAAAATCCAGCTTAAAATTTAAAACAATTTGTACTGCAACAAAACCACAACAAAGAACTTTACAAAGTTGTTTCATTTGATTGGTGTCAATCAACAGAACCCCATTCTATTAATTAAATTAAAATTCTTTTCCAACATCACCAAAAAGCGCGCGCTTCTTGAATTTCAATTGGGTATGCTCAACCACTTGAATGAACATAATTCAAAGATGTCAAAATTTATGAAACGTGATCGATTGACAGAGGCACATCAGTTCACGGCATTACCAGTATCTACTCGGTAGTTAAGTTCAGTGTTTGGCAGTTCATGCCAAGACTTCAATATTCTAGAATAAACAATATGTTAAGGTTAATTTCAAGTGTTAAAACTGTACCTTAGTCGAAGGCGGAATAGTTTCTCTGTTAAAAGCAAAAACAAAAACCGCATGCCGATCTTTTTTTGTTGGAAGATAAGAGCGTCTAGTATCTCTTTTTTTATACCTCATTACATGAAATTTTCGCCATGTCTAGTAGTCTCGCTAGTAAGAATAATTAGCAGAAAGTTCCAACAAATCAGAGAGTCCAAATTCGCGAAAACTCCGATTCGTGAAATATCGGACACACCCAAAATTGCGAAATTCATGATCACTTGTCGAGAAAATTTCCTTTAATGCACTACTTAGTGACAAGTGCAAATGAAGTCATAACTATAAAAAGAGTCGATCACCATGAGATTATCAAGACAAACGTGTCTGTTAGCTTAACACATACTTTCTCATTGTCGAAATGTTTCGTCTAACGTGAAAAAAAAAAAAGGTTTCGCTATACATCATTACCTGACATGAATAACAATCTTTTCTCACTAACAAATTCACAATAACAGAGAGTCTTGACGAAAGAAATTAATCCAGTCTTGATTCAATTTTTTTTCTTGCCATCACTATCTTCAGTCTCAAGGTTGCGATAGGCAAATCGGCTGAAACACCTTCAGTTAAAAGCCTAACTGTCGCCTTATTGTCTTGATAGCCCAATGTTATTGTAGTACCACCCATAAAATAAGCGACCCAGTCTCGTATAGGTCCAGAAAAACCAAATGGAGTCAGTCTCACATGTTGCCTCACACTGAAAGTCGGCAAGCTGCAAGACATTCAATAGGGATTAAATGCAGCTTCATACTTACAGGGGTTATTTGACTACCCAACACATACTTATGTACTTACCGGTGTTCAGTAGTTATAAAACCTGGTTCTTGACCTTTTGTCAAACATAGGACCTTCTGGAAAGCGATCTGGCTTTCTTTGTGGAAAAGAACCTAGGTTCACCCTTCCTTGATGTTTCTGGCTTGCTTGCTCAGCACGTTCACCAGAGCTTTGGTCGACATCAGGCTTCTCAACGGTCTTAAATCTTTGCCTTCCCAAAATACCTACAACTGAATCACTGTCGTCCACCAAGAGACAAACTACCAGAAAACTTATAAGAAGAACAGTGGTGATTGCTGTCTGCTTCATTCTCTGCCTTGCTTCTGCTCCGCTGAGTTCTCTATGGTTTGTAATCGGGGCTAGCTTCCTTGTTTGTGTCGAGAAAATGCGATAAACGCTGTTTATAAATCTTCAGAAAACCGCATCCTACACTCGTTCGCATATATAATGCACCGGAAGAAGGAGACAACAATAGTCCGAAATCAGTTATGCTGATTGTCGTCAACTCTCTTCAAAACAACAAAACACCTCCAAGATAAATCGTTCAGAAAGGCGTTTGCAATAGAATAGGGAACAAAAGGCCTCTTAGTTTGCTCCAAAATATAAAAGCATAAGATTCTTATGTTAAGGAGGTTGTCGATTGAGTGTCAGATAAGATGCCCGTAACACAAAAAATATATATTTTTTTTGTGCTGTGTGGCGTACCACCACGTGCATTATTTTTAAAACATTCGAAATTATAGCAGAGGAAGAAGAGCTTAATGAGATCGGAGATGGCGTTAAGATGTGCGCGAAAACATGTGTTGAAGTCTTAAAACTCCGCTCATTAATGAAATATATGATACAGATTACACTAATAAGGAAATAGGAGAAAAATTAAGTATTTTGTGGTCTCACGCCCAAGCCTTTCTATTAATATCGCTGTTGTCGTGTATTGAGTTCATAAGGCCAGCTTAAAGTATTCTTTTAATTAAATTTAGAACATCCGTCATCTATTGAGCACGTTAATGGCTTTAACGTTAAAGGTAATTAAAAATATCTGAATTTTCTTTCTCACCTTTTCGCTCGAAATGAAACAGCCATCGTTGAGTCCCAATGATCTGGAAGCTACGCGACAAAAAATCCTTGAGCAAGAAATTATTTATAGCTTTGTTTCCAAAACAAGAGGACTTAGTGCTTTTGTTTTTTTTTTAGCTTCCAACTAATATTTGTGACACTAAAATTTTTGCAGCTCTGAGTTTCAAATTTTTTTGTATGAAATGCATTGCAAGAGTTTGTAAATTAAGTACTAAAATAAAAATGACTTAATATATATCATTAATTTTGCCTGATGAAGAAGTCAGCCCATAAAATGTGTGGGAAATTGCGATTTATTTTATAGAGGCACAACGTTGTTTTAACCATATCTAGTTTACACAAAGACATCCATTAGATTAAAACTTTCCAAAAAAGAAAAAAAAGCGCTTGCTTTTTATTCATTTTCCTGCAATCATTTTTTTCATTTTCCGCAATCTCGGCAGAGATTAAAACTTTCTGAGTGAAAAAAGGCTTTTTATTCATTTTGCTGAATCATTGCAATAATTCATTGGGCAAATATACCAACAGTTTGTGTTAGTTTGTGTCGGCTGCCCTTAAAATAAAATCTCTTTATCTTCCTTACATCATTTCTTTCGTATCTATCATTTCCTTTCATCTGACGTTTCATCAAAAGAACCGAAATTCAGTGCTGAAAAAATTTGCAAAAACAAGCTTAGTTATATCTCCGCATTACGAAAAAAACATTTGCTCACAAAATAAACCGAAAAATAAATAGCGGCAAAGCTGCAACAAACAATTATATGTTTGTGATGTTTCTACGTACACACACAAACATCTCACGAACAGTTTTAACATAAAATCGCCCAAACAAAGATCATTATGTTCTATACCGTTAGAAATATATCTGTTGTGATGCCTTGAAAATTTTATTTATTTCACCATATGACTTGTGTGTTTGATATGTAACAGATAATGTTCCCAAATACTGGGAGCAACTATCTTGGGAAATTATACCCCAAATCATATTTTCGCCCTGTCTCAGCACACAAATTGGTTACGGGCCTTTATAAAATTATATTTAAATTAGACAACAAAAGGTGTTTTCAGACGGCTTAACATAAAAGTAAGAGAGAATTCTAGGGATTATTCAGGGGATGATCATTCCGTTTTAGCTCACGCAACCACAGTTGTGTGTAAAGACATGCGATGGGCCGCCAAATAATAGACTCACAAGTAGTCAGACGTTGGATGCAATTTGCAAAACGCCATTTCGACCGACAGCCTTAACTGTCAAACCAAAGAAACTAATGCTAAACTTGTGTCGACTTGCTATGAAAACGGATGAAAAATTTGAGCTAAGGTCGGTACGCGCGCATTTAAGCTTGTTGAATCAACGTGAATTAACGCAAGTCGTCGCAACACACGCCCAAGTCCGGACAAAACGGAAAGCGAACACGTTTGGCCAAGGCCTATTTAAGTTTATTTCGTAAGCAAAAGAAGTGTATTTCTTTGTGGCTTTTAATGGCGTATAATTGGTCGTAACATTTTGAAAAGATTCCTCTGAAAACGCTAAGTGGCACTGGGGTGACCTGGGTTAATTTCTTACAAATTATTGATCTTTGTTCTCAGTTCGAAAACTTGAGTAATGAATGAATTTATGTGAATTCTGACATTTTATTGCAAGTGATTTAAATCCACATTTTCAAAATCTTATTTACTATCAGAGTATTCGAGTTTAGGAGGGGTGTAACACAGTAACGTAAAGTAAGTTTCACTAATAACCGTGCGCCAGCAAGAGACTTCGCATAGCCCCATTTTATAAAGCAAAAATTCAGTTTAGATGACCTAAAAATAATTTACCAACTTTGCCAAGGTATATTGTTTACTTTGCACCAGCTTGGATATTTTGGGTGATTCAGTATAATAGTAAAATATTCCAAGCATCTCACCACGACGATATTAACGTGGCACGATGAAAAAATAATGCTAACATCACTTATCAAGTATTATCCTGATTAAGCCGGCTGTTTAGGACTGCCTTGCACCTGGCGAGGAAAATCTTCATTTTGAAAGCTCAAACAGCTAAAAAGGTTGTTAATTCTTCCCTTTCTTTTTCATCTAGATTGCAATTCGACATTGTCGTTTAATATATTATTCTGAACGACACTCTTAAATAACTATTTGCTATAACGAAAGGATTACTAAAAGAGTAGATGTGATCAAAGTGAATTTAAAAAAAACTTGTGGCTTGCTAGGATGGCCAGTCTCTTCAGACTGCAAAGTCATGATTTGCCAGCTTGTAACTTATTAACGTACGGCTTAGGAGAAAATGCGAATCGTTTCTCTTAACTTTGCATTTAGACTGTTTGGACTGAATGATCATGTTAGACTAAATATCAGTCTATATCTCCCTTATCTTTTCAAGTTTAGTCATGCTGACTTAATATACTGACCTCAAACAATATACTCTTGCTAGACAACATATAAGCCATCATGCGAGAGATGACAGTTTTTCATTCGCCTATGACTGCAAAGTATACTAAAACGTCACGTTCGCTAGCTGCCCTTATTTTGCACCCTGCAAACGACATATTTATTCCTCCAACAGAGAGAAATCAATGACTCTCCATGTTAAAAGAGTTTCAGGTGACGTTTCGTCAAAGAAAACTTAAGTTTTTCATCACAATTAAAAGGTTTTTTACGCCCTCCGAACAATTAATCTGCTGAAATGACCAATGGGCGCCCCTGCTGTTTAAACCTGCCTTAACAGGCGTTCATATTTTTGCACGTATTTGTGAGTTTTCGAAAATATTCTCATAAACAAGCTTTATTAATAAATGTGGAGAAAAAAGGCAGTTTAATTAAGCATTTTGCTAGCCGCACGTTCCTGTGATCGCCTTATAGATTTTTGATAATTCCCTCTAAATTTGGGTTAATTGAATAATAGTATTCTAATGAGCGTTATTAATGACGGAAGAGATCAGGCAAAGGCATTAAAGGTAAGCGATATAATTTAATAATAAGGTTGAGGTCTTCCATAATGTGCTCACTGTGAAGGGAATTTACAATGATCGGGTCCCAGAAGCAACACTGAATTTTGTTTTTCGAGATCTGTCAATATTTGCCGAGCCGAAGTTAAGGGAAACAGAGAATCGATTCGACTTGCTTTGTGCTAAAAATTACAACAACTGAAATATTAACTAGAATTTTAAAGTGATTCAAGAGTGAAAATAAAGACAACTTAAAATTGCCGGTACAAATGGGCATTCAAATGATCATAGCTCTGCTTAAGCATTTCACTATAAATACAAAAGTTAGAGTGAGTCAACGTTTCGGTGTTGCCCACTCTAACGTATCACCATTATGTTAGTCTTGATCTGATCATGTTAATGACAACATCATCCCCTCGAATCTGGCCTCTAATATTATAGTTGCATGATAAATTTACGTGCAAAGGAAAAGTTGTACAGGAGGGGAAGACGAACGCTTTTTGTTTTGATTTTTATTTCATCGCCGTTTTCCCCTAGCTTTCTCGATGAATTTGCATCTTGATTTCACGGAATCCAAATTCCAGATAATCCAAATCCAAAAATCCTGAATTCCTTTTTCAAATCTAACATTTTTGTTTGTTTCTTCAAGGCGTCTCTCGCGCGGACGGCCTGGGCCATAGCAGGATTGGTTACCAAGTTAAGCCACCAGTTCGCCTTCTTCTTGGTCGTGAACTCGAATTTCTTCAACTTTATCGCGAAAAATTACCATCAGGAACATCATGACTGCTTTTACAAGTGAAGAGATGATTTCAAATTTAATTGAAGCTTCTATCTGGGCGATCAAAATTCTGACTGTCTTTGCGGTAACCGTAGGTACGGTGATATTTTTTCTACGTTGGTACGTTCGTAGACGGTCAAACAACGCTCTCCCTCATCTTCGCTCAGTACCTAGCAAAGGACAAGATATTCGACCCGTTGTGGTTGGCTTCTTTCACCCTTATTGCAACGCAGGAGGTGGCGGAGAGCGTGTGCTGTGGACGGGCATTCGTGCTCTTCAGAAGCGCTACAACTTTGTGCGTTGTGTTATTTACACAGGAGATCCTTATGTGAGTGGAGAAGAAATCCTTCGCAAGGCCCGGCAACGGTTCAACATTACCCTGCCTCAACCTGTCGATTTTGTATTTTTAAAGAAAAGGCGCTGGGTAGAAGCGGACATGTACCCATATTTCACTCTTCTGGGACAAAGCATTGGATCAATGATTCTGGGCTGGGAAGCCCTTAACTGTTATTTACCAGACATTTTTCTGGACACGATGGGATATGCCTTCACTCTACCTCTGTTTCGCTATCTGGGTGGATGTCAAGTTGGTTGCTATGTTCACTACCCTACCATTAGCACTGATATGTTATCTCGTGTCGGTAACAAAACAATTTCGTACAACAACGCTTCCTTCATTAGCAACAGTCGCATTCTCAGCACAATAAAGCTGCTTTATTACTACCTGTTTGCAGTTATTTATGGCTTAGCTGGTTCCTGTGCTCAAGTTGTCATGGTGAATTCAACTTGGACTTATGGGCACATTGTATCACTATGGAGGAAGAAAGAGCAAACATCAGTAGTGTATCCACCATGTGACACAAAGGCTTTTATGGAGTTGCCGATCAAGATTGGCAATGTTGATATCAATGAAGATGAGGATGGCATTCGTTCCATAGTGTCGATTGGTCAGTTCAGACCAGAGAAAGATCATCCACTTCAACTGCGTTCCTTTCACGAGTTCTTGAAATGCAAAATGGCCAAAGATAGACATAAGTACAAACTTTTTCTTGTTGGTAGCTGCCGAAATCAAGAAGACAGGGATCGCGTGAACTCTCTTAAGAAGTTAACATCTGAGTTAGGCATTCAAAGCTCTGTTGAGTTTGCTTTAAATGTTTCCTTTGAGCAACTCAAGAAATATCTCGCAGAAGCAACCATTGGTCTTCACACTATGTGGAATGAGCATTTTGGCATAGGTATTGTTGAATGCATGGCTAGTGGCTGTATTATCCTGGCTCATGACTCTGGGGGACCCAAAATGGATATTGTTGTTGAATGGGAAGGAAAACCAACTGGATTTCTAGCCAGTGATCAGAAGAGTTATGCTGCAGCTATGGAGACGATCTTTGCTCTGACCCCAGAGGAAAGGAGTGTCATTTGTCACAACGCAAGGCAGAGTGTTATCAGGTTTTCTGAGAAAGCTTTTGAGAATGGATTTCTTCAATGCACTGAGCCCTTGTTCATGAATGTGTAAAGTACACATATACACAATTTATCTGACCAGTTATTGGTTAATAATGTCATAATTTGTCACTGGTTTTATCACGTATATACCGTTAATCTGAATAAGATGTAAGTAAGTAAACTCATTGCATGTACTGGGCATTAGTTACAGGTACATGAAAGAAGTCAAACTCCAAGTGATTTTCCCAATAATAAAGTAACCAAACTATGCCTGATCAGCTAAGTTACATTGTTGAAAAAAGTTACAAGAAGATAAAGTGAGAATTACCGTATTCATTCACTTATAAGACGCACCATTTTTTACGAGAAAATATACAAGTGTGACTTTTTTGCTATTGTCCATGTGTGACTTTTTTGCTATTGTTTGTAACGTGTGATTTTTTCGCTTTTGTTTTGAGAATGAAAGCATCGCAATTAGTAACTTATGGAAGCAAATTTTTGTAATTACAACGAACGTGGTCAACAAAATTTCCCGTAATTCTGGGTGAGTCTTATAACAGGGTATTTAGGTGAAATTTTCATTTTGCTTACTTGTCAAAATCGTCTTTGAAAGTTTAGGGTGTGTCTTATAACCGAGTGCGCCTTATAAGTGAATAAATACGGTAAATTCACACAAATTCAATTTATTTAGAGAGGGAAGCCTTTTAACACTCACTCATAGGTTGTTTTTATCCAAATGGTATTGGAACTTGGAAATGCGAGCTTCTGTGAAGGGACAAAAATTGGAGAAACTGATGATTTGCGCTACTGGCGATGCAGGCTTCAGTAATCTGTGCAATCTCAGGCAGTGAGGACTTTTCCAACTTTTGTGTTGTAAGCATACAAGTAGCCCAAAAAGGCAAAATTAATGACAGATGTGCATGTATGTTTTCTGAGGTGAATTAGGAAAAGCAGCACATTTTCAAATTTCAAGGCTATCTTTCACGATATCCTATCTTGGAAAAAAAATTGTTGGAGCAATTTCAGTTTCTAGTTAGAAATAAATAGTGTGAAATTGCAAACCCTCCAAAATATTAGCCCAAAGCATTTTCACAAAAAAGTTGAGCTTACAAACATTTTTACCCAAGGAAAACTCAAAATAATTAAGCATAAAGATGAAATATTGCAGAAGATTGGCGATTCTTTACATGCTTTGTTGCCATGGCAACAACCTTTGTAAAATGATCAAAAACAGTTAAATGCATGTGTTTGGAAGTATGTTGGAAATCTGAGGAACTACATTTATAACCTGCATATAACTACATCATGCATGGTTTTCATCAAAAACTCATGCCAGCTAGTATACAGGTGCTTTACTGTGGATCCTTTAGTGTAGTTTGTAATTAATACTGCAGCAAGTCGCCTCAAGGACAGCAAGTCATTGAGTCAGAGAAATAAAGAGAGAAAGATGGTAAAATTTATTTCTTTACTGAGCTTAATTAAAATTTACCATTTGTCTTTATTTATTATCACAGGACACTTTACTTTGCTGATCATAGCAGTATGCAGGACACATGTACAAACTGGTATACAGGTCACTAGTTCGATTCCCATTTCCCATGCCTGTGACTTGTTCACTGAGCTTAAAATCTACCATCTTTTTCTAGTTCCCGACCGGAAATTCTGGAACATCGAGACTTATTTGCTTAAGGTTCCCATCAAAAATTGAGTTCTCCAAGGGCAGAGTGTGCATGTGTTTTCCATTGAAAGAGTAGTTTCTAAGAGTTCTTATTTGTAATTCTACCATCATCCTAGAATTAAGGTGTAGACAATACATAAAGGGCTACCAATGAAGATACCCGATTTGTTGTAAAATGCTGGTGTTAGAAATCAGTTGAATAAAATGAATTTTGTCAAACAGGGATGACCTTTTTGCCTCAAGGTGGCTAGAAACAGTTTTTTAATTGTGATAGTCCTTTTGAAACGAGGAAAGATTACAAAGAAATATTTCTGACCATGTGGGTAAACTACGAATATCTTGACAACTCTTTTGTTGGGCAATACTTCAAGGCTGATTGTGACGTCATAGCCATTACCATGGCAACACTAAAGGTCCACAAAAAGAACCTCCCAAATTTCAGTTTTCGCCAATTATCTGAAAAACTAAGATGGTGGCCTGCCCTTTTTATTGAATTTTTAGAAAAGTCCTGAAGTTCTTCAACTTCTTTGACGGTATGGTAAAAAGTTATTCAGTGGAACTTAAGTTATATCAAAAAAGTCATTTTTTTAATTACAAAAAATTCCAGTAAATAACTTTTCTCAAAACGCTTTTATTTGAATTGGCACACTTGATGATACATGCATGCAAAAACTCAGGATGGGTCACCAAGCATAATTTCGAGGTAAAAACAAATGTTCCATGCACATCTTATTTCCGGTTTGCGCGATTTTACGTGGCATTTTAACTTCCGGAATTTTGCGCGCGTGACTTACATGTAAAATAGAAATTTGAATTTACTCAGATGACATGTGCATTCTAGGTAAGTCATGTGTAGGCTACGCACAGCTAAAAACACTTTCAAGCCTCCTTAACTCTTTAAACCTTGATATAAAGATGCACATTCTTCCTGTTCTCCATACATTTCTTACGGAACTAGTAAGGAGAATTTTTCTAAATATCAAGGCATCTTATCCTTAGTGATCACTTTCTTTATTCTCATCACTTGCATGTCTGAATAAGTATTGACAATGTAAGGAGAAATTTCATTTTCATCACGTTAGGGCTTAAAGAGTTAAAAACAATAATATTGCTTCAAATTGGCCCTATTGTTGTGACACAAATGTAGATGCGTACCTACGTATACATGTACACTGTCATCTGAATAGTTACTTGCCAGGATTCCTTGGAAAAGAACTTGATTGTAGCCCATGGCTGACATGGGTTACTACTGTACTAGCCTGTTTCATAGCTTGAACAGATCTTTATTCTTTAAGGACAGTGCCTTCTAACACAGGTGTATTTTTGCAAAGGTTATGACTGTGGGGAAAAAGTAGATCTTAGCCTTGTTGGAATCGAACAAGAAAAATGTGGGTAACCATGCATTTTTCAGAACGTATGCGCAGTGACAAAAGGATGCACTGTCCTTAAATGGGTGGAATGGGGTGGAAGACTGTAAATCAGCCTAATTTAAGGAAGCATAATCCCAAAGAAACATTTAAACATGTCATTTCAACACAAGGCATTTAAATTGTATTTTAGCCTCCGATGCAGCGACTCTCTTAGCAAGAAATTTTCTTCAAAAAAACTCTCCTTTTGTTTCTGTTAGGAACTCTTTTTGTCCAAAAAAAAACAAGCAGTTTTCAAGGAGCAAAAAATAGCTTAAAGTGCACCTAACCCCAAAATATTTTTTTCGCTAAAATAACTCTTTGCACCTGTTCGAAAAGCATTACGCCTTTTTTTTATGAACCCCCCCCCCCCCCAGTCTTGACTTTTTATAGGCTGTAAAAGTTACGAAATCTAGCTATCATCTGGTACACGACCGAGCTAGTGAGGGCATGGGTCTATTCTGGATTTGACATCACAAACTGATTTGCACCTCCTTAAGTCTTTGTAAACATGCATGCAAAGCAGTTTGTGACGTCAAATCAAGAATAGACCCATGCCCCTTCTAACTCGGTCGTGCGACAAATGGTGTTTAGTTTGTCGTAAGTTTTGAGGCCCATAAAAAAGTCAAAAACTGCAAATAATGGCGAAATGTTTTTAAAATAGGTGCAAAGATTTATATTAGCGTAAAAAATATTTTGGGGTTAGGTGCACTTTAAAACATTTACACCTAGAGTCCTCTCTTGATTTGTTAGCACTGTCTGAAGAAAACAATAGACCATGCGGTAATGTACAGGTATGTACATGTACATAGACATTTTTTTCGCTTTTTAATGCATGACATTAAATTAATACAATTAACTTTCTTTTAAACATATATTATGAATATATCAGGCAGCACTGCTTGAACATCTCTACAACTTTCTCTAAACAACCTCCCACGCAAACTTTTCTCTGTCTGTCAAAAAAAAAGAAAAAATGTGTAAATCAGAAATTTGAAAAATGCCTTTCTACAATAAGACACCCCTAAATAAACAAAAATCAGTAGATGGCCTGCAATTGAGTCACAGTTTAAGGGGGGGATATACCTGAATTTTGAGGAAATAGGATAAGGTTTAAGAAAGAAAGAAAAGGGGGATTGAATTTTTGTACACACTCCCAGACAGGCCAACCCCACGTAAAAGCACTTGGGGTCATCTGTGGCCTGTTTTGGTGTCCGTCTCTTAATTATTAACTTCAAAATTTAATTTTAACTCACCTTTAATTCGTAACAAATTTCAATTTTCTTAAAATTCATCAATTTTCCTCCACCTTCTCCTTCTTTACGTTTAATTTTAAAATCGCGAAAAATTTTGTTCAGATTTATGGGAACTCGCACTATGTTCCTATAATAGCATTTTTGGATTGAGTGAAATCTCCTGTACGTGTAGATAATTAAGAAAAAAGGCTAAAACGTTTGGGGAAAAAGGTATCCACATGTAATCCCCCCTTTAAAATAATTAAGTAAGCCAATCAACTTACATTCACAAACATTACCAGTCAAAGGCATTGAAGAAATTATAATTTAGAGGATTATAAAAATTTTCTAATTAAATTGATCTAATAGAAGATCACATGCATATTGCCATTGCCTAAACAATTGTCCTCAAAATTTTATGTACGTAGTTGCCCATTGTTTTAGAAACCCTTTAAACCTACATGTTCTTCTAATTTATTAGCCACTTGAGGGTGGCTGGGGGTCTTTTTCTTAATTTATATAGCTTACTGGTCACCCCTAGGAACAGCACAAGGCATTTTGGCCAGCTGTCTGATGAAGGACTTACCACAGTTTGACAAGTAGTCTGCCACCTTGGGTTGACTGTTTGCCTTAGCCATGGACATAGCAGTATTGCCTTTCTTGGATTTCTTTCGGAAGTCTGCTCCTTGCAAAACCAAGTACTTAACACAAGAAAGGTGTCCATTCCTTGCCGCAACATGTAATGGCGTGCACCCAGATATATCAGGTAGCTCAACATCGCCACCATGCTGAACAAGGAGCTTCAAAACATCCAAGTGTCCATTGGCAGATGCTTTGTGTACTGCAGTTGAGCCGGACTCATCAAATGCTTTAGGGCTCTGAAAAAAAAGGCAAACAAAAATCTCAAAGATAAGCAAGGAGCTAAACTGGACTTCAGAGGGTTGGCAGGGAGGGCATCAAACCAAAACCCTTCCATGGGAAGGGGTATGAATTTTTTCTGGAATATCACACGTAGTCACCGAGACAGAGGCATTAGTCCTCCCTCACAGACCATGCCCCTACATGTATTAGTCACACAAAGGAAGCAAGACCTTCTGGATAATTTACAGCTGAAGCTTTCCCTGTGCCTACACTGAGAAAGTGCCTCATTCCTAGGCTGTGGCTAAAGGTGGGATGGGGATGCAGGGACCCGTGTTTGGGGACGTGGGATGCAGGGACGCATGGGGAGGTGACATAGGGGACACGTGTATTTTCCGTGATTGGCAGGTATATGCAGATTGATAGGAAAATAGCCATTACGGTTTCGTGCCCCATGAACTGTGTCGCCTGAAAAATGTGGGGTATCCATGATGCTGTGCACGCTCACAAAGCACGCCGCCATTTTCGGGTCTCTTTGACTTCAATAGTATTATACAGCATATTCCCAAAAAGGATTTATAAGGCTGTCCTTCCTGTCTGTGAAAAGACAATAGGAGTAATTGCTATTGTGGAAATGTGTGGAAAATGCTCTCACTTTAGATTAATGCTGGCTGTAGAGGAAACGAAAATTGTTGAACCAGAAATGCGCAAAAAGTATTTCGTTACAAAGAAAACTTCGAGCGACTGCCGCGTGGGAATACACTTAAGCTTACATGAGTCGTGTGGAAATCTACACAGTCATCTGCTGTTGTCTGTTTAAACAAAGAATTTTCTTTACGTGTTTGCGTACAGTATTAAAAAAAGAGAGGTTTTTGATAATTCGAGTTTTTGTGGAGGCTGAGTTCCGGGAAAGAAATGGAGCGATCTCTTGCCAGCCCTGTGCCATTTGTCAACTTAGTTGTTTACTTACGAGGCCATGCAGATGTGTGTCAGACTTTCTGTAGTTTTCGAAGATCACTGTTTTAGTCCGCTCAAATCTTCACTTGCAGTGTCTGGTTTAATTTGCTGTCAAGTATTTGGATACCTAGAGGATTTTGATGAAAAGATGGAAAAATTTTTTTCCTATATTTTGAACGAATTACGTACAATGCTTTGCCTGTTGGCGGTTGCGTTTTAATAATCGATCGATCGTTTGCCTGTTTTCCTAACAGTTTACCCGTTTAATCAAACCGACTTTTAATAATCTACGGACTTCACACGACATGTTCATACTGCTTTCACGTTTATGCTAGTTTCAGGTGTGAATTATTTTTAAACAATATAGAGGTTAAACTGCAATGACCTTCCTAATTACTGGCATTGTTCCTCGATGAATAGGTCGATGATTCGAACGCTGAGAGCAAAAACGATGGTTATATATGACATTGATATACACTCGGGACTTAAATGATTGACAGCTCTGCATCTTGTTACGCATGCCCTGTAAGTTTTTTTTACAAGCTAATTTGCATGTTCGATCAACGTGTTTCATGGGGTGCAAGACCGTAATGCCGATGTTTGCACCGCTTCTGGTTGGAAGAAATCAGCTTTTTCGATCTGTCCATAGCCACTTTTTTCTGCTTTTCTGCTATATAACCCGTGTCCCCGATCTCACAACCCTGCGTCACCGTTTTCACATACCCATGTCCCCCATCTCGCATCCCTGATCTTGCCCCCCTATTTTGCATCCCAAAACATGCTCTTCTTGCATGAAATTCCCTAAGCAGAAGGGACTGTTAGTTTACAATCGCTATTTGTGATTACATAGAGCTTATATCTTTTACGATGAATTTATCAGTCAGTTTAAAATCCCTCGACGGATTTCTGCAGATATTCCTGAATTTCTAAGTTAAATGTACCATTTGAAAGATCAGAGAATGTAGTTATCCGTGCATTCAATGCTTTTGGAAAAAAAATAGTTATTCACATAATGCAGCGCATCATGTTATAAGGTTTATTGAATCACCCGGTTGCAATGCGATAGCATAAATTTAATGTCTAAGCAGAGCAAATCGTGCTCATAAATAAATTTATTTCTCCAAAATCTAAGTTCAATGTGCCATTTTGAAAGCTTTGGAAACTTAGTTATCCCTGCATTCAACAATTTTGAAGTGACGTTCACTAACATTTTAAAATTTATGCCGCGCGTCATGTTTATCTGCATGTGTTCCCGCGAAAGCATCCTGGGGTCAAGGTCAACCTTCCAGCCGCAAGTAGGTACAATGTGATTGGCTAAGCGGCGGAAAGGAATGTCGAACTCGGGTAAGCAGGCATTTGTAGGGAGGAGGGTGATACGACTCCCCTAAAAACGACTGCGTGGGAGGCTAACCATAAATAGGAACTTACAGAATCATGTAACATGTGAATATAAAACGAAGAAAGGCAAACTGTCAGATAGAAATTACATGTATACAACTCAAGCTAAATGCAAATTTGATATAAAGGTATCCATCTACCTGTCCATCAGCAAGTGCCTGGGTAGTCTCTCGTATGTCACCAGAAAATGCTAAATGAAAAATAATAATAACATAAGAAGAAAATAATTTATGGCAAGTAAACGATTAAAACAAGCTCAAATGTCTTTAAGTGCATATGTCTTAGACTGATCATGAAATGATGGGAGTTTGAAAACAGCAAATGAAAAATTTTAACAACAGATACGTTAGATTTTTTCGAGGATATTCTCAAAATCGGCGAACACGAAATGAAATATAATTAAAAACTGACTTCGACCTGAATCAAACACAGACCTAATAGAAAGCTTCCATTTTATCCACTGATAATTTTCTAGCCAGTCTACTTTTGAATGAATAGTCTTTAAGACGCATTTTTAATAAAAACAAAGATCGAAATAGCTGTTCTCTTAGCGATATAACATCTGCCGCATTTAGTCCATGAAATTGTCGATCAACATTTCGGATTTAAACTTGGCTTTCACTTTCTTCAAAGAATTCACATGCAATGATCAATGTAAACGATCGAGCTAAATTCGAAACACACTCACACATACCAGCTTCATGAAGGTTAGGCACGGTTCGAACGGGAACACCGTTTTTACAGATCATCTTGTGGCTACTTCCGACGGACTGGAAATCTTATATCAAAATGCAAATGTAAGGTATGACCAAAAACAAATCGTCGCTCAGGAAAACGTCAATTTGTCCGCCATATTGAAATGTAAATTAGAAACCATCGGTACCAGTCCTCCCTCTAATTTCTGTTCAGAAGGGTAGTCCTGGGGACTCTTAGATGTACGACAAAAATTACAACCACAAGGTTCCAAAAGCAAATTTGACGCAAAATAGAAAACAAGATGCGAAAAAGATAAAGAATGGATTTTCTTCCTTGGGGAGGAAAGATAAAACACGAATAGCACCTCCACCGACGCTCACGAGAACTTCACTTAGAAGGAGGTGGGAGATGCAAATCAGTTAAGTCTTCGAGCCAGCCACCATTTTGTTTCACAACCGTCCTCCATAACCAGAACAAGTGACTAAGAGCAAGTCTAGAATCTCGTACGTCTTTAGTTTTGGCTAGGGTCAGTGTGCAGCCAGAGCTAGTGCCAATTAGTGCAGGTGGTGGATCATTTCACTTTTCTGGGAAACCCCCCACCTACCCCTACCTAAGCCAACATTTTGCTCTAAGTGATAATAAGTAAAAAAATGTTAAGTTAGCGGGAGGGGTAGGTGCGGGGTTTCTGGTTACTGTTCCAGGTCACCTGATTGTAGAGTCCATGGGACAGAAGCAGCTTTTGTTCCCGGATTATTGCCTTGCTACGTTATATTCTACTTAGTGTGGATCGGTCTCAGAGGTTTCACGTCGTTGTTAGCCTGGCAGGTTCACGAATCTTTACGAGATGCTGCCGGCTTCAGGCTGTATGTCGTTTCTAGTCATCCATGCAAGGTCTGTTTACATATTTTCCTGGCCGCTTGTGTCGCACTGTATGGTCAATGAAATATGTAAATATAGGGGCTTTTAATGGCCATGGGTCAGGAGTTGCTTCACTTTTCCAAAGGTTTGTCGTGTAGGGCATTCCATAACCTGTTTCAGGCTCTCAGATAGTAGGGACGTGACTGCACGAAAATTAGAAAGGGAACGCGAAAATAAGACACGCGGGATCCAGGAAGAGCCAAAAAGGCCCCTCCGAGTCTCTTCACGGCCCCCACGCATTTTTTTCGCTCCGTTTCTCATTTCGCGCTTTCCCTATATCGCGGATAGGCATCCCATGGTAATTTATCTTCCTCGTGCGCCAGAGTGTTTATTGGTTTTACGACGCGAGCCTCGATACAAATTTGCACGAGGTAGTGTGCTGTTAAAAAAATATACAGGCGACTGATCCTTACGGCAGTTACAGAAAGATGCAGAATTCGAAAACAGAAAATTTGGATATATAAAGTAAAAACATATATACACAACAAAAAATTGCCCGATATTTCTGAGCTGTTCCCGGGATTCTCTCGACTGCTGCTTTGTTTGTAAGCGGAATTATTTTCAGGATCGGTTCTATACCTTCGTTGGATCCAGCTTCGATCCCTCACTACTCACTACAAGGGATTTTTTAATAGCCCGAACCGACACGTTCCCAGTCCCAATCTCTCGACAAAATTTGAAGAGGTGGCATGCTCACGTGTTTTTTTTTCGTCCGCACTTCCCTATCCGATCACGTGCGTCACCAGGGATGCATCAATCACCAGCCAGGCCTAAGAGGGTCTCAATGGGGTTAACCGTTAGCCGTAAAACGACCAACTATTCACCTATTAAGATGAAATTATGAATATATGAGATTCATATATTTGAACTGCGGAATGAAGAAATAAATGTAAAGAAGATCCTCGCAGTTATTAACGCAACTTATGCAGTTGCGAAAAGGAAGCCTGAAAAAATCAGACTTGCCGGGATTCCAACCCTGACCTCTGCGATAGCGGTGCAGCGCTCTAACCAATCGAGCTATCAAGCCAACTGGGAACTGGTCATTAAATTGGTTCGTAACATACCCGGGAAAGATGAAGATGAACAGAATATATGAGATTCATATATTTGAACTGCGGAATGAAGAAATAAATGTAAAGAAGATCCTCGCAGTTATTAACGAAACTTAGGCAGTTGTGAAAAGAAAGCCAGTTCCCAGTTGGCTTGATAGCTCAATTGGTTAGAGCGCTGCACCGGTATCGCAGAGGTCAGGGTTGGAATCCCGGGAAGCCTGATTTTTTCAGGCTTTGTTTTCGCAACTGCATAAGTTGCGTTAATAACTGCGAGGATCTTCTTTACATTTATTTATTCACCTATTAGGCGTAAAAATTGAAAAAAATTTGACAGTTAGTCGTAAAAGAAGTTGACCATAAAATAATTTTTGTAGCCACGGTTTGTCATTTTGAAAGTGCCAAGATCTCTTGTTACGACTATTTATGGGTCTTGTCTTGTAGATAATGCAGTTACGACGGCTACGAATTCCGCCCTGGTAGCAAAATAAAAGCAAAATTACAATTCTTACGATAATTACTTGTTTGGGGGGAGGGGGTTGTTTGTTTTTTGTTAGGTTTTTTTTTCATCCCTGAATGGTCTTATGACCTTAAATGTGTATCACCAAAATGGAAATTAATTTTTAACTTTTCAAAAGAATGGAAATTAATTTTTAAGATTTCCCGGTTAACCGCAACGGAAAGAAATTAACCGCATGCCGTAAAAAAAAAAGCCAAACTTTTAGCCTTTAACCGTTAACCCTCTCCTATAAGGTCTGTTGAAATATCCCACTGTTGAAATTCAGGCCAGACCGCAGACGAGGCTATCTGTACGTACCAACAAAATGTTGCAGGGAAAGTGGTCAACAAGCTGGGACCATAATGTAACAGGGCAAAGAAGCAGTTCTTAATGATCACAAAGCAACAGAGCACACCTTTCTCTTTCAAGACCCTTTTTATTATTTGTTGTTTATTCCAAACGGTATGAAACAATACATCTGCACATTTCCGTTAAGGCTCTGCTATCATTATTTAATTTTTACCCTTAAGGCATTGACTTGATTTTCATTTCACTACTAAGTTTGAAATTACAAAAACTTTACTTCTGATCACAGAACTAATTAACGAATTGTTCTGTTTTGACTCTTGCTCATGCCTTTCGACAGCAACAGTAACCAAAGAAAGTGTTGGGAGCAGTCATGATGTCTCCGTCAGCGCCAGAGGCCTCTCTTCCCCCATTTCCTGCGTTTGGAACCCTGTTGCAGCCATAGTTGTAAAACATGCCCACCACCTGACCATTTCTTGTAGCTTTCCCGGATGTTCCGTGGATGGAGAGCTCTGCGTCACAGATGCTGAACGACGTTTGGCCACAGATGTAACTGCAGTTTTTCTGGTCAGCGTTATCCCTCACCATCACCCGATTTGCGTATTGTCCACTTCCTCCTGAAGGTGTGCTTCCTCTACAGGCAGCAGCGGCAGCCATGTGGAGGGCCTGCCACGCCAAGTCGTAATTTGGAGAATCCATCTAAGCCAAATTTTTGAACACAGTTGATATTAAATGCTCTTCTAATAATTTAACAATTATTATAATAATTTTTGAATTTGTGTAGGGCACTTTCCATAACGAAATGATCGAATGCGCTTTACAATTAAACAATTATTAAAATAGAATTAAAAAACGACAGAAATAAGAATAAATAAGACAACATCGTGAGTTAATTAGGAAAGGCTAACTTAAATAAGGAAGTTTTAAGAAGAGCTTTAAAAGAATCGACAGTTCTTGCATTCTTCTACATTCAAAGATCTATGATATCGAACTAGTTTTCAACCGACTAACAGAAGATTGTTACAATTAGTATCGCCTTTATATATACAGCCTACTACTTTTTTTTAGTCCAAGAGTCAACATTAAAATCGTGGAATTATAATCATCGAGTTTGCATGATTATTTCTGAAGCGAAGAAATTATTGTGAAAAGATCATCTCCTGCTACAAGGTAACGAATAGACATGCATTATTCCTCAAATTAACAATTATTTTATCGACTGAAATCAAACTGCCATCCTCTCCATCCCCCGGAAATCATTTCTTAGAGAAAGGAAAATTGAAAAGAAATAAAGATCGTCGCCACTGTAAGGTATCAAGAAAATCAAATTATTTACCTCGATCGACCGAGCGTCCATCCCCGAAATGAGGCAGACAATATAAAACAGGAACGCAATAGATTGGAATTTCATTTCAACTTGTTTCATCAGCTTTCGATCTGGAAGAAAAATTGCACGTTTGACTCAGAGAACTACTTTCCTATAGCAATCTGCTCGTTTCATGCACCTCTTGCCAGTGAAAATTGGGGAAAAAGCTGGCTGGCTTTCTGTTTTTATACTTGGGGCTCTTAGCGGTAAAGGATACCTTTTAGCAGTTATATGATATTGTATTCAGTCATTTTTAGAAAAGACAAAAAGGAAAACATCGACAATGAAAAATTAACATGTATATTGCATTTTAAGAATTCACAATTAAAAATTAAAATAAATGTTTTATTTTACACCGTAAATATTGACTGCTCTTTATAGTGAATAAATTGAAGACACCGACAGACAATACTCTTGCATGTTGTTTGTGTCTAAATGAATAAAAGGAAAATTAATTTATTATTAAAAACAAAAAAATTCTTTTCAGCTTAAAAAATACCAGCAAAGCTACCCGGGCCCTCATATTAGTTTCCAATATTCAGAGTTTAAATAAATATCCAGATAAAGGTATGTGCAATCGATGGTACCATTATTCATTCTAGTAATTGAAGCGCAGCACTCTCTAAGCTTCTTAGACATTTCTTTTCTGGTGTGCATTGAGTTTGTCTGGGAATAGAGCTATCATTGGCCCATTATAAAACACGCTAAAAGATCTTGCGCTAAATTGTTTTTCAGCCGCAGTTTTTTGTTTTTCTTGCCAACTTTCTGTAATCCTTACTCTAATAGACAAGGAAACTAGGTTGATTGCTCCCCAAATCGAAAATTATCTAATGCATAAACAGAATTCAGGGGCACCCAACGGTTCGTTTCGGGGAATACCAGTCCTGTTCCGGAAGGCCTAAAATGGCCTGAGATATTCGGATTTAATTGTAGTGAAAGCTATAGTCAGCGAAACATCACCTCGGACTTTCGTAACAAAAAGACTCATTAGTTCCTATGGTCTTTGGAGGGACAAATCTGTCGTTTAGAGTGCAAAATAAGTTTAGCCTAGAATTTTCGGAGAGCCATCAGCAGCTCTGAAATTTGGCGGATAGGATTCTGTTTCCTAAAATTTTCTGCGGCCAAAATTTGGAGCTAAAAACGCCGTACAGACCTTTCTGTATTACCTTACACAAATATGCCGTTAAAAAGCTCTGAAACAATCTAAGAAGGCAGAAAATGATATTTCGGGTATTTTGCTAAAATTTTCTCGTTGGATGCCCCCTGGGAATAGGTTTGATTTAAGGAGAACAGCCGGGTGCGACAAATGTGGCCCGCTTTCGAATCTCTGAGTAGACACCTTTTGTGTCGGCTCTCACCATTGCTCCTGCTGTTTTTCTCTGATTCCCCGGTTTTCCTCCCTTGACAAAAACCAGCGTTAGCATTTCTAAAGGCCACTTCGATCTGGAATCCGAGGGCCAAAGGATTTACAGTTATAAGCTAAGACTGTTGAGGCAGCCCAGTTAAATAAAGTCTATCTATTTCTCTATTTATTTTCCGATTTTATATAAGCTTGTCTTACTGATTTGAAACTAAAAGGAATTCGCTCGTTACTTATCAGCCTCGTACGGAAGCTTATAGGTGCCATCCGAGATCCGACATCCGACATCCAAGATCCGACATCCGACATCCGACATCCGAGATCCGACATCCGAGATCCGACATCCGAGATCCGACATCCGAGATCCGAGATGCGAGATCCGAGATCCGACATCCGACATCTGAGATCCGAGATCCGACATCCGACATCCGACATCCGACATCCGACATCCGACATCCGACATCCGACATCCGACATCCGACATCCGACATCCGACATCCGAGATTCGACATCCGAGATCCGAGATCCGACATCCGAGATCCGACATCCGAGATCCGACATCCAACTTAAGTGGTCAGCGGAGTAATTGGCAGACCTCCATAATCAAGATGGCGGAATCGATGGTGGAGATGTCAGAGTCTATGGCGGAGAGATCACCTGGAAAGGTACGTAGTGATACTCAGAAGTTACGCTTTTTAAAATCGTTTGGTTTTCTTAAACAGAGAGGTCGTTATCTTCCACTTTATAACATACTTAATTTTCCTGTATATTTAACGCCATTTTTAGTGACTTCATCACAGGCCATCAGGTAAAGAACTGCTAACCGTCTTAAAGACTGAACCGTCTTAAAGACTCTCTGTCGACCACAATGCAACGCGTGCCTAAACGTAGGTTTCGTGGACCACGAAACCCCAAAGTTTGGCGTCGGCATTTGAAGGCTGTGGAAATCTGCCTTCGTCCAAGTCATCTTTCCGTAGAATGGATAGAGATTTTCTTATGGAGCTATGAAATTTATCAGGGAACTATTGGAGCAATGTTGATTTAAAAAATGTTTTATTCTTCGGGTCACAAAAGCGACACGCGGACACTCGATGTTTCGCACAGCTCTCAACCGACAAGCCGGAGACCACGCGGAAAGTTTTTATTTATACCTCATATCAGAATAATGTGACTATGGACGATCCAGTCAGTTCATAGGGAAAAATAACAGAATTCTTATGGTTATGTGGAACTGAATGTGAGTGAATATCAAACTGACTACAGTAATAAATGTTTCTGTGGATCGGACGTGACTGAGTATTCAACACACCCCGCAGGTGACAAATCGCGGTTTTGCAACCGTTAGTGATAAAATAAAGTAATGTCAATTGCTTTTACTCTACACGCCTTTCGAAATTTTAAAGAGGGGTATATTAAGGTATAAGTGCCATTGAACATAAATGAATGAAAGAACTCATGACCCGATACACTAAAACCAAATGCGCTATGTCAATTTCAAAATATTTCTCTGACTGCGTGACGTGTAATGACAGTCAACGATGAACTGTATTTTATTACAGTCATCTGCAAGACTTATAAACCATAAAATTTAGCTCCTTCTATTGACAAAACGTATACACCTAACGAAGTGAACACCTTCATTTCCTTTCTTGGCTGCTAAAGGGCTCAAATCTAGCCATTTTATCACAATGTTCTCTCTCCAAAGGAATCAAAACATAAACAAACGCGCGCATTGCATTGTAGTCGGTAAATTTACCCGAATTTGCACGCACTAGTTTCGTATACCTCGATGTTGAGAACCGCTTGACTGTTTTTTTGCAAGCAAGGGAAAGTTATTTTGGTGCTTCATAGATTTTCATTTGATTCTATTTTAAACGCGCAGACTACTCCATCCATCACCTCCACGTGACTTGCATCCGTTCGGTCATTGAACACGCCTCCCCCTGTGAAGTTTTTCACAACGCATTTAATTACCGCAGTACCTGTCTGATGACATTGAGGGACTACAGAAGAGGGAGCTCTGCATTTCCTTTGCCGATCTCTCGTACACCCAATTTTTTTAACCAATCACAGATGCTAAAGGGACACTGTCACGGAAATTTTTGCGTATATGGGTCAAAAAGGAACTGAAATTTAAATTAAATGTCTTTTCTCGTACACAGAATACTCCTAGAATGTTAAGAGAATGAAATCAAATGTTTTTCTCGACGGAAGAACAAACCATAGTCAGTTTCTGGCGATTTTTTCAAGAAACAAAGGAAAAAACTTGAAAACATCAACCCGATGTTTTTAAGTGGCAACCATTTCCTCCTAGCGATCCGCAGCCAAACAAACTTAATTATAGTTTCAGATAACTGGCACTTTAGTATTAAACGAAACTCAACCAGTATTTTGGGTTTCCTCTAATTAGAAAATGTCTTTTAGCTTTTCAAAGTTTTCCTAAAAATTGGTGACAGTGTCCCTTTAAGCAATGATACTTAAGCATAATCAAAGCTTACCTTCAAGTCGCCCTCCGGCTTTCGACAACACCTTGATACACGGCTAACCGCTCGTTACTTATCAGCCTCAAGATGTTGGCATTTCCACATAGACAAAATAAATGTTCAAGTTTTGCAAATAGATAGAGCTTACCGGTTGTTGCTAAGAACTACTAACATCTCTAAAAGAAAATGTTGATGAATTTACCCGAATTTTTTGTGCACTAGTTTCATATTTCGATTCCTCTATGGCGCGAAACCGCTTGTCTATTTTTGTCATTAGAAGCAAGCACCAAAACAAATATTAAGCGTTCGCATTCGAGAATATTTTTGTGGCATTTTATTCGCCCAAAAACATACAATACAATACAAAACCTTTATTTAAACGGAATGTAATTGTAGCTTAAGGGGTCGTGTATAAATAATGATCAGTTATAAAATAACAAATAAATGTAGGCAGAAATAGATAAGACTTAGTAAAAAACTATACACACAGATGTTAAAACAACAATGATATCAAAATGCTAAACACTATGTCCAAAAGATGGAAACCACTACCACTAAAAACGCTATTCATATAAAATCAGCTATTCATACAGAGTCAGTGTCAGCTTCCCAGTCCCCTTTAACGACTATTGGATTCAAATAGAGATGTTCGTAGCTAGTTGTGGGTCTTTTCAGCGCAAGGCCTCTGATCCCACAGAGCTCCCATAGAATCAATCCTCACTAAAGAGCCGATAAAGAGTTGCTTATTATTAACGTCCTCTGTATATAGAAGGGGAAAGGTGGTTATGAGAATATCCTGGTTGTTACAGATAGCTTCACGAAGTTTTCTTGGGCCTTCCCGACTCACAATCAGGTCACAGCCATAGCAATATTACTCTGGGGAAGTACTCATCAATTACTAGAAAGTCAGTTGCCCGTAATAAGCATCCCAACGATACCCGAGCTCATGAGACCCATATCCAGGTTGGACAACAAACACTGGTGCATACAAGTTGGGAGATCCCTGGGAAGATAGCATGTAAGTGTATTCCTGGTCTTCCTGTGTAAACCAGAGATAAAGACAAAGCGCGAATCCGCCATCGTACCCTGTTGCTTCTTCAAATGTAGAGCGACCTATGCACCGCCAAAACGGACTGAAGCAGATGCAGAGGAAGCGAGTGAGTTTAAAGAATGATCAGTGCAGCCCTTCCCCCCCCCCCCGCCCCATTGACCCTGAAGCCACCAGCGAGCTCGTAGACAGTGATGAACTAGAAATCGTTCCCTTTCAGGTACCCCTCTACTGGAAAGGTAATTGAATCCCAGAGCAGTTTTCTACCCAAGCAGGGAGTCCAGCCTAGTCAAGCAGAGAAGCATGGTGCTGAGTACCTACTGAAGAGGCAAGTCCTGAGGCCAAACCCCTAGAGGATCACTCTAGCCTCTTAACTGCGCTAAACTAGAGAGAAACAGCCTGCGACCAGACCACTAGAGGACCTTCCTGATCCCTTAGCCACAGGGACAGAAGAAGGCGACACTGATCGCAAACCCCACCCACAGGAGGAAATGCTGGACGCTGTGGACACCCAGTCAGCCGAGGAGCTATCACCACAGCAGTTGATTTTGTGACCCAGTGTGGTCATAAAGCTCTGTGCTGTTGCCCCTTGTAAACATTTAAAATTCGGACCTTTTACACTTTGTATTCCAGAACTGGCTCGTTAGTTAAGATAAAGTTTCTATCCGGGACATGACTGAGGGGAGGGGGGGGGGGGTGGAATGTGTGGTATTGTTATGTTGCTCGCTGGCATAACGCGGATGGTCACGCTATTTAGGCCTTGTCCAGCGACGATGGGTGCCTTGTTGTGTGTATGAAAAAAAGGCTTATTAAAGACGGAGTTCTGAAGTAGCTTCGAACAACAAGTTCCTTCCAAATATGTAGGGAATAATTTATTCTTTGATTTTTGGGAAATGGACTGGATCGTAACCATAGAAGTAAGAGTTAAGGCGATGCCGTGATTGCACTTTTGTCTTCCACAATAACTTTATTAACGCATCTTCTAAACCCAACATTAACAAATCTAGGATAAACAAATTTCATCACTTAAGGATGTAAATAAATAGGTTTTTTTCCCTTTATAAACCGTAACTATACAATAAACGACAATATACTCTTGTTAAAAAAATTCCTTTTCGGCTTTGTGAAATAATTTGTATCTCTTATTTATAGCGGAGCCAGCGCGCTAGCGCGTCAGCGGAGCTCCATTGCTAAGGAAATTTGGTAACCTATCAAGCTAAGAAATTTTGGTAGTGACGTAATAGTCACGTGAACGTCCGTACGTACGTGCGTACGTCCGTCCGTCCGGACCACAGGGTTACCAATACATTTCATACACTGGATAAAACCCTGTGCTGAATCCCATGTGTTTTTGGCGCGAAATCGCATGTTGACCCGCGTTGCAGCAAAACAAGCAAAGACAACAAAAGTCATAAACAAATTTGTTAATGGAAAAAAAGTTCAAAAGAATACTCAGTTTCCTTTTTGGTGGAAGGGGAAAAGTTAGGCGAAACGGGAAAATTTAGGCGAAAAAAATTAGGCGACAAAGTTCAGGCGAAAAGTTCAAATTTGCCGCGTCGGTTCTGTTCGAACTCAGTCGGCACACCGCTTGAGTTCGCAGCTTTTCGCAGCGGGTTCGACGCCAAATATAGCAGAACTAGTGCTTTTTGGTTTTTTCTGTCCACAACCATGGTTTTTACGGCGTTCCGAACACATTTTGCCAGGAAAAACACCAGCATTTTCATGCTGATAGGCAGCTTGTCACGAAGAAAGAAATAAGTATTAAAATTAAGTCATACAATGTCGAGGAACGCTCGTGGCCAAGTGGACCAATATCCGACTTCATACGCCGACAACCCGGGTTCGACTCTCAGCGAGGGTAGGAATTTTTTCTTTTGTTTTGTTTTTTTTTAATTTAACGACTTGAATGGGAATATTTTCACAAATCAATAACTGCCAGCAATAAACAAACAAACAAACAAAACAAAAAGGGGGCTCCGCTTTTAGGCTTGGCTAAATCTATATATTAATTCTTGTTTATAATTATAGCCCCCCCCCCCCCCCCGTCCTTTCTCAAGGACAATCGAGATGCCGTGCCTGCGCTGTTGACCTGCACCGTTCCAAAGCGGCTTTGTGATTGATTCGCTCTGCTCCGCTTTGAACATTTCCGTACCGGATGTACCGAGCCAATCACATCACAGGTTTTCTCGAGGGAGAACTCTAAGGTATAACAATCGTGACAGGCCTACACAGACTCCCTACTGTGGAGTTTTGTTTGCGACAAGTAAGTTATTGTGCTTTCAAAGCTTTGTTCTGACAAGCATGTCTTCTAGTGATTTGCCTCTCTGGTATGATATAATAGAAGGCTATTTTAAAATGGTCCTCAGCAATGGCTGACAGTAGTGTAGCAGCTCTCGTAAGCTTGTAATTCTAGTGGTCCTCTAGTGTAGCAGCTGCTATTGTGTTTGGGGATAGGGGTATTGTTCATATTGTTTGTTCTATTGTTTTCTCGAAGGGTAGCGAGCCATTCATGTGAGACCTTGCGAGAGCTGCTACATCACCCATGGCTGATTTTGAATTAAACTACATTTGTGAATCAATATATATTTTTTTGGTTTTTAACTCCTGGGTGATATGTCGTGACAAATGGTAATATTTGCTCTTGAGTCTTTCTTTTGTTTCAAAGCCGACTGTCTTCCGGCGAAGGAGACTTCAGCTAATATTCTCAGTCTTCACTAAGTTTTTAGGGTATCCACGTGAGAGAAGGCGTGTTTTGAAATTAGAGAGAGATTTTTTTCTGAGGAATTTGTTCGTAGAAGTCTAATAGCTTCGCCTTTGATAAAACCTCTTTTGACACCTGGTGGGTGAAAGGAAGTGTAATGTGTGTACTGAAATGTTTCAGTCGGTTTATAGCGAATTTTTATGTCAAGGATAGCGTCTTTTTGGAATCGTTCTCCTTTATAAACAACTGTATCAAGGAATGTGATTTTCTTGACAGAAATTTCAGCTGTAAATTTTATTGTTGGATGAAAACTGTTTGCTTGTTCAAGAAATAAATCTATTTCTTGTTTATCGATGTTCCATAGAGAGAAAACGTCATCGATGAAACGTTTCCATACTGTAGGTTTAATTTTGCTTTGGCTCACGTATTTTTGTTTCGATGTTTGCCATGAAAATGTTGGCAAAAGCTTTCTATGAAAGTTCCTATACAAGCTAGATTCAACGTACCTAATATGTCAAAAGCGGCATAGAAACCACATTGAGTCGCTTCAAAAACGATCAGAGGTCAAATTTAACTAAGAACAACAAACAGTGCGCGCGAGCCACAAGAATCCACCGGTTATCAGAAAATTGATGAGATATGACCTCGAGATCAAATTCTTAAAGATTGCGACGCCTAAGTTGTAACGGCACAATTCAGTCACCAAATAAAAATCCTCCAAACTAAACCCACTACAAAAACACAAGAAGCAAAATTGGTCAAAAGATCGAGATAAGGCGCGGCGAACAAAGACGTGAAGTAGGAGTCGCGTAGGCCTTCCAGCCCCATTTTATATCCGTGTTGCTAGATTGATCCATAACATAAGTCCATCTGTCCCAAAGCATGAAGTTCTGAGCGAAGCTAAATGGAACTGTTTATCTTTGATTTATGAAAGGAGACTTGCTTGCATTTCCTATAAGCAAACAAGGGGTGGATCCAGGGGGATGGGTGGATTGGGTTGCTAGCCACCCCCCCTCTTTGAAATTATAAAAGGAAACAAAACTATCACTGAGGCGATTTGGCCTCGAATTGTTCCGATATCGTTATATCAGGTCAGCCCCCTCCTCCTTCAAAAATCCTGGATCCGCCACTGCAAGCTTAGCAAAACTTAAACCCAGATAGCATTTAGAGTCTTTTTTACAGAACATATAACCAGCCATAATATAAGAAAGACGGAATATTCACGCGAATTTGCCGTTCGTCAAGGTATTCCTAGAAAAGAGAAACAACACAAAGAGCCACTCCTCTGTTACTTGTTATTTCGGGTCAGTTAAGCACTAAATCTAGAGATGTAAAAACGTAAAATCGTAAAAACGTAAAAACGGAAGACTTCACGGTAAATCAAGGTGGTGAAGTGCAAAATAAAGAACTACCCAAATGTCAAAGCTCGGCTTTGTAATGAGAACAAAGTCTCCCTCGACTTAACGATAATCGTTAAGGAAAAAATTGGTTCGGCTCGGGTAATCGTTTACACTGCAGATTTTACCCGAGCCGGGCCGGTTTTTTTTGGTACGCGTACCAATTTTATCCGTGCTTGGACTACCTTTTCAGACGGTCCGAGCACGGGTAAAATTTGGTTCGGCACGGATGAAATTTGGCACGGGGAAAGTCGTTTACACTGCAAAATTTATCCGAGCCGAACCACTTTTTTTAGTACGCGTACCCTTTTTATCCGAGCCGTGCCAAAATTTTCGGTAGTGTAAATCGGCCTTCAATGATCTCCGAAAGATGCGTGGTTACCCGCATTTTTCTTTTTAGATTCTAATAACCCTTGCTAAGATCTGCTTTCCCCCCAAATTCACAACCTTTACAAAAATACATCTATATCATAGGACCCACCGTCCTTAGTTCGAGAAAACCACTGAAAGAAAAAAAAAATTCTGGGGAACTTTCGCTCTGTCAATTCCGCGTCGTCTTAAGTTGAAAATGTGTACATGCTTCAGAAAATGGAGCCGACTAAAGGGATAAAGAGGCGATCAGTAATCGTTAGAAAAAAGTGGTTCGACTAGGTTAATCTTTTAACTACCGACTGGAACCCGATATTATATAACGAAGTGTCCTGGGACGGGGAAAATGCGTTCGTGATAACTAGGGTTCGTTGTAAACAAACCCCTTTTATGGCGAATTTGTGGGAAAAAGACCAAAATCTTCGTTATACTGTGAGGCTTAGCTGATTGTGTAATGCGCCATTCAGCAATTCGTTCAATCGTGCGATTATGTATCCAGATTTAAACGATGAAACAAAATTAGTGATTTAGTTTCTCCATCCACCTCGATCTGTTGATCTGTTACGCATTCAACTTCAGTTGCGTAATGACTTTTATTCGTTATACCAGGATAACGTTTAAGGTTTTTGGGCTTCTGGATTATGTTGTTAAGTCGGGGATTTCGTTATGCCGTGTTTCGCTTTGTCGGGCTTCCACCGTATACAATGAGATTGGCCATTGAGGCATTTGTTAACTGGTGTCGACCCAGGTCGCCTGGTGAATTGACAAAAAATAAATAAAATAAACAACAAAAGCTTCAACAACGTTTAACTAAGTGTTTCAACGAAGTAAAGGCTCGCAAAGAACAACATGTTTACATCGTGCGTTGTATTATCGTTATCTTTAATTCTTTATTCCTCGTGGCCGGGTTTGCCATTTTAGTGACGTGACCTTGCTTTAACCTCAATGCTCAATGCTCAGCAACTGTTGGCTAGCCCTAACTAGAACAGCATAAGTCGAATTCGCTCACTATTTGATTGCTGGATAAGAATTGCTATTATTTGATTTCCGGATATGAATCGAGGATTTTTAGCATGACCGCTTGTGCTTGTTTACCATGCAAGATCGCGTTCATATTTAGGGAAGCTGAAGAATTAGCAAAAAACCGGCAAGCTTACTTCTAATCGAGAAGTATCCTACAAAAACTTTCACCAGTCTTTTTAAAAATCCGAGCTGGACGAAACGTTGTTATTCAAATAATCTGCTAAATACCCTTATTCTTTATATACAACACTAGGGTGGATCTATTTGCCCCATATGCGTAAAGTTGTTGCATTTGCCCCTATGCATCACCTAATAGCTGTTTTGCAGGGAGAAATATACCATTTACGCGCACCTGCTGCAAGTCAATCCATTCCAAATTATGTATCTTCACTAATAAGGTTAGGCATGGTAAATTAAAAGTACAAACACAGTAATTGACCCTATAGTTTATTCTGCCTGGTCCCATTTCTGCCAAGCTATTTCTTGGTGCAAGCCACTTGATTGCATCTTAAACTCAGTGAGGGTGCACGCTCTACAAAATCTTAGCTCTAATAATGCACATACAGACACTTTATGAGAAAAACATCTGTATATATAAAAAACAGGTTCTATAAACGGTATTTTGACATACTCCGCTTTAAGTGGTTTTAGATTGTCTGTCAAAAGTAGTTATCTATTGGCTAAGTTCTGGGTTTCTTGAGATAAATCCAGGGAAACGTGATGCTTGTTAGTCGCAGTCAGAGATAAAAGCGAAACATAGCTTGAGAGCGTTTTTGGCATAAGAAAAAATGTTTCTAGTTTTGATTGATTCATTGGTCAGCAGTTTTTGTCACTAAAAATCGCTCTAAGTTATTCATCAACCACATCTAATCATTTTCACCTCTTCCCACAACTTCGCTGGCCAATATAATATATTTTGGCACTCTTGCTTTGTTACTAGCCCATAAATTAGTATAAAAGAAACCAACTTTCTAACCTAGTACGACTGTGCTTGGTTAAAGTAACAACTATTAAATAAAAATAAAAATATAAGGTTACTGTCTTTTAAATGAAAACCACACGAGCTCTTTTCTGAAAGATCAACCGTTTAGAGTTCGTTTTAATCCGAACTGTGAAGAAACCCCCGGGGAAGAAACCATCTTGGTGTTGTTTAGAAATGCACAGTACCATCTCCCATTGCCGTGTTGGGAACGCCTGGTGAATAATCTGTCGAGAATGGGTGTGGACCAGAAGCGGTTGACAGTGTCCCTGCATAGGAAGGCGGGGCATCCTGTGTATTGGGAAATAACGATTGCGACGAAGGAGGCGGAACGAGTTCAGGAGTCGGAGCAATCTCGGAACTTCGGGGAAGGGGCTGTAGGGGGACTGCATTTGGACCCGATGTTGCAGCTGGTCCTGCAGAACGAGTTATCTCGGTGCACTTAATGACAGCAAAGATGATCGCAAACAGAACAACTGCAACAACAATGGGCACCACGATGGCTTCAGCTTTAACCGTTACAGCTGAAATGACAAAAAAAAGCAAATTAATTTGTAGCATATTGGTGTCTTTCTGTGTCACAAGGGTGCTCAATCAAAATACATTAATGTACGAGTTCACTGTGTTGAAGAGTATGAGACAACTTCAGCGCCTGGGATAGGCTTGCCTTCATTTGATGTCCATACATTAGCGTCGCAGATATATCAGCTAGACTGAACAAATTCCCTTAAAAAAATCTAGTTATGAAAACACAGCAATTAGTTTTACAAAAAGATGGCATCGCAATTTGGTTTACTTAGCAACACTGCTACTTGACATATTCAGAATCTTGTGTTTAATAGTACTGTCCAAAAAATGAAACTTGACAGGCATATTGTTAATGGTTTGAACCCAGGAGTGATATCATTGGTCGGTAAATTATGATCTTCCGGGTGAGTGTAGTCCTGAGAAGGACTCTTTGTGATGACATCGACTGACGTTTCGACAACCTGAGCGGAAGTCATCATCAGAGTCAAGTGAGCTGTGAATTTTCAGTAGATGTTATAAGTCTCTGGTCGTTGTCCTGATTGGTCGACGATCTCGTGATGTTATTGGTCGTCTGTCAGTTAAGCTGTGATGGTATTGGCTGTGAAGACTGTAATACGTGATTGGTGCGTTTTGATCCGTCTTTTGCTAGTCAAATGTCCGTTGGTTTATTGTTAGCAAAATTAGTCCGTTTGACTACTGTGTTTGTCTTGTTATTGTCGTCAACAAGTCGTTTTAAAGGTGCAGGTAGGTCTCAGGACTACACTCAAACGGAAGATCATATTTTACCAACCTATGGTACTTATTTTTCTACAATACCAGCTATAACATACAGTTACTTCTCTTTAATCGAAGACTACCCTCCCTGAAAAAGACCACTCTAAGAAAGAACTGATCAATCTATAACTATGATGATCCTCTGTGGCAGAAACTGCTCGTTCTTAGCGTGTCCCTTTCAATGGGAGTTTTCTGTACATACGTTTATTGTGGTAATTAGGCGGTACCTTTCTTGGAACGGACCGTTGCTCGAAAACTGTCGAAACTGTTTTGGCCATAATATTTGACGAACATTTGGCTTCCTTTAGATGACACCAGACTCGGACGGTTTCCATCACAGTACCTGCCAATAAGAGGGTCACTTGATGTGCTTCCATCTCTCACTTCTACGTATCCACAAGAGCATCCCGAGCAGCTTGATATGGACATCTTGTCGAAAGTCAGTTGGAGGATGTAACCCTTTGTTGTGGAAATTTCCCATGAGCACGTCACCCCAGGTGAACTTGTGTGGTAATCGTTGTAGTAAGCTGGGCTGGCAATAGAGGACGAACTTGGGCTTCCAACAAAAATTCCTTCCAAAAAAATAGCAGTATGTAAGGTCAAGGTGCTGTTACGCAGGGCAATTTTCCTGCATCTTGCAATGTAGTAATGACGAGAGCATTGCGAGGAAAGCTACAGCTTTGCGAAAAGTAAAAGAGTAGTCTGCTGTTCCTTTAACTCGCAACACAATTTTTGGTTGGGGGAAAGATTGCCAGAAGGAAGCTGTGTAACACGCCCGCAATTTCAAAAGCAACTTGTCTCGCAACGGCATGCAAAGGCGCACGCGGTGGCAGCTTTAAGGTGATTCCCTGGAAAAAGAATCTGCGACAGATTTGTAATGAAACTTGGCCCACATATTCAACAAGTCACGTAGGTTCTAAAACTGCAATAAAAATGGGGCGGGGGACGG
>OZ034972.1:3204400-3219400 GCA_964030785.1 Siderastrea siderea
GCGAAACACGATCTCGCCATGCAGTATAAGTTTGGCGCACAAAATTGAATAAATTAACATTGAGCACGTCTACGGAAATTCGTCAACAGAGCGCAAACAAATCCGCATTTTAATCCCCATGAAAGAAGCAAAAAAGTGCGTTCTATAAATCCTACGAAGCTAACGTCATGGAAATCGAACGACTAAATTTTTCAATGAGTTGAAGGTCGAGCGAGCGCTCTATCTGTTAACAATAAGGCTTTTCCTTTACTCCGATCGTTTTCTCCTTATAGCCCTCTGCATAAAGATACTGTGTCATTACACATTCTACTCGGGAAGGCGAAGTTGTAAACGCGGAAGGAAGATCAATCCACAAACAAATAATGAAATATTGCTCAGATTACTCACCCAATACGGTTAATATGATTTCTCGCCCAAATACCATGTTCATAACACCGTAGAGTAGTATTGTTACCGACTGTTAAGGTCAAAGAATGTGTCCTTATAGAAAACAAAACGCCTTCAGGTTTCCTTGGTCCCAAAACGATGGGACCTGGTTCAACATTAAATAAAAGGACCTTATTCACTCCATTAACAACTATCGCGTTACTTTTGTCACGTGATATTTTAAGGGAAGCAATTACATACCAACCTCGTCCTCAGGGATCTCCTCGTTCAAAATCGCGGTCGGAGAAACCCCTGGCCAAGGCTACCAAAGTGGCTCCAAAAGTTCGTTAGAATTTCGTCACGCAAACACGATGAAATGTCTTCGTTTTGTTTGAATAACGGTTTTCGATTGCAGAGAACAAAGAGGGCCGCCAGACGCTGGAAACAACCTCCGAAAAAGCCATTTCATCATGTGTCACGTGACAAAATACTCCACGATTCTTGGAGTATTTCAGCAGCCGTGGCCGGGGTTTCTCCGAGCGCCATTTTGAACGAGGAGAAGGCCCTGGGGATGAGGTTGATTAAATACGGTAGAGGCGCCCGTCTCAAGTCCCAGCTACCACGAATTCCCCCCTCTTGGATCCCCCACTATCTTGGACTGAAATAAATTTCTGTTTCATTTGCTTGCTATTTCTTCAGTCATTTCGAATGCGCTATCTACTTCCCGGTCGACCGGTCACCTCGAATTCCTCGTTATCTCGGCGTGAGTCAAACTAAGTTTTAAAACACTTAATTAAGTAGGTATCAGCAAACAAAGTTGCCGTTGTTGTTGATGTTCTTAATTTTGTGCGAGGTTGCGCTCTGGCCGGATCCGGCACTGCCCCTGTTTCTTAATTTCCCGGTTCCGCTGTAACCTATAGTTTTAATATGCTCACTTGAGCTAGCAGCTCAATGGTAATGTTTTAAAATAAGTAGAATGAGTGACAAACATTTCTTGCCCTCGTTCGATTCCTTAGCTTTCTTCTAACTGCAAACCAGTTCCTGTGCTGTTAATCATTCCCTCCTTCACTACCGCACGGCCTCTTTTTTTCGTTGGTGACTTGCGATCCAATGTTAAAGACCTTCCCACAGCAAATGAAATTCGTTTTGCGCTCCCTGCAATCAGAGGCGGATCCAGGGGTGGAGTTGAGGGAGATGCATCCTCCTCCCCCGTTTTAACTACTCCCCCCCCCCCCCGCTTTAATTGTGCATTAAACCTCTCTAAAAAACATCCCGTAATTTGCGCTATGCTCTTTCAAAACTTACTGGGAAAATCTACCACCAGAGTCCGGATCCCCCTAGGTCCAGCGCCAGTTACGACTGTAATGTAGACCTCTTGTTCAGGGCACTAGAACGGAGTAACCTGTACTCAACAAAGGTTTGTTTGAAAAACGATTCCGGTGTACAAACGTTTGCGTAGTGAAAACCCCGTCTACTTGTCCTCGAGTATTGTTTTGTTTAGCAAGAGCATTCACGGCTTTGTCAGCTGGCCCCCTTTGGTGCTGAGCCCTTAGTCATTTAGAGAGGGGCGTCATACACGGGGGGACTGTATAGAAAGCGATGAATTAATTTTTCCTGAAAACAAGTTGTATGTGCATAGAAAAACCCGTTATACCCAAGATGGCTGAACCTTGATGTTCTTTGATTGTTTGGGGTGTTGACCATTCACCCTTTCCTCTTCTAAAAATGGGGGTGGTGTCATTAGAGGGGGAGAGCTTCTCAAACCGTCACAGTGTTAAGAAAGAATTAATATGGTTACACGTTTATCGTGAGGTCGGAAATAGGTAGCGGATAATACAACCGTGTGGAGTGGGACAGGATCCTGGTCCGAGTTTGGCTGATGAGTTTAAGATTTTACAAGATTTTCTCCATGCTTTCATCTGTTCTCAAAATGCCAAAAAAAGTCGCTCGAACGTTGGACACTCGAAGATGAATTTTATAACGCTGCATGCCACTTTTTTATTAGTAGTTTCTTTTTTTTGAAACATTTGCTCCTTATTTTACAAAAACTGAATTTACGAATAATGACTGCGAAGTTCTGAAAGTTTATATCCCTATATAAAAATAAACCTTGGACTAAATATTTCGTCTGATGGTGATTATTCTTATAAGATCCAGCCGCAGTGCGGAGGATCATGATTTCAACTCCGTTCTTCGTGGACTCAGAATTTTTGTCGATCAGTCAGTCGCTCACTCACCCAGTCGGCCGGTCGGTTGATCAGTCGGTCGGTCGGTCAGTCGGTCAGTCAGTCAGTCAGTCAGTCAGTCAGTCAGTCAAATGAACACATTCAGTCAATCAATCAACTGATTAATCAAGCTATAACTTTAGTTAGGAGTTACGGCTTCTTGTGGGCTACACTTGGCTTGAGGACCCCAGCTTGCGCCCTGCACAAGTGTGACCACTTTGATCACAGTTCCAAAAGTATTTCTAAGAAACGAACTTAAACTCACTTACGCTCTTGAGTTAGTTTCATATCCTGATGGGCTAGTATTCGATTTTAAAAGGGGGCAAGGGAGATTTTTCTGGAATTTTTCCAAGACGGTTTTATTTTCATCTGCAACTGCCGTTTTCAGTGGCTGTACGGAAATTCCTTAGACACATTTTGAAAGAAGTTTGGTGAGAATCGGTTTCTATAGTTACGACACATGACGTCATAAGTAGGGGTAGTCCAAAATTTAACAAAATGCTTATAAATATATACAAGACTAAAATACGTATACAAGACAAAAAACGTGAAAAATTAATAAAGGTGAACGGTTTCGACTTATGTCTCGAGTCAAAAACATTCGGCTTTACAAACCATCTACAACAAATATTTTTAAATAAAAAAATGGCGTAATATTTATTTCAAAACAATAAAAAATGAATAAAAATATGTACTCATATTCTTCACGTTTATTATCTATCGCTTCCCACTCCTTGGCTATTGAAAAAGCGTCGTCTGTTGCATGACTTGTTCTAGCATTAGCCTTTGATTCATACAAAATGCTCCTAACGATTCTACTTTCATAACGAAACGTGAACACAGACTCTCGGCATAAGAGTATGAATTACATACCGATGGCGATTCCCTATGATGATTGGCATTTTGGCTTTCCCGACTTTTTAAAGAGTAGCTACAGTGTCAGGAGAATTTTTGGCACCTTTCTGAGACCATAACGGATATTCACAAAAATGCCATTATTTGCACTACTTACTACGGTCATCTCTGTATAAAACATCAAGTATTTATATCTCTCCGGCCTTGTTAATAGCCGAGGAGGTCCATTGTCAAGCTTACTAAATTCACTTTATCCGATACGCGATGCTAGCCAGTTCCGGCTGGCCCTAATACTTACTTGTTGTACAAAACAAAAACAAACAAACAAACAAACAAACAAACAAACATTCATGGCACAATATCGTATGTATACGAGCACTTTTGGTGAATATGGTAGTTCCCACATTGTGGAAGGAGAATTGAACCGTATTCACGCAGTTTGCCGCAGGCAGTAGTGTCTCTAAATTTACAAAGTGAGATACATATACTTGTAGTATATACTGTTACGCATGTACAGTGTAATGATTTATAAACCTGAACTTTAATATCGCGTTCTCGTAAATGACAGACTGCTCTAAAAGCTGTTTTAGACCGACTGTTTAAAGAAATTATGTGTTGGCTTAAATTGCAAGTTTAGTATAAGCATTACTTATAGTAACTGACTCTTATTTTGTGCAAAGTAAACTGACAATCAAAGCAAACAATTGTTTGTTTCTTTGTTTGATTGGCTGGTGGTAATTTGTAATACCACATTCTCGCCTGTAGCACTCCAAAAAATTCCAAATTTATAATAAAAAAACACTAGCGTTATTTTATGATTCCCTAGAACTAGAGGCCCTTTTGCATCGAATGAAATGAACAACAAACGACTGAGCTACTGCGTCTACCAAAAATATTCACACTTTCGAAATCTTCTGTCGAAGTTTTTGGTGGTGTTAGAGTTGGTGTTTAGCTGTAAAGCGGTCATTTTGGTGTTCTTCACGGTTGCGACGAGCCACACTCCATTGCCACGTTGGTAATACCCTGCGAATGATCCCTTTGGGTGGAGGAGGATCAGAGGAAGTGGCGACTAATGACTGTATGAAGAAAGGTTGAGCACAGTTAAAGGCAGAGCTACCACTGGATTTGGGGATATCGTTTGCGAGGAAGAAGGTAGAGCTTGATCAGGAGGCAGAGAAAACTCTGTGCTATGGGAAAGGGGATGCAGGGGAACTTCATATGCATCAGATGTTGCAGCTGGTCCTGCAGAACGCGTTATCTTCGTGCACTTAATGACAGTCAAGATGATGGCAAAAAGAACAACTGCAACAACAGTGGGCACCACGATGGCATCAGTTTTAACATTTTCTGTTGAAACGATGAAAAAGCGAAGCAAATTAGCCTAAAGTTCTTGGTGTCTTTGTGTGTCCGCATATGAACAGCTTTGGCTGTGCTTATTCGAATGTACAAGTTAACTGTTCAAAAGGAAGAAAACTGTACTATACGATGGCAATAGTTTGGGCTGAAGTGAATTGAGATGGTGAAATTCATTTCTATTATATCGTTTTCCGAAGCTTAAACCGAGGGCCTAAAATTTGGAATTCTCTGCAAATGTACATCACGGATTTAGCCAGTCCTCCCAGTTTGAAGAGAAAAATGAATGTCTACAATTGGACAGACATTGGATTAGTTATATAAGCTGTTTGAATAAATTCTTCAACCACGGTGGTGACGACGTCACTGTAAGCCTTTTCGCCACAAAAATGTGGATTTATACAATTATCAGCTGAGTTGATAAGGTCAATTGGCCACTTTTAAGAAATTCCAAAGCTGCCGTTTCGAGCGTTAGTGGCTGGGGCGAATTTTCATTCACTGCCGAGCCAAATGAGCCACCACATATACACACCCAACACTTAACACTCAAATAGTTCATTTCTCGTTCTTTTCTTCCACTGCCAGACCAAACGAGCCACCAAATCTAAATGCCTTCAAAAATGGCCCTGTATCCTGTAGTTGCCCGTAAGGTTAAATAACGAGGCTCAATCATACTTGTATTGGCTATTATGCCTCTACATACGGACCGTGAATCGTAAATGACGGTCTGTAAGCAAGGATGACGTCCGGTCCGTGCGAACCGTACGGACCGTCAACCACAAATGACGGTCCGTAAGCAAGGATGACGGTCCCTGCAAAACGTACAGACGGTCAACTGCAGATGACCCTAATGTGATAATGGGATGCACGCTCTGTATTCGGACGGTAGGCAAGTAGGACGGTATGTGCGAAACGTACGGACTGTCAACCGCAAATAACGGTCCGTAAGCAAGGATGACGGTCCGTGAGAACTTACGGACCGTCAACTGCAAATAACGGTCCGTATCAGTGCGGCAGTATTGGACATGAGTGCGAATCTAAGAGCTGACCGAATGTTCACTGGCTTATATCCATAAAGGGGACAGACCAAATACTGCTGCTTATTAGTGTGTGCATTTTAGGGATTTCTCACGTTGCATGTTGCACTAATTTGCATTTCGTTCTATGACGCACATTTAAACAATTTTTAATTTCTCAATATAAATACCTTCAATTAATCATAAAGAGCGACTTTCCGTAAACATCGAGCATTCGGCGGCAGAAGTCGAAAAATCGATTTCTTTCATATTTTGCACATAAATGGGTATTGCTAAAACTAGAAACCTGATGTCGTTCGTTTTCCCCAGAAGCGCTTTATTTTCGAAAAAAACGAGGAAATCACAGGAAATTAATCTTGAAAATCAGTACTATAAACTTGCATCGCGCTGGTAAACTAAAGCGCAGAGAAAAAGATAGACACTTCTTATTAACAGAACAGTCTTTTGCATTAACTAGACAGTTGCAAAACAGCAGTAGCGAAATTTAATGAGCACAAACAATTCCAAACTAAAATGCAGGTTCTGATATTCACGAAGAAACTGATTTGGAACCTAACTTCTGTGAAATAATTTAACAAGTGCCATAACCCCAAATGCTCTCAAACCTCCTTCAATAGACAGTAGAAACATTGAACTAAACTATACCTTGAAACTGGCTTATTATATACTTTATATACTGGCTATTTATATACTTGCATTGCACGTACCTTGTTTATTCTCATCCGCATGGCCTCTAGCCGCCATTTTGAATAATTATACTCTATGAACAACCGCCGAACGCAAAAAGTGTAGACTCAAATCAAATCGTCCTTTTGAGGAACTGAGGCGGTTTTATTTTCTGCAACTGATCCGCACATTTTCTTACACCCGAGCTATGGATCACAGCAGAAAGGAGATCGTAGTTCCTCAGTTATAAAATGGGGTTGGGAGGCCTGCACGACTCCTACTTCACATTTTCGTACGCTTCGCCTAACATGTCTCGGTCTTTCGACCAATTTTGCTTCTTGTGTTTTTGTAGTGGGTTTAGTTAGGACGATTTTTAAAATGGTTACTGAATTGAGCCATTTCGACTTAAACGTCACATTTTTAGACTGTGATCTCGAGGTCATATCGATCTTTTTCTGATAACCGTTGGATTCTTGCGCCTCGCGCGCACTGTTTGTTATTCTCAATTAAATTTGACCTCTCATCGTTTGTTAAGCGACTAAATGTGGCTTAAATAAATGTAAAGAAGATCCTCGCAGTTATTAACGCAACTTATGTCGACTTTCGGCATACTATGCACGTAATGTTGAGTCTGGCTCGTTTAGGAACTTGATCTAGTTTTTTCAGCCTCTCATGTTTGTAGTTGTGACAATAAAGGATCTGCAATATTATCTGCAACGTGATGAGTTAATTTCCCTGCTGATGTTTGTAACGCTTGGCCCAGCTTATTTGTATAATTCTGTCGCAGGATGTTGTGTTTCGCATCACGGAGTGTGATCTATAGACCCTTTTTAAGGGTAGTCCATTTTAGGGGTAGTCCATTTGGGTAGTCCATCGGGGTAGTCCATGGACTGGGGGTCAGTGTTTTGTCCATTGCCAATGCAATCCGTTCCCGATTAATGAAAGTCATTCCCAAATAATAAGCGGAAAGCGCTGAGTATTTCGACTACAATTAATTCTAACACTAGGATTTCCCTACCTTCTTGTAAACAGGCCTTAATTCTTCTCTACGCTCTCCCTTTTGTATACACGCGGACGAAATGTTAACGGTTTTAACAAGATGTTACTCACCTGTAATGTGCCACAGACCCTCTTCCTTGCACTGTCCAATCGGAATGAAATTTTAGGTACATGTATTGGCCTAAAGAATAAACCGGACGGGGAAAGCTACCATTACAAGCTTTTGTCAACAGGCCGTCATACCCGTCCTGAACGTTGAATACTTGCACATAATCGCAGCTGCAACAGTCTTCCAGATCAAGAAAAGTGAAGTAGATGAGTACTTTTCGACCCTGTGGTGCATATAGTCGCCAACTGCAATCCTGTGAGCTCCCATAACTAGAAGGATGATTAGGACTGTAGATCGATCCATTTAATGTGTTCGCCAAGTCAATGTACTTCGCAAAACCTTGACACTCTGTTAAGCAAACAAATGTTAGGGAGTGTTCATTATTTATCTTTGGGGGGGGGGAAGGGGGGGCGGCATTTTTTAGGGCTCCACTTTCAATATCTTTAACCCCCCCCCCCTCGGGCAACAGCAAAACTTAAATGACCCCCCCCCCCCCAAGAGAAACGTCAAAACTTTTGTGACCCCCTCCCCCCATCCTTTATATAAGTGCAAACAATTAAAACAATGTAGTATTAAGGAATTGTTTTGGAAGAAACATACACTGATTTAGTAAAAAAAATATTCTTCTTGTGCCCTTGGCCTCACTCTTTTTGCAGATCTGGTACTTGAAGCAGTACTGGGCATGATTGCTAAAAGGTACATGGGTACATCTCTTGCTGACCAAAGTTTGATGTCCTCTGGGCTTAACCTCGGTGTAAAAACCTGTGAAACTCACGGATGAAGCAAAATGAAGGAAACAAAACATTTTAAACAATAGCGTACAACATAACAATAGCTAACAAACAAAGAAAATCTTGTCGAATTCTTACAAACCCATCCTCTGACATAGCAAGAGCCCCTATACACCTGTAAGACCTATAAGATCCTATTTATGATTTTGTAGGATCCTACCTTAAATAGGACCTTACAGAATCATGTAACATGTGAATATGCAACGAAGAAAGGTATACTGTCAGGTAGAAATTATACAACTCAAGCTAAATGCAAATTTGATAAAAAGGTATCCATCTACCTGTCCATCAGCAAGTGCTTGGGTAGTCTCTCGTATGTCACCAGAAAATGCTAAATGAAATATAATAGTAATAATAATATAAGATGAAAATACGGCAAGTAAACTAAGCTTAAATTAAAACAAGCTTAAATGTCTTTAAATGCATATGCCTTAGACTGATCATGAAATAATGAGAGTTTGAACACGGCTCATGGAAAATTTTAACAACAGATACGTTAGATTTTTTCGAGGTTATTCTCAAAATCGGCGAACACAAAATGAAATATATTTAAAAACTGACATCGACCTGAAACAAACGCAGACTTAATAGATTGCTTGCATTTGATCTACTGAATCTGACTGATTCTAGACAGTCTACTTTTAAGTAAATAGTCTTTAAGACGCATTTTAATAAGCTAATGAAAACAAAGATCGAAATAGCTGTTCTCTTAACGATATAACATCTGCCGCATACAGTCCTTCAGTTTAGTTCCTGAAATTGTCGATCAGCATTTCAGAATTAAACTTGGCTTTCACTTTCTTGAAAGAATTCACATGCCCCCCCGGGGGGTACTCCCTGTAATTCGGCTATACGGGGAGGCTCCGCCCGAAAGGGGTCCCTTTTTCAGGCTTCAGGTATAAAAGGGTAGGGATTTCACGAGCTGAGGTATATGAAAGGGTAGGGAAATCTGTCATTTAGGTATTTAAAAGGGCCTTTAATTAAAATATTTCGAGTAGACGCACCTTATGTTTGTATCATTTTAATTTATTAAATGCTACATGAAAACGACAAGGAGACTTCCTTCCAAGGGCTTAGAAAGGGGATGCAGTGCTCTTAAGTAGGTATGTGAAAGGGGTACCATTTTTCAATGGAAGGTATACGAAAGGGGTACCTTTTCTGTCAAAAATGGTATATAAAAGGGCAAGGGATTGGACCTCGGCGCGGAGCCTCCCCGTACAAAAATTTGTTGAGTGCCCCCCCCCCCCGGGTCACATACAATGATGCACACGTACATACCAGCTTCATGAAGGTTAGGCACGGTTCGAACGGGAACACCGTTTTTAGAGATCATCTTGTGGCTGCCTCTGTACGATTGGAAATCTTATATCAAAATGCAACTGTAATCTATGACCGAAAACAAATTGTCGCTCAGGAAAAAATCAATTTGTCCGCCATATTGAAATGCAAATTAGAAACCGTCGGTACCAGTCCTCATTCTAATTTTTGCTCAGAAGGGTAGCCCTGGGGACAAGCGGTTCTGTCGGGTAGTTGCCAGTACATACTTCCCTTTCTTAGAGGTACGACAAAAATTACAACCACAAGGGTACAAAAGCAAATTTGAAGCAAAATAGAAAACAAGATACGAAAAAAGATAAGGCATGGATTTTCTTGTGGACGAAAAATAATTGTTTCCCTTGGGGAGGAAAGATAAAACACGAATAGCACCTGCGTCGACGCTCACGAGAACCTTCACTAAGCAGGAGGTGGACTATTCAGATAAGAAGGAGATGAAGACGGGCGCAGAGTATTTAGGGTATGTTGTGCGAAATGCAAATCAGTGAAGTCTACGAGCCAGCCACCATTTTGATTCACACCGGACCCGTCCTCGATAGCCAAAACAAGCGACTTAGAACAAGTCTAGAATCTCATACGGTCTTTAATTTTGGCAAGGGTCTGTCCGGTCAGAGCTAGTGTGAGCTAGTGAGGGTGGTTTCCGATGACGTATCAACTCCTAAAATAACATAACATAACATAATTTCCGGATTGTTGCCTTGCTACGTTATACTCTGCTTAGTGTGGATCAGTGTCAGAGGTTTCATGACGTTGTTAGTCTGACAGTTCACAATTCTTTACGAGATGCGGCCGACTCAGGCTGTATGTCGTTTCTGGTCATGCAGGCATGCAAGGGCTTCTTACATATGCCCTGGCCGCTTGCGTCACACTGTACTGTAACGTCAATTGCCTGTATGTCAGAGTATTGCCTGTACGGTAAATTGTAAGTATGTAAGTATAGGGGCTTTTAAATGGCCATGGGTCAGGAGTTGCTTCCGCTTTTTCAAAAGGTTTGTCGTGTACGGCACCGCTAGCCTGTTCCAGGCTCTCAGATAGTAGGGACTGCACGGAAACTAGAAAGGGAACAGGAAAGTAAGGCGCACAGGATCCGGGGATAGCCCAAAAAGCGCCCCGAGTCTCTCCCCAGCCCTCACGCATTTTTCGCACCGTTTCTCATATTGCGCTTTCCCTACTATCGCGGATAGGCATCTCATGGCAATTTATCTTCCTCGTGCGCGAGAGGGTTTATTGGTTTTACGACATCTGCGAGCTTCAATACAAATTTGGACAAGGTAGAGGCTGTTAAAAAAAGTATACAGGCGACTGATCCTTACGGCAATTAAAGAGACGCAGAAAACGAAAACAAAATTTGGATGTATATAGTAAAAAAAAAAAAAACATTTATACGCAACAAAAAATTGCTCGATATTTCTGAGCTGTTCCCAAGAAATTCTCGACTGCTGCTTAGTCCGTAAGTGGAATTATTTTCAGGACCGTTTTTATACCTTCGCTGGATCCAGCTTCGATCCCTCACTACTCATTTTGAGGGGTTTTTTAATAGACACGTTCCTTGTCCCAATGTCTCGACAAGATTTGAAGAGGTGGCATACTCAAGTGTTTGGCGTCCGAACTTCCCTATACGATCACCTACTCATCAGGGCTGCATCGATCGCAGACAAGACTGTCGCCGATACGGTCTGTTGAAATATCTCACTGTTGACGTTCAGGCCAGATGGCAGACAAAGCCATCTGCACCAGCGAAATGTTGTAAGGAAAGTGGTCAACAAGCTGGGATCGTAATATGACATGGCAAAGAGGCAGTTTTTATTGTTCACAAAGCAACAGAGCACACTTTTCTCTTTCAAGACCCTTTTTATTATTTGTTGTTTATTCCAAACGGTATGAAACAGATACATCTGCACATTCTCTTTAAGGCTCTGTGACCATTATTTAATTTTTACCCTTAAGGCCGTTAAGTTGATTTTAATTTGACTACTAAGTTTGAGATTACAAAAACTTTGCTTCTGATCACAGAACTAATTAATGACTTGTTCTGTTTTAACTCTTGCTCATGCCTTCCGACAGCAACAGTAACCAAAGTAAGTGTTGGGAGCAGTCATGATGTCTCCGTCAGCGCCAGAGGCCTCTCTTCCCCCATTTCCTGCGTTTGGAACCCTGTTGCAGCCATAGTTGTAAAACATGCCCACCACCTGACCATTTTCTGTAGCTTTCCCGGGTCTTCCGTGGATGGAGAGCTCTGCGTCACAGATGCTGAACGAAGTTTGGCCACAGATGCCATTGCAGTTTTTCTGGCCAGCGTTATCCCTCACCATCACCCGATTTGCGTAGTGTCCAGTTCCTCCCGAAGGTGTGCTTCCTCTGCAGGCAGCAGCGGCAGCCATGTGGAGGGCCTGCCACGCCAAGTCGTAATTTGGAGAATCCATCTAAGCCAAATTTTTGAAAGCAGTTGATATTAAATGCTCTTCTAATAATTTAATAATTATTATAATAATTTTTGAATTTGTGTAAGGCATTTTCCATGACGAAATGATCAAATGCGCTTTACAATTAAACAATTATTAAAATAGAATTAAAAAACGACAGAAATAAGAACAAATAAAAACAATTAGGAAAGGCTAACTTAAATAAGTGAGTTTTAAGAAGAGCACTTAAATAAGTGAGTTTTAAGAAGAGCTTTAAAAGAATCGACAGTTCTTGCATTCTTCTACATTCAAAGATCTATGATATCGAACTAGTTTTCAACCGACTAACAGAAGATTATTACAATTAGTATCGCTTATGTATACAGCCTACTACTTTTTTGAGTCCAAGAGTCAACATTAAAATCGTGGAATTATAATCATCGAATTTGCATGATTATTTCTGAAGTGAAGAAATTATTGTGAAAAGATCATCTCCTGCTACAAGGTAACCAATAGTAGTTGTTCTGTTTCATGGAATTCAGAAGAAAAAGTTTCTCAGACATGCATTATTCCTCAAATTCACAATTATTTTATCGACTGAAATCAAACCGCCATCCTCTCGATCCCCCGGAAAGCATTTCTTAAAGAAAGGAAAATTGAAAAGAAATAAAGATCATCGCCACTGTAAGGTATCAAGAAAATCAAATTATTTACCTCGATCGACCGAGCGTCCATCCCCGAAATGAGGCAGACAATATAAAACAGGAACGCAGTAGATTGGAATTTCATTTCAACTTGTTTCATCAGCATTCGATCTGGAAGAAAAATTGCATGTTTGACTCAGAGAACTACTTTCCTATAGCAATCCCCTCGTTTCATGCACTTCTTGTCAGTGAAAATCGGAAAAAAAAGCTGGCTGGTTTTCTGTTTTTATACTTGGGGCTCTTAGCGGTAAAGGATACATTTAAGCAGTTATATGACATTGTATTCAGTCATTTTTAAAAACGATGAAAAGGAATTCATCGACAATGAAATATTAACATGTATATTGCATTTTAAAAATTCACAATTAAAAATTAAAATAAATGTTTTATTTTACACCGTAAATATTGGCTGCACTTTATAGTGAATGAATTGAAGACACCAACAGACAATACTCTTGTTGTTTGTGTCTAAATGAATAAAAGGAAAATTAATTTATTATTAAAAACAAAAAATTCTTTTCAGCTTAAAAAATACCAGCAAAGCTACCCGGGCCCTCATATTAGTTTCCAATATTCACAGTTTAAATAAATATCCCGATAAAGGTACGTGCAATCGATGGTACCATTATTCATTCTAGTAATTGAAGCGCAGCACTCTCTAAGCTTCTTAGACATTTCTTTTCTGGTGTACATTGAGTTTGTCTGGGAATAGAGCTATCATTGGCCCATTATTAAACACGCTAAAAGATCTTGCGCTAAATTGTTTTTCAGCCGCAGTTTTTTTGTTTTTCTTGTCAACTTTCTTTAATCCTTACTCTAATAGACAAGGAAACTAGGTTGATCGCTCCCCAGTGGGAAAAATATCCTTTTTGTAAAGGATTATCAACAAAACCGAAAATTATATAATGCATAAACAGAATTCAGGGGCACCCAACGGTTCGTTTCGGGGAATACCAGTCCTGTTCCGGAAGGCCTAAAATGGCCTGAGATATTCGGATTTAATTGTAGTGAAAGCTATAGTTAGCGAAACATCACCTCGGACTTTCGTAACAAGAAGACTTATTAGTTCCTATGGTCTTCGGAGGGACAAATCTGTCGTTTAGAGTGCAAAGCCTAGAATTTTCGGAGAGCCATCAGCAGCTCTGAAATTCGGCGGATAGGATTCTGTTTCCTAAAATTTTCTGCGGCCAAAATTTGGAGCTAAAAACGCCGAACAGACCATTCTGTATTACCTTACACAAATATGCTGTTAAAAAGCTCTGAAACAATATGAGAAGGCAGAAAATGATATTTCAGGTATTTTGCTAAAATTTTCTCGTTGGATGCCCCTAAGAATAGGTTTAATTTAAGGAGAACAGCCGGGTGCGTCAAATGTGGCCCGGTTTGGAATCTCTGAGTAGACACCTTTTGTGTCGGCTCTCACCATTGCTCTTGCTGTTTTTCTCTGATTCCCCGGTTCTCCTCCCTTGACAAAAACCAGCGTTAGCATTTCTAAAGGCCAATTCGATCTGGAATCCGAGGGCCAAAGGTTTTACAGTTATAAGCTAAGACTGTTGAGGCAGCCCAGTTAAATAAAGTCTATCTCTTTCTCTATTTATTTTCCGATTTTATATAAGCTTGTCTTACTGATTTAAAACTAAAAGGAATTCAATGTTAAGCATAGTTGAAGATTACCTTCAAGTCGTCTTCCTTTCGACAACACCCTGAAACACGACTGACCGCTCGTTACTTATCAGCCTCGAGATATTGCATTTGACATTTCCACATAGACAAATTGAAATAAACGTTCAAGTTTGCAAATAAATAAAACTTACCGGGTTGTTGCTAAGAACTGCTAACCGTCTTAAAGAAAATGTTGGTAAATTTACCCGAATTTGCACGCACTAGTTTCGTATACCTCGATGTTGAGAACTGCTTGACTTTTTTTTTGCAAGCAAGGGAAAGTTATTTTGGTGCTTCATAGATTTTCATTTGATTCTATTTTAAACGTGCAGACTACTCCATCCATCACCTCCACATGACTTGCACCCGTTCGGTCATTGAACACGCCTGTGAAGTTTTTCACAACTTAATTACCGCAGTACCTGTCTGATGACATTGAGGGACTACAGAAGAGGGAGCTCCGCATTTCCTTTGCCGATCTCTCGTACACGCAATT
>OZ034972.1:3224400-3393400 GCA_964030785.1 Siderastrea siderea
TGTGAATTTACCCAGATTCTTAATAGAAGAATATTAACTGATTGAAGGTCTGGTTCCGGAAGTGAATAGGTTTATAAACCCAGCTTGGCTTTTGACGTCCTGTTCGATTCCGATAAATCCTAAATCCTTTTACTGTTCAGGACGCACATTCCCTGGGTTTCCAACTTGCCTCGGTCTTTTGAATTCTCGTCTGACACTAACCGGGATGGGACTGGGGAGAGGCGAGAGTGGCGGTGGCTCAGCGATGCAGTCAAGCAATTTCCGTTTTGCTTTGCTCGACGTAACGCGAGTCGCGGCGAGATCTGAGTGCTCCTCCACTCTTGGGTGACGTAATCCGTGGGTCTCCTCTCTTACATAGTTACAAACAGCTGACTGTGCGAATCCAACTAAGCGATCTTCACCGTTGAAGCTTGAGCAGTTTTCCTAGAATTAGATCGAAGATGAATCACTAAAGTCTCATATCTTGTATTTTGCAGAACTGTTCAGTGTATCTCAAAAGAAATGCACTTTGTTTTCTCAAGTGAGTAATGAAATTTTCGTTATTATGTAGGAATTGTGAAGGTATTACTTTTTTGGTTATGATAAAGGTCTGCTTTTCTTTTGCTCGTTTTTATATTGGAAATATCAATGCGTGGTTTTAAGGGGGCAATATGCGTAGATGCTTTTTTTCCCCAACGTTTTAGCCTTTTTTCTTAATTATCTCCACGAGATTTCATTCAATCCAAAAAAAAAAAATGCTACCATCGGATCATATTGCGAGCTCCCATAAATCTGAGACAATTTTTTCGCGATTTTTAAAGTGAACATAAAGAAAAAGAAGGGCGAGGGGAATTGATTACGAAATTTCAATTTTACGAAAATTGAAAACTGTTAGGAATTGAAGGTGAGCTAAAATTAACCCTTTAAGCCCTAACAGCGATCAAAATGAAATTTCTCATTACATTATCACTACTTCTTCAAACATTCAAGTGATGAGAATAAGGGAAATGATCACCAAGAATAAGATGTCTTGATATTTAGACAAATTCTCCTTACTAGTTTCATAAGAAATGTATGGAGAACAGTAAGGAGAATATGCATTTTTATATCAGGGCTTAAAGGGTTAAAATTGGTCACCAAAACAGTCCACAAACAACCCCAAATGCTCTTGCGTGGGGGTGGCCTGATTGGGGGTGTGTACAAAAATTTAATCCCTCTTTTATTTCTTTCTTAAATCTTCTCCTGTTTCCTAAAAATTCACGTGTATTGCCGCCTTTAAACTGGGAGTTTTCTATAACACATCATTACGATCATTAATTTGAGGAGTTCTGATTCTCACTCAACAAAATGTGGCAAAGTATTCCTAGTGGCCGCGAAGTGAACCACAACACAATTCTTCATGCTGGTACTAACTTTCCCCGAAGAAGGTGACGTGTTCATGGCATCTGGTGATTGTTTATTTGCCGCAGAATCAAACTTTTGTATCCAGCCAGTGGGAGCCGTGTCTGCAGATTTTCCGTACATGCGCACTGTGTTAACTTTCACATCCGCTGACGGGGACGCTCGGTGAGGGCGCAGAATGGCAGTTAACTTCTCCTGAATACCAGCCATGAAAAGATTCAAATCCTGAAAACAAACAAACAAGGCCTGTCTACGCATCAATTTTGATAAGACTTTGGGAGCGATTTTTGTTGACATTGCTGCCTTATTATAAACAGTGGGAATCTCCAAGAAACTTGGTGTATATTATGCTTGTATCGCACGAGCCTTTCTCTGGTCGATGCGCAACATTTCAAAATCGCGTTTAAATTGCCATGAAATCGCCTCGAAATGACCAGTAGTTTAGAAAGCGATTTAGGATGAAAATAGGTAGCTTGTTCTGCGTAATAATTCATTTAGAGCGGTTTTCAATTGAGTGTCGTATAACTAAAACGAAAGTTATTACTCTAACCAATCACAACTGTCGAATGAAGTAAATACAAGTAATTGGCGTCAAGCACAGGAAAAACGCGTGCGAACAAATCACAATTGTTGTTTTTTGTTTGTTTTTGTTTTGTTTTTTTTTGTTTTACATATGGCTGGTAAAGAAAGTGAAGCGAGTACCTTTAAGCACTGAGCGTAGTGAAGCCACACCAAAGAACTATACGAACTACTTGCGACACTCAATTGAAAACCGCTCTATTAAAGGGCAATTGCGCTTTGACATAAACCCACTTAAAAATACAGTGAAAGCACTAACCAGTATATCTTGCTGCAGCTTGTTTAGGGCTGATCGTAGGTGCAGCTCACGAGGTTTAAGAGTCAAGCTCGACAGCTCACTAAAGGACAGAGAAGGGCACTGAAGCCGTTCATCTGGACGAACCGACAGGTTACTACAGCAGATGAAGCTACGGGGCTTGACAAGATCCTCTACAGCCACCGCCTGAGGCAACAAAAAAAGGTCAAGTTTCAAGTGACTAGAACCGGCGGCGCTTTTTAGGTGGGGGGGGGGGGGAGGGGTTTAAGTTACTTACTATGTTTTCCCAACGTTTTATCCGTTTTTGTCAATTATCTCCTTGGTGTTTCATTTAATCCCAAAACGTCATCACTGGAGGAGAGGAAGATTATTTTCTCCAAATTCGGTAGCACAAGGCGACTAAATGATTACAACACCCCTTACATGAGATGCAGGGTTACCGCAAGTTGAATTAAACCAATAACAACAACCACGACAAAAGCAACGACAAACCAAAACGCTATTTAAGTTCAATATCTCGTGATTTTAAGTGCGTGCGGGGGTAAGTTTACTGGCTTTACGTGGCTATAGAAAACAAGAGATTATACAGATTCAACATTTCAAGAGATTACGTACATGTATGAGTGTCTAATGCATACGTGACAAGCTGAGTGCGATTCAAGCATTTACGTTTAGGCAAACAATTCATATAACCGTCTTTTTCTCACGTTACAGTATTAAAACTAACGCCCCTGTGCACATAAAAATTGCGCGACAGAGTGAAAAACTACCATTACGGACACTTTCCTCTGTTCAACGGCACAAGTTTACTGTTTTGACTGTCACAAAACAACCAGCTACAACATTTTATAATTAATCAATGCAGAATTTGTGATCTTTGGCCTCTAACAGCTGTAGAATTTTTCCCTTTCGATTACACTCCCCACAAAACTACTGCACTTTACGTGATTATCTTTGAGCATTTGCTGTGTTTCACTCGGCTAAAACAGACAGTTGCTATTACTAAACACAGGCTAATCACAGCCTCCCTTTCCGTTCTGTTTAGGGGTTCCGCTATTACGCTAGCTTTTCGATGTATCTATAATGTAAACTTGGGGCGCTTAGACCGTTACCGTTGCAACGAAAGTTGACTGCAGAACGCGTACAAACGTATAACTGGCTAAACTGAAAGAACCGGAAAAGAAGGGAAGTTCCACTCAAATACCTTCATTCCTCCCCAGAATTTTACTGCCACCAAATTGCTGTGTTCGTCTGACAGATAAACCGTTTGTATACTAGAACTGAAACAAACAAAGTCGATTACTTTGTTAGTATATAAACACTAAACATCTCTGTAATTTCTAGTTTTTTCATTGGTTCACCACACACAGGTTAGGGGGCGGGGGGGACAGGGGGGTTTAAACCTCCCTTTAATCCCCGTTCCCGCGTTGTATCTGTTGGCTTCCGCCTCTTTGTGCTTTTTCGACGCGAAATATTGTGCAGTGTTGCGTATTTTCTCCCGATTTCTCCCAATTTCTCCCGCTTCTCTACTCCCTCTACTCCCTCTCCACAGGTCCTTATTTCGCCTTACAGTATCACTACTTAATTAAACATACAGATCATGAGATCAAGGAAATGATCGCTTAAGATGAGGTGTCTTGATGTGTAAGCAAATTCTCCCAACTTGTACCATGAGAAATATATGGAGAACAGTAAGGAGAACATACATGTTGATAATGGGGCCTAACAGGTTAAGGAAACCGAATGCCACGTCAAGTGTCGCAGCATTAAAAAGTTTTCGCCATGAAGCAAACGTATTGATCAAAAATACGGCGAAAAATATTAGCAACGATTCCAAAGTTGAGAATTAAATAAAACTATTATCCCACTCGCATTAATTGGAAACGAATATCGGCGCTACGTACCTCGTTGATTATCAAGTCGTATCCGACCCACGCTCCTGCAATAATTGTTTGTTATTTTTAACCACCAGGGGCCGGTTATTCGTAAGCCGATTAAAGCTAATCCATGACTAAAAGTTAACTCGTTGAAAATGTTTTTAGAAGATAATTTTAAGTCTACGGTAAAGAAAAGTCCAATTCAAAACTGAAGGGCAAAAATATTTTGGAAAAGTCTTAATTGATCCTGGGTTAGCTTAATCGTGCTTTGAACAGCTGGACCAAGAAGAGAAAATAAACACTTAACCTCGAGGTGGAGAAGGAAGACAGAGGGCTGCAGAACACAACTAATCCGACAATGTCCACTTCTGAGCACTGCTGGGATGAACCACAACGCAGCTCACCAAAAGAACAGGCCTAGAAAGAGACAACAAAGAAACACAACAAAGAAACACTTGAGATTCTTGAGATTAGCTGATAAGCTAGGAAGTGTACAAACACGTGAAAAGATGCATATTAAGATTGCACTGTGTTACTGACACAGACTTCCACAACCATTTGTTGAACGTGCCTCTGCGATATTGACAATATATTGTTTGCTCGTGTTATCCTGAATAGCAAGGCTCAAAATAAAGAGTTCAAACCTGGCGAGGAACGTAACTCTGTCTTGACACATCTGGGTTACTTGTTAACGCCTCATATCGAGTGGTTCGTGTTGCTGAAAGCTTTAAGAAGTAAGGATAAGAACTTGTTTGTTAATTAAAATGATGGCGGTCATACATGTTCAGATGCCAGAGTAGAATCAGTCTTGAGTTCATTTGTCATACAGGTGTACAGTTGACTAATGATAACTCAAACCTTCAAGAGAAATCGTAAAAGGTTCAGTTATCGGGAGTTCAAGTTATCGAAGGTAAAACTATAAAGAAAATGAGCTGAAGACAAAAAAAAACATTCACTTCGAGTTCACGGGAGGTTCGAGTTACTGAGGGTTCGAGTTACCGGGAGTCAACTGTAAGATAAATTGACAGCTACATTTTCTTGTCCTACTTTGTTCATTATTAAGAATCAAGATTATTAAGGAACAAGAGAACTCCCGTTCACCATGTATGGAAGGTGAATCGACAAAAAGAAAAACCAAATTATGCGAATCGAAGTTTACTAAAGATTCGAATTTAGCAGTAAAAACTGAGTTATTGCACAAAAGAAAAAACAGCCTTACAGGATTGGAAGACACTGTTATCATCTGAGTGGCCAATCCACAAACGCAAAAATTAACTTAATGGAGGATAGAGTACTGTTTGCGGCACATTTTCTATTTTCCTCAGTAATTCTGCTCACCTGTAATTCAGAAGTACCTTGTCGAAATCTGAGGAAAGAAATCAATTAATACTGAGTCACTTAGGAAATACACCCTTACATCCTTAGGCTGAGGGAATACAGTCAGTAAGTCAGTCAGTCAGTCAGTCAGTCAGTCAGTCGGACAGTCATTCCATCAGGCAGACAGTCAGTCAGTCAGTCTGTCAGTCAATCAGACAGAAAGTCAGTGATTCGGTTAGTCGGTCAGTCAGTTAGTCAGTTACAAGCTCGTCAGTTAGTTGTTCGATCTGGTTTGCTCGTTTGCGTGCTCATTATCCACTGTCCAATCGATGCAATTACCAGTATCCATGGTTTAACACCAAGAGGGAAAACATTTCAATGAATGAGGGAAACATTCAATGACGTGTAAAATGGGACTAATGTAAAATGTAACATACCTTAGCCCGACTGCTGTGAGGTGGTATATTCTCAGCCGTGATCCCTCACTCAATAGATGCATAACTTCCTCGCTTGGTCGCCAAATACTCAATACTGCATCTGCAACGAAAAATGTTGGACAAACGAAATGGAACCGTTGAGGAGGTCAGTGTTTCAGATTTTCGACCAGACTCTCAATCGGTTCAGAGTGGTTCAGGGGTTGGCGTCTGCGTTGTGTCATGTCATTTCCTTACACAGGCAGCCCAACTTCGCATTGCCTCTCTTCAACCATGTGAAAAACGAGTACCGGCGAAACGCCAGGGAAACCTAACAAAACGAATTTGGAGGGGGAGGGGAGACAATCTTGCAAACTAGCATCTCATCCTGGGGTAAGTAGTAATGCTCCTAGTCACTTTATGCCGGGTAACTTGTGATGGACTAAATTCCATCCAGGGAGGAGTAGTAATACTCCTAGTCACTTTATCCTGGGCATGCTGTGTTGGACTAGCATTTCATCCTAAAGTAAGTAGTAATGCTCCTAGGCAATTTATGCTACGAAAACCGGTTTAAGCTAGGCAGTTTTAAGCCACTAGGCTTGCAAAGAATTCAGGTATCCAATTGAATTGTAAAACTTCACGACAGCTTAACTAGACTTCAAAGTTATAAGCACCTTGTACAGCATAATACAGCAACAGTAGCTTTCATTTGAATGGTCACACTTATGGATTTCATCCACGGAATCGAAAGTTAGAAAGAACTTCAAAGGTAACAATCCATGCCGCGAGCCGACGTTTACCATTGGTGTGTAGGCTGATAATATCGTTATGGATTACGTCTAGAACCACTTACGTTGCTTAGCCTGGCCTTTACACAAGTAGTCGGCAATTCGAACTTTCAACAAAGGCACCACATTTCTTTGGAGCTGACGCTGAAAAGTATAAGTAGATACAGAACAGATAATTTACAATGAGTTTGAGAGTTTCTTGTATATAGGTTGTATTTGTTTCTACACATATAATATGTAGGTGGTTGTGTAATTTTAGGGAATCAGCCAGAACGAGCTTCAATCCACTAAATCTGTTAATTTTATCAGGAGCTGTTTTATTTTTTCCTGGAAAAGAAAACGTAATTCGCGATCGAAGTGGGAATCAAAAAGCAATCGCCCGTTACGGACATTATGCTGATAAGACGGACAAACAAAGCAGCCATACAAAGCCAAAATTCAACACCTTAAACCAGCAAGATACCAAGATACCTCTTCTTGTTGTTCCTTCCAAACGCGTTCAAATTTGCTTTGTAATTCTGCACATTTCCTCTCCTGTAACAAGCGCTTGTAGTCTTCAAGTGCGCGAATTTGGCGTTCGTCAAGGAATTCCTAGAAAAGCAGAAACACAAAGAACCACTCCTCTGTTACTTGTTATTCGGCCGGGTCAGTTAAACACTAAATCTAGAGACGGTTAGTGTTCGAAGATGACTAAGCCTGGATATCTGAACGTTCAGGCTGGAAATTGGCGTCAGGGCCCAGAGGGCCCCTTCGGAGATTTCAGAGAGTTTGATTTCACGAAAAGAGGACCCAAGATATTTGAATTTCCCACATAAAAACGTAAGCGTTCATGGTAAATCAAAGTGGTGGCGTGCAAAATAAAGAACTACTCAGTCTGGTTTGCCCCGGAGGGAAACAACTGTAATACAAGAAGGAATGTCGATCAAATGTCAAAGCTCAGCTTTGTAATGAGAACATAGGCTTTCTTGGCAAAATTTTGAACGCTACGTTTGACGCGTTGCTACAAATTCACACTACAATATATTGTTTTTATTTGCGATAATCCCTCATTGCCAAACTCTAGAGTAAACTCGTCTGGGGGATTTCACTGACATTCAGCGTCAAAAGTTAATTACCTCTTGAGGTTGACACAGAGGAGGAGAAAAGTCAAGCGAGCAAGAGGCGTTGTTGCGGCGACAATCATTTGTTTTTGTGACTTGTTCCAACAGTTGAAATAGTTTGGGTTGAGGGGGACAGCACAAGATAAAAGTTAAAAAAAGCAAAAGGCGATTTTCACCTTGTTTGAACTGTTAATGCAACATGTCCCTGCTCCAAACCGCTCAAAAATAAACCAAACACAAAGCGAATCACAGAGTAGCGGTCACACGAAGCAAAGCACAAGGGAACCATTCAAGTGTGACCAGCCCCTCTGTACAACAAGAGACATGTTCCCGTTTTATGTCCCCGAAACTTGCCCCTCGTGCATGCCTCACCGGTGTGTCGAAATAGGGCATTTGCACGATGGCGTCATTTGACTACAGCTACCAGAATCCTTCATTTTGTTCTTTTCTGATGCAAATTAGGGTCATTGTTATCGAAACCTCACTGGGGTTACAAAATTTTAATCACAAAGGAGAAACGAAATGAATTCTGGTAGTTGTAGTCAAATGACGCTATCGCGCAAATGTCCTACTGCAGCAACACAAACCTTTACTGCGTCAGGGTCGGAGGCCTGGGTCAAAGCTTCGTAAATCTCTTTCCCGTCATGCAATAGTCGTAAATGATCTGATGAAAAAGAACGGCGGTGAAATCTCCTTTCTGTCTCTGAAAAACCAAACAAGCCGGATATCGTTGTTAGTCTGCGGCAAACAAAAACTAAAGGAATGGCCCCCCAAAAAAGGAAAATAGGTAGTACGTTCTGTCGTGGGACGACATTGCCTTACGTAAAACAGCGTTGTTTTGAATCACAAGGGTAAAAAAACCGACGTAAAAATGGGGACCAAAAGAAGCTTATTAAATCTTCTTGTCACAGAGAGTCGCTTACTGACTATTCGACATATTTCTCTGACATGTGGAGCAAACTTGAGATCCTTAACTAACGCATCGTTTAAACGCTTGATTATTGATTGCGTGGGTGCCCTTTAAAAGTTGGTTTATTGTTTCCCGAAATGCTAAGGATTGTAAAATATTAACCTGGCTGCCGGTATTCTTTCTCGAACTCTCCTTGGATCTTGAGGAAAAGCTTTTCTCTTCGCTGATGCCGATCCGCTTCAAACCTCTTGGATTCTCGTTCCTCAAGTCGAGAGTTGCGAAAGATGTTTGTACCATCAGGCATCTTTTCCATCCACTGTAAAAGCAAACATTATTATTATTATATATATCCTTTATTAAAAGCCAGCTATAAGTCACAAATACGTCGAAGAAACATTTCCCATTTCCCGTTATATGGGCATTCCAAGTCAGATCGTTAGAAATGGTAAGCCCTAAGAGTTTTGCACTCTCAACTACCTTAATGTTCACACCATCTATGACTACTGGTGGAAAGTTTCTTTCTACTCTGGCAAATGAGATGCGCAGTTCCTTGCATTTGTCATTGTTCAACTTAACTCTATTCTTGCGTTACCAGTCAGCTACCGTGTCAGCAATAGCTTGAGCATTACTCTGGTCACCCTTACTTACAATTTCCGAAGCTGTTGTGTCATCCACGTACTTCCAAAGTAGTGCATTGTTTACCGCTAGATCGTTTATCGAGATCAGAAATAACCATGGGCCTAATTTAGTCCCTTGCGGGACACCTGAAGGGACTTGACCCCATTCCGAAACGCAGCCTTTCGAAAGCTTAATTATCTGGTATCTAGGTGACAAAAAATCTATTATCCAGTTGACTGCACTTATAGGTATGGCTAGAGCTCTAAGTTTTCGTACTAAAATGCTATGATCGATTAAATTGAATGCTTTCTTCTAGTCGAACAAGACAGTCCATATAGTATCACCATTGCCATCAGTCGCTTGACACCAGACGTGGAGCATCTCCAATAAGGCTAGTGTTGTACTGGACTTCGGAATGGCGCCATACTTACTAGCATCAAGTACACTTAGCACAGCAGGATTCACGTACTGGTGACGACGAAGTCCTCAGCAACCTTGGAGATACATGGTGAGAGCGATATCGGTCTGAGATCTTTTTTAAGTTCCTTCAAAGGTTTCGTCTTAGGAAGAGGCGACACGTCAGCCAGTTTCCACGTGCTCGGTAAGCGCTGCTCCTTAAATGAGGTATTAAGGATTGTAGTTACCGGGTTGACAACGAATTCCGAATAGTCTTTCAATATCCAGTTCGGAATTCCGCCTGGTCCACTGGCTTTCGCAGGGTTTAAGTGGGAGAGTTTTTTGTAAACGTCTTCTTCCGATACCACAAGGAACTCAGGGGCGTGATCTTCCTCGAGCGTCAGCTTTATGATGGTACTAGGAAGCCGGTACTCCTCCAAGGGCTCTAGCAGAGCGCTGTTAATTGCATCAGCTATTTCCTGTGTAGATAAGTTCTCAAGTTCATCGACATTCAACTGGGCGAGCAGGCCACTGGAGCAGGATGATTTTGCTCCGCTCAGCCTTCCCACCTCCTTCCACTATAATCTAGGGCCACTCTCTCTTAGCTGTTTTACTTTGGGCTCATAAAACTTCGCTTTGCAGTGTTTTCTCTTACGGTTAATGGCATTTCTGTAGAATCGGAATTGTTGGGAATCCGCTCCTTGTTTATGGAAGGCCTGTTGTCTCTTTAGGATAAGAGATTTCAAGTGAGTGTTCATCCAGGGTGGGTCGCGAGTGTCGATTCGCACCCTTTTTAACGGCATAAGGAGCTCGAGGCCAGTTGTGATTACTTCTTGAAAGACCTTAAACATGTCCTCACAGTGCTGGAGACCCGAGAATAGTACAGACCAATCCATGCTACCCAGGTATCGCCCCAGTTCCGCCTTGCGACTGGCGCGCATATCCCGTTTCAAACGAAACAAGTGTGTTTTGCTGGTGTTTTCCCTCCTCTTAGGCACTGCCACTACAGTGTTGTGATCAGACAAGCCGAATGGAGGAAATGCGGTTGGATCATTATAGTGGGCTTGCAGGTAGATGAGAATCAAGTCTAAGGTGACATCTTTGCGGGTAGGAACTTTGACGATTTGTTTCAGGCGAAAATGATTCACAAGCGCCTGAGTGTTCAGGCGGTTGAAATCCCCAAATACAAGAAGCGCACAATTAGGGTACATTGACTCTGCAAGAGCCAAAGAGCTGGACAAATGCTCGCGTATATTGACATCGTTCGAATTTACCTTCACTATAGTATAGATTTTTAGATTTTAATATATTTTTCATTGTATATGTACAGTAATACACAATTCAGCCACATACGGCTGCGATGTATTGCAATAAAGAATCTACCTATTTATCTATCTATCTACCTGAAAAATGTGTGAACGGAAACAGAAAATTATGTACGACTGTGGTGCCTTAAACACAGGTGGTGTGGGTATTACCCAAACGAAAACACCAACAACCCAACCAAACAAAAGCCGCAGGACGAACATTAATTGTGGAACCTCTGTTTTCGCTCGTAAAGTTTGCAAGTTTCAAAACTTAACAACATAAACGGTTAACAACAATGGTCGGCCACAAAAAGAAACTTCACACTCACACACACAAGGGAGACATGCTTCAGTTAATTATCAATGAAAAGCAGTCGGTAACTTTCTGACCTGCACAGGGTACTGTCTCAAAACGATGACATCCACACAGCCTGTGAATCCTCCATCACCAAACAAAGAAGCCAGCGGCAATGGAAACGCATGCGTATGACTGTGGAATCCCAGCTTCGCATCCCATCGTGCACGTCGGGAAGAGTTGGCGTGAAGTCGTAGCATTAACGATGAGGGGGCCTGGTATGAAAGTGAAGCGTAAAAAGCGTTTTAAAAATAGAACAAAATGGCCGTTACATCCTTTACAGTTTGATTCCCTTTACTTTATAGATCGTACTTATTTAAGAGATTTTTATGGCAAGAAGTGAGTTATGGCCCCACAAATCAGTTTTTGACGACAATTTGTTTCTTGGCTCGCTTTGCGCAGAAATCAATGATATCACGTAAAAGGTTTATAAAATATGGTGTCCTGGAGGGTTGTGTGTTTTAGCTTTGACGTTGAAAGGTTAGGGATCGTACAATTGTCTGTGGAAAAAGTGTTTCTTGCCTCCCAAGCCCCCCCCCCCCCCCCCCCGTTTGGAAGAAAATTCACGGTATCTTTTATGTAACTCTATCAATAATTTACTATGATCAAATCATTACCTTGAGATTATTAGTGTCTGTTCGCAAATGATTCTCCTGCGTCATGTAAATCAGTGGCCTGCATTTTTACTAAAGAGGTCTATGTCTGGGTGGCTGAATTACTTAGGAATGTCTGAAACCTGGTACGCGTTTATTAACTTGATTAAGACGATTCATGCCTCAGTGGGCTTGACGCTTGGCTGGCTGCCGAACAATGTTTCAAAAAACCAGCATACAAGCAAAATGACGGAAATAACAATGCTTGCCAACACAAAACAACACACAAGTGTACCTCGAGAGGCGACACAGCTTGTTCAGATCCCACTAACTCAGCCCCATAAACACACAGCTTCTGTCCCACAACAAGCTTCCTGTCATTCAACAGTTTTGTGAGAGGTCTGTCCAATAAACATCTAATGCCGTACCAGCCATCAGTTAATTCAATAACGGCAGAACTTTGCTGGAAATTTGATTGAAGATAACGTAGAATGAGTGCAGTGGTATAGTACGGATATGTAACCTCGCTGGGATCAGGATAGCCTCCGTAGCAAGCATTTCCGTAGGGCTTTCCGCCCGTTGGAGGCGTTTTTCGCTTTTTGGCTGCGCAAAAATTGGGGCGAGCGCAACACTGATGGAAGCAGCGGGGAGGGGTAGGGGAGACGCCCGCCCCAATTTTCCCGCGGCCAAAAAAAGCGAAAAGTGCATCGAACGTGCGGAAAGCCTTACCGAAACGCTTGCTACGCAGGCTAGGATCAGGACTTATAGGGTGATAGGTGTCTTTTGATTTCCTCGTTAACATAAATGTATGGAATATTAAATGTAGTCATAAGTGGGTTGTCTATGATCGTCCGGGTGAGTGTAGTTGTGAAAAGAAGTTGACAACCATTGCGAAAGTCATCCTCACAGTTACAATGAATTGTAATTCGTCAGTCGGTGGCATTAAGTCTGATCAAATGTTCCTTTTATTAACTGGAGTAAATGTAAGAAGAATTCCTTTACCATGGTTTTTTTTGTCAGTTCCCTTTTGATATTTGTAAAGCTGCGCTGCATTATAACAACTTACGAGTTGCAGGAAGTTTGCACCGATTTGACTTGGAATTTCTTAGTCATTTCTACGTCCTAAAATAATTCGACTTACAAAGCAAATTTAGTAACAGATACCTCGGTTTTCTTGGCGTTTCCCTGAGCATCATTTTCACCGTCATGATCTGTTTTGTCTTGGGCAGCACTGTCGCTGTGATTGTCTATTACCGACACATTAGAAACACACAGCACCATAGTACGGCTGGACACATCATCTCGTTCCAGTATCTTCTTCAAAGCAGACCTGAGAAGTTATAGCGAAAAATCGAAATCAAAATGAAGAGCACCGGGAAGAAAATGTCTTAACCATGTCTTTTTGCACCTATCAATTAAATAACGTTTTGTTTTCAAAATATTGCCTAGTTTAGGTTTATTTAACTTTAAGGCGTCCATAGGCCACCCAAAACGATAATTGCATGTTCAATGCGTTTTGGCATAAAAAATCACTAAAGTATAGGATCCTTTATACACGAAACCTTTGAAATTGAAACATCTTTGATTACAGTTGCCCATCAACCTGGCCCTTCCTTGGTTAATTCTGTAGCGTAAAGGCGATTTTACGCGACAAACTAAATCTTCCAAAATTGTTCTGACAAACTTAAAGTAAAAACCTTAAGGCTGTATTACCTGTTGCTATTATCAATTTCCCTGTCATATCTGTACTTGAGTTGGCACAAAACCCAGTCAGGAGTCAAGCATCTGGAAACAAATGTCGATTGTTAAGTACAATGTACCTTGATGAAGCAACACCAGTAAAGCTGGTTAATAAGATTAAGTTCAACCTTACTTTAAAGAGACAAAATGGCATATCATCATTGTGGAGAAAATAGAGTCATAACTGTACTATCCTCGCAAATCGAATTTGGCCCTCCCTTTGAGAACCGAGGTTGGCCCTGGCCTTGCGATTTTATAAATTTGTCGGGCTACTCATCGTGCTAGTATCATTTGAATTTCAACTGCCGTCGTTCAGGACCCAGGCAGCAGCACCACCGCGTCCTACAAATACGAGAAAGCCCTGGGGACGAGGGAGAACAAAATTCGTAGACATTTTTCAAAAGGAATTATTTCATTCAGCCTCCAACGAAAGTTTCTCCTGTTTGCTACAGTTACGAAATTGCACAGTCTTCATCTCCTTGTCTTGTCTATAAGTTAACAAGACTATGTTTAATTTGCCACTGATTTGTGCCAATTAGCAAATCAAGGAAGGTACTAGTGCTATAACCAAATAAGCAGAGATAAACTTGCCTTCCAGCAAACTGTTGCGGAAAAGCTACCTCCATGGCGGCTAGTTTCCAAACTATCCATCCGTAATGATTAGCGATCCAGTCTTCACTGATCAACTGCTTGTCCACTCCAGGTGTGCTAAGCAATGCGCTGAGGTAAAAAACATTCTGAGCGTTAACTTAATTTCAGACTGTGACCAGCCAAGGAACACGTGCGTGAGCTATGACAGAACTCTAACAAGCTATGATAGACTTGATATATTTCCAGAGAGTCGCCACTAATTTACGTTTTACCCAGAGAACATAAACAGCGGTCGTATCACAGCGACTTTTTTGGGGCATCCCACAGAAGACGGCGCAGAACGAGTGCCCGGCAACAACAGATGACGATCAGCTGGAAGTAACAAAGAGTTGTCACGGTAGGAGCTTCCTCCCGCTCGACATGCTACAAACAAGCGCCCTTAGGTTAATTTATTTTTTAAAAAATTGAAAATGATCTGACTTTTGTGTCTTAATTGTTACCTTTGAATCTCTGCCAAGCCAACACTGCCATCTGTCCCGAGATGCAGTATTCCGCCGTCCTCTGTTCTGACGCCTTCCTTGCTGGACAACACAGCTTCACTGAAATACTTTCTGCCGTCGAATCGGAAGGATCTCGCGTTAGAGGAAGTAACAGACAGCAACTCTGGGGATACGCCGAGTTCATTAAGCTGAAATCAGAAGACAAAGCGAAACGTCTACGATTAGGTCGTACATTAGAGTCTCAATAATTCAGTAACTCAGAGTAGACACAATTTGACCGAGTGAGTTGGAACAGTTTTCATTTGGTCGACGTAATCATCTCTCAACCCAATCACAGCGAAACAACTGGAACTCGAAGCAAATACATGTGAATGGCGCTAACCGCGGGAAGACCAATGCGAGCAGGTCATGGTTTTGTTTTCACTTCTAATTAGTTGAGAAAGTGGATTTATTGATGTTGATGTTGTTGTTGTTGTTGTTGTTGTTGTTTATCCAATCACAGAGCGTAGAAAAGCAAACCAAGACAAACGCGAATTACCTTCGAAACTCAATTGAAAACCGCTCAAAACAAAAGTTTGAGTTATTGGGGTTAAATCACTGTATTATGTAAAGCAGGAAAATTGTTAAGATAGAAAGTAGTTCGAGTTAACGACAATTGAAAACACCTGTCGTGGACATCATTAATTAAAGAATAAATTTCTTGGACAAAACAACTTGGACATTCGAACAAATCGCACCTCAGCAGCGCTGAATCCTCCCGGCGTGGCGTTTCCAACGAATTCTCTTAGCTTGATCCTCTGATGGTGGCGACGGAGGGATGAAAGAAAGCCAGGCTGCGGTTTGACTCTACACTCGTTCTGAAATGGGAAAGTATCAAAAATTTTAGTTTTACACATTTCGTCTCACATCAGTTTCCTTAGTTTTGAGATGCTATCCTTTTTTTCGATGTTGATTCGAAATAGGACTGATTGGGGAGAAATATGGGAAAATTGTCTGGCGAAGGAGGGGAGGGGAGGGGGCGAGTTGGTTCGAGGTAATGGGGTTTTCAAGACATCCGGGATAAAATACATCCGGAGTAACAGTGCCACTCTGATCGGGACCAGGAATCAAATTGGAGATAACGGGAAGCTCGAGATATTCGGGGTTCGAGATAACAGGACTTCACTGTACTAAAATCAAACCTGTTTCAAAATACGGACACCAAATGGACGCAGATGAGTGTCCGTATTATGGAGGTTAGTGTAACAATTTCGAGCAATACTGTAGGGGATCGTCGTGAATCGGGCCCCGGAGTAGTGATGGTAAGTGACATACAAACATGGGTCAAACTAACCTTGTTTAGCGTATTGTTAGACACCGTAATCCTCGGCTTCTTTGAGGAAGGTTCCATTACGCCTGACTCTTGACCCTCCAACGAGTCACTAACTGACAATCTAGAAGAACTACAACGTGCAAGGGGCGAGACTTTGCTGTTAGCTTCCTGCTTTCGGTAAGGCGTGATAAACTGCGGGCGTGGGCCGGGCGTTCTTCGGTTTAACGGAGTGCTTGTTCTTGGAAAAGAATCCGCTTTCGACTTGAAGCATCCAGGTGTCAGAGCTTGCAGAGGCCTGAGGCAGCGGTTGGAGTCTGAGATTCTCGATGAGTTTTTGGGGTCTGCATCACTGTATCGCCTAGAGCTGGGATTACAAAAATATCGCACAATAAACCTGCAGGTGGCGTGAAAAAAAAGCAGTTGCGCTCCAATCAGACTTGTTTTGTCGCACGCCAGGAACCTTAAGCAGCCATGACGGCAACACAAAAGAAAACTGAACGTAAAACGAAATTCACGTTTTGTGGTCGTTTCTAATACTATTCTTCCCTGGTATAAAAGTATCTAGTAAATACCTTGATGCACACGAGCCCTGTAAGTTCTCAACACTGGCCTGGCGAGCCCGCAAGGGGACGTGGAATGATCTTGCCCGCCGATCGTGCAAAACACCTAATACAAAAACCAGCAAAGTAAAATATACAACGATTGAAATAATCATAAGGCGAAATTATTCTTTTATTTATTTACCCAGATAACACATTTTTTACAAGTTGCAACTCAATCTCAATCCCATTACCTAAAAGTTTCTATTAATTGTGACAAGGTATTAACGTGAAGGCCACTTAGAACTGTAGATGGGCCAACGCTCTTCAGGTTTCCTTTATTCTTGTGAAACGATTTTTTTTTTGTTTCTTCTATGAATTTTGTATTACATCACAACAACGGAAGTCTCGTAGTATGAAGAAAGCATATACCTGATGGAGTGGTGGTGCAAGGTTTCATCCCATTCCTTGTCGCTGAGTGATTTGCCTTGAACATCTCCTCGCTACAGCGCAACTGAAATACAAAAATATCAAATAAACAACACGCAAGAATGGTTAAAAGAGACCACAGACCTTAGTAATTAAATGTCGTAATAGAAGTAAGCAGTAGTAAAAACGGCTGGTTCCGGTAGCACATAAGGCGGTAACAAGTTTATTCCATTCATAACGGTCTTCACTGAGCTAACAAGGCAGCTTGAGCCCAGTTGAGATATCTTCTTGTTAATCTCTGGTCGTCAGTAACCTTGCATCAATTGAAATGTTACGAATAGTTGCACTTTAAGAGTCACTGTTTGTTCGTTGTTGTTGTTGTTGTTGTTTGTGGTTGTTTTGTTTTTTGTTTTTTTAGGGTGATTAACAGTGGTATATCCACAGTTTGCAGACCAAATTGGAATTTAGACATGTTGGTTTTCGTGGAGGGAGTAAACCGGAGAAACCGGTTAAGTCCGCCGTGAAAAATCCCGGTGAGTGTTTGTTTTCTTGCGGCCACGTTATAGTTTGCGATTTCCTCGACTTCGTTCATTTATTATTTATTTATTTTTTCTGAAGCTCTCCTAAAAAATGTTCCCGTTGAACAGGCCACGCTACTACGGCGTTCGATGAAGAAAATAACCTCGTGTAAGAAGACATGAGAGTCGCCCGGCTGTTCCTCTTCGCTGATTGGCCAGAAAAATATTTTTCTGGCCAATCAGAAGGCGGGATTTCAAACGCTTCTGGAACTCGTTCGGTAAGAGTAAGTGCCCAGGGGCTCTCCCGCTCTTGTTGTAAACTTTCGCCCATGAAAATCCCGTCGTCCCGACTAGCTGCCCCTGGGTCTCCGAGGATGAGCAAGGACGCAAATCAACAACAAACTCAACCCACTTATGACCAAAGGCCGGGATTCGAACCGAGGGCACGTCAGTGCAAGGCGAGTTCTCCCATCACTGTACCATCCCTGCTTCCTTAGTAAATCCATATCTATTTTTATTCACTTACCGGTGTTGAGTGACGCCGTGCGAAGCCAATGTTACAACCAGAAGCAACTCCTGTTTATCCCAAAACAAATTAATAATAATAAATAATGATGAGGATGATAATGATGATGATGATGGTGATGATGATGATGATGATGATGATGATGGTGATGATGATGATGATGATGATGATGATGATGATGATGATAAAAGGATTTCTATAGCGCCATATCCATAGGCTCATGGCGCTTTGCAACGGAGTAGTTCAAACAGAAATTAGAAATTTACATCAGTGAGGAAAACATAAATATATACAAATAATTACTGAAATTCATTTGATAAATAAAAACATAAATATATAAAAATACTAGCTAAAATTCATATCTTAATATTTACACTGTATACACATCGACAGCCATAACCCTTCAACTTGGCTGATGGTACTGTCAGGAGCTTCTTAGATGCAGATCTTAAGCTTCTTGATGGTCTGTAGGGTTGCAACATTTCCGTTAGGTAAGAAGGTGCTAACCAATGTAAAGCTTTGAAGGTTAACAGAAGTGTCTTGTGTTTGATACGGCTGTCAACGGTAAGCCAGTGTAACTGTTTTAGAAATTATGATTATTAATATTATTAATGCAATTTGTGCAGTTCTACTTCTCACCTCCAAAAAAAAAACGTGGACGAAAAACTTTGGTCCAAAAAAAGAAAAACATTTTACTTTCCGAGAAGGATCTATCGGCGAATGACTATTCAGCTGATCAGATTTTCGTATTCGCAGTAGTTTAAGGTGAATATCTACAAGCTAATTACATATCTTGTATTTTACCTGCATGGCTGTTTCCCTTATCCCTTTGCACCAATGAAACCGCAGGTCGAGGCGTGTTCAAGGAACTCCTTAAAGCAACAGATCGCTCTTGCTTATCGTGTAGGTACTCCGACACATCCATAAATGATTCATCAGCGAGGAGAGCTTCAGAACTCTCAAGAATCTCACGAGATACCGCTTCATCATGCTCAGCAAGACTTCTCCTCTCTTGATTACACTTGATTTTCCCCCGAGCCTCTACAGAAACTGCTTGTTCTGTGCACTCACGCAAAGAAGCTCCAGTGCCTTGTTCAATTTTAAAGTCGCTAAGATCATTGTCTGTCTCCAGGAAGAATGCTCTTGCATTGCTAAGCGCTTCCTCTGATACAGACACTTTCTGGCCTCCACCAGTGAAAAAGCCTTTAAAATCTCCGGCATCTCCGTTATTTTTAACAAGAATAGTATTATTTTCAACACCTTCAATGCTGAACTTCGCTTGTCCTCTTGCCGTACTTGAAACGTGTTCGATTTTGTTTGTACTCTCTTCCTTACTTGCAGTCTGAAATCCAAGAGTCCCGCTCTCTGAAGACAGTGAACTGATTTCCCTATCTATGCCAGCCATTGTTTCCTTTGCCTTGGCAAGCGCAGATTCCGAGATCTGCACCGTTTTACCACCTGCTGTTTGAAAACACGAGGAGGCTCCAAAACTTGTTGTGCTTTGTCCTCCTTTGTCCATTTTATCCTCAAGCGATTTGTCAATGTTTTGCATTATGGATGCTCCTTTCTCCAAAGATTCTTTTGACAGTTTTACGTTCTGTCCACTTGCGGTTTGAAAGCCAGGAAAACCAATTGCACTTCGCGAATTAAATGGCTTGTTTCCCGTGCCCTCCGCAAGAGATTTATCCATCTGTTGCATTATCTCTGCTCCTTTCTCCAGAGATTCTTTAGACAGTTTGACACCCCGTCCGCTTGCAGTTTGAAAGCCAGAAAAACCAGTTGCACTTCGCGAATTAAATGGATTGTTTCCATTGCCCTCTGTAAGAGATTTATCAATCTGTTGCATTATCTCTGCTCCTTTCTCCAGAGATTCTTTAGACAGTTTGACACCCCGTCCGCTTGCAGATTGAAAGCCAGAAAAACCAGTTTCACTTCGATTATTAGATCTGCTGTTGCCCTTGTTGTCTTCAAGAGATCGGTCAATTTGCTCCATTATCGCTGCTCCTTTCTCCAAAGATTCTTTAGACAGTTTAACGCTCTGTCCACTTGCGGTTTGAAAACCAGAAAAACCAGTTGCAAATAGTATATTAGATCTTTTGTTGCACCTGCTTTCTTCAAGAGATTTGTCAATTTGTTGCATTATCGCTGCTCCTTTCTCTAAAGATTCTGTGGACGTTTCAACACTCCGCCCACTTGCATTTTGAAAGGCAGAAAAACCAGTTGTACTCCATGATACAGATGGCTTGTGACCCTTGCTCTCATCAAGAGATTTGTCAATCTGTTGCATTATCGCTGCTCCTTTCTCCAGAGATTCTTTAGACATTTTAACTTTTTGTCCGCTTGCGGTTTGAAAACCAGAAAAGCCAGTTGCACTCCGATTATTAATTCTGCTGTTGCCCTTGTTGCCTTCAAGAGATTTGTCAATTTGCCGTATCGCTGCTCCTTTCTCCAATGATTCTTTAGAAAGCTCAACGTTCTGTCCCCTTACAGATTGAAAGCCAGAAAAACCAGTTGCAGTTCGTGAATTAGGAGGTCTGTTGCCCTTGCTCTCATCAAGAGATTTGTCAATCTTTTGCATTATCGCTGCTCCTTTTTCCAGGGATTCTTTAGACATTTTAACGCTCTGTCCACCTGCAGTTTTAAAGCCAAGAAACCCTGAAAGACTAGTTGTCTTTAAGTCTGTTTCCTTGCTTTGATCTAAAGATCTGTCCATCTGTTGCTTAACGCCTTTCACTGCAGCTAGTGGAATACCAGAACATCCGGATAAACTACCACCGTGTGATCCAGTGTTGTCCTCGCTCTGTCCCAGTGACTGGTCAACTTCTTTCATAATCTGCGCACCTTTACATGACGCTTCCTCGGACAAAATCGAACTCTTTCCTGTGGCGTTGTTAAAGCCTGGAACGCTGATGTTTTGTCCGCTATTGACAATACCTTGTTTCAGAGAAACGTCAATTTGTTGCATAATCATTGCTCCTTTCTGCAAAGCTTCCTCAGACATATCTACTTGTTTCCCAGAGACGGTGTGGAATCCAGAAAAGCCAATCGATATACTCTCCTTTTCTGCCTCCATAAAATGGTTCTCAACTAATGGCTGTGTGCCTGGCCCTTCTCCTCCTTTTACACACCCTCTGTGGAATCCAGAACGGCAAACTCTAGCCCCTTCCGTTTTGATTTGGGCAAGTTTTCCCAAGTCTCCTTCACTCTCTTCGACGGCTTTTCGACCTCCCTTCAATCTCTGTTTGGAAATGGAAATGTTCTTTGTATCGGCGAAATGAGACCCAGTTTCAGTGAAAACCAATGAAGATGTTTCGTTATTTTCACGAAGTTGATCTTCTGAAGCCGCAAGTCTTTTCATTATGTCCCTTCCAGTTTTCAATGCTTCCTCGGATAAAGGCACATTCTTTCCCCCCGCAGTTTGAAATCCAGAAAAGGACAAAAACCTAGCAGCTCGTTTGCATTGGCCTTCATTATAAACGCCTTCCTTCGCAATCGTTTCTGATAGCCTCCTTGTGTTCGAAGCTTCCTCTAAATTATAATCAGCTTCGTGAAATACCGACTTGACACCGTGCGAGCTTGGGGAAACAAGCCTTGAATTGCTTTGGCCATCAGCAAAAATCTCGTCGTTAATTTCCTTTATGGTACTTTGAGCACGTTGCAAAGCACCTTCAGAAATCTCAACCGCTTTACCACCAGCAGTTCGAAACCCCGAGAAGTTTAATGAATTTCCCATTGGTTCATTTCTACCCCCTAAAAGTTGCTGTTCTTCGATTTGATTCACATTACTTTTGCCAAAGTTTGAAGAGCTTTCCAAGGTTTCAACAACGCTTGCTGGAACTGTGTGGAAACAATTAACTTCTGCAGGACCCATGTTTGGTAAAATGTCAGCTCCAATGGATGTAAGTTCTTCGTTGATTTTTTTCCAAGTATTTCTTGCCTTGATCAAAGCTTCTTCAGATACAGAAACAGACTTCCCCCTTGCAGTGTGGAAACCGCTACAACCTAGCACGTTTGGCATTCTTTCGTTTCTAGACGTGGCATCAAGACGCAATTTAGTCTCAATGTCTTCTTGTCGTTTCAAGGCTTCTCGACCGTCTGCAGGCAAGTGAAGATTAATTAGTTTAGGGTTTTTTGTCTGATTTTCCAGTTCTTCCTCCATTCTTTCCTTCTCTTCAGATATAATGTCCATTGAATCTCTCCGTCTTCTCTTGCAGTCATTCAACAAGTCTTCAAGTAGCGAGTCGTTAATGTTGTCTTTCTGCTTAGTTCCACTTTCACCCGCGTTTTCTAAGACAGCGTTCCTAGTTTCCATCCCAGAATTAGCTTGAACGCAACTAGGCGCAATTGCTTCGCATAAACCCGTATCTGAGAAGTCTGGCCGTGGCAAAACTTTAAATCCTTTGTTCCCCATTTTGCAAAGATCCAAATCATCATCATCGTTCTCGCGGTATTTCTTTAACCCATCTAAAGAACCTGGTAGCGAGCTTCCGAAATCATTTCTGATACCATTGCACGGTACTTCTGGAAAATCAATGACAGCACCGAGTTCTTTCTCCGAGGCATTGCGGTTTTTTCTAATCACATTAGATGGGTCTTTCTCCCCTGTAGTAGCTTTCAACTCCGTGTCTATTTCACTTAACGTTTTCCTCGCTTGTTTCATCGCAGCTTCTGAAACGCAAACTTGTTTACCACTAGCTGTTGAAAAGCCAGAAAATGCAGGGAACCCTGTTTTTTGCTCTTCAAAGTCAGAGAGGTTTTCCTGTTTGGAAATATAAAGATCAGCTCTACCTTTCAAATCAAAGTCTTTGATTCCTTTTCCAGCGCTGGGCAAGCGGTTGACTTCAGTCTGCGTGATTGTTGGTAGAGTTGCTTCTTTGCCTATCTTAGTGCTGGTCTCTTCAAGGAGGTTACAAACTCCATTCGTCTCAATCCTAGACGGGTCGGGGTCACATTCTTGTGAAACAAAGTTTATCCTGGAATTCTCCACTGGCTGGTCTAACTCCTCGAGTAAAGCTCGAGCATTAATCAAAGCTTTGTCCGATATCTCAATTACCTTGCCTCCTGCAGTGTGAAACCCGGCATTGTTTGATTCAGAACGAAAGCGCGACGAGTTCGTTCGCAAATAAGAACACGAACCCAGTTCTTCAAGCCCTTCTTTTTCCTCCCGTTCATGAAAAGAATTGCCTTCATTCTGCATGGTTTTCTTATCACTAGGCACTGCATAATTGCAAATTCTCGCATCGCCTAGTCCATGACTTGTCCGCGAGTCGATACTTTTAACAATCTTGTGTTTTTCTTTACTTGTAATCGTAAATGTGACGTTCATTTCATGTCGTACCCTCGATGACGAGGTATCAACATTCAAGGAGTCTGAATCATAATGTAAGGATGGAGGAGACAATATAGAGTCTACTGGAAACTGGCTGAGTGCATCCATATCGAAGAGAACTTCATCCTCTGTACATTTTCCATTTATCGCTGAAGACACTGAAGCCCCTTCTGCCTTAGCATCACAACCCTCCCTTTTCTCATGGATCTTCGGTCTCTTTGCCACCGGCATTTCACCCTCGCCACCCTTATCACTAATCATGTTGCACACTGCCTCATTATCAAGAGTTTTATCACCGGATACAACGTCGTTCCCCTGGTTCGCAGTAATTGACTTCTCTTTTCCTATAACGAGAGAATTGTTAACAGTAGCAGTGATCTCTTTGGAGCACTTGGCTATGCCCTGCTTGGCAACTTGACTCGCAGTTGGGTACAAGAATCGTTTACTTCTGGCTGAACGTCTTAATCCAGAAACCTTGCAGAATGACCCTGTCCTGGAAAATCCAACGTAGTCGTTTGCTGATCCCGGGGAGAAATCAGTCGCTTGGTTTTTGGATGTTTCTCCGCTAGTTTCAGTGTTATTGACTTGATTTATTGAGGTCTTTGAAGTCGTGGCTTGTTTCAGTGGGGTTCGTGTGCTGTTTCCAATGGTTTGCTTAGTCCGGCCTCCTGCGGTGCTTTCTGTAGCATTAGCTTGGTTTTTTGGAGTTTCTCTGCTATCGTAAGAGACCTCCGTTGCCTGAAAGCGCTTCGTTCTGTTTAGCGCGTCATCAGTGTGCGGAGATTGAGCATTTAAACTCGATGACAGTGATGAACCTGAAAAGAAAGGAAAAATTTGAATTCGTTAATAGTCTTGAAACTTTCATTCCTACTACAAGAAAAAAAAACAATCATCAACTCGGGAAAATCGTCAAACCTCTTTAATAGAACCAAGATTAACTGAAACACTTTCTGCAAAACGCGTCACACAAAAAAGCGGGCAAACACCTGGTAAATGAGGTCTCTATTTTCCCAGGTGATTCTGATTCGTAACTGTTAAGGTTTGTATATTTTCTTTACAAGAAATTTGCAAAGATGGCATAGCATGGCAATTTTTTGCGTAGTCGGTAAGGAGAGGAAAATCTAGCCGAGAAAGCACCGAGTTGGTGGAAATTTGACACCGCGGAAACTTAACAGAGTCAACAAATAATTCTTTTTCGTTCAGACGACCAGAAAGTTGAATAATTTATTTTAAAGAACTGTGGGACACTCCATACCAAGTCCGGAAGTTCGCGAATCTCTTTCCACTCTAGAACACAGCTTGTCCGCTTCACGAGCCATGGCAAGCTCAAAAGACCTTGATGGGGAGCCGAACGTCACATCAGACGAGTCAAGTTTGCAGTTCTCTTGTAATGAGTGACAACTGACGTCGACCTCATTTTGGATAAGCGCCTTATCGCAAGGGAGGTTTGGTGAGTCCCTGTTTCTGGGGAGACCCGTATCAAGTTCTTTAATCAGGCTTTGGTCATTTTCCACTGCGTGAAATCCAGTTGAACTTGAAATGTTGGATTTCGGGGTAGACTGTGCAAGAGCTTTTAAAGGAGCCCGGGAAGACGGCGAAAGAAAGCTGTTCGAGAAAGGCGAATGCAACGGGCTTGGGTTAATAGATAGTTCCGAATATTGAGACCTTGGCACGTTAACCAGAGGCGTGCAAGTCACTTTCCCATCATACTCTTCCTCAGGAACGCCAGACTTGTTTGCAGACGGTGAAGCTACCAAAGACTCTTCAAGTAAGTTTTTAGAGTAATCTTGCTCCCGATATTTTGAGTCACTGTGACGCGAGTACTCGAGCAAGACTTCTTCCACCAAGCATGACTCATCCGTTACCCCGGATTTTTCATCAGTGTCTCCCTTTGCGTCTTTTTCTACAAGCGGGTCCAAGGGGTGATAGTCTGTAACACCATCGTCTAAGGACAACTCCAAAGGTTCCATGGACCGATTGGTGGTGCTACCAGAAAACAGTACTCGGGCAATGCGCTGTAGAAAAATAAGAACCATATGAGTAATCAGCTTAAAATTTCCCCCTTAACAACACAGTGGAAAGTGGGGAGACCCTTTAATCGCGACCCAGCAAGTACGACAATGTCGCTGTATTGACGGTGTGGCCATATTAACACTTTCTCGCGGTAAATATATTCCATTGGTGGTTGCAATTGTGAATCCTCGTGCATAAAGTGAATAACAAGTATCCAAAACAGGAAACTTTATAGAGAGCTAAGAACTGAGCAGTGAACTTCCATGAAGCTACAATGTGAAAGAATGTGAAAGGCAAATTCATCTCACCTTTGACGATGGTTGGCCTTCTTCCTCCAAGGATTTTTCCCTTGTTTCTTCCTCACCACCAGCTACCTCTGTCAATACAAAGCAAAATGAACGAGAACACTCGAAACACGGTCATCTAAGGGAAATGATCAAAACTATTCTACTCAGACATCGACAGGACCCACCACTCTGCAAAAAGACAAGTAGTCTTTTCATGAGCCCCCCCCCCCCCCCCTTCCCCCACCTTAAAAGATGGTGTCTTGTTTGTATAGCCCCCACTCTATCAGGTGTAGAAACTAAGAGAAAGATTCAAACCTCCTTGTGCCATTTCTCCAGCAATGCAAGCTCCATGGACACCTGATATGAAAGCCTCAACTCCAATTTTGAGGACTATAAATTTTGTCCATTTGGCTAATCAGACAGGTGTTATCTTGCATAGCCACCCTACCCCTACACAAGGTGGGTGAGTACACTTGTGATGACCACTTCCGGTAAACATATGCCAGTTTGATGAATCCATAACATCGATGTCCAATCTTATGGCGTTGGAGTTAATGAGACCATGTCGCACGAATTTTGCTGGCGTTTTTGCCAAAACTGCGCTTAAATTATGACTAAGTACCTGACTACCTGTGTTCACAAACAATTAAATATGCTCCTGGAATACCGAGAGGAAGAAATTTTAAGTAAATGTTTGCAAGGAGAACAAACCAAAATAAGTTTTTATCACAACCTTGGAATGCGAACGCACAAGGCTTTCAAGTTGTAACCCATTTTCATCCTGGCTATCCGTGGCCAAAGACACTTATTAATTAGTTTCACTGCAATAGTAAGCGTCTTTCAACAAAACTGAACCATTGTGTTCCCCTAACACCCCACACAATCTATTACTTCGATAAAACCAAAACAAGAAAACTAATGCGTCATCTATACCTAAAAATAGTCATAGTTCTTAAAATGGGGCCTAAGTAAGACAAAACGCTTACAGCAAATTATTCTCGTAAGATAAAAATACCGGCAAACGCATCAATAAGAATGCTTTATTAAAGGCCCTATCGTCTGATTACTTGCCCCTGGGGCTGTGTAGTTTCAGACAATTTCTTTCACGCGAGCTGGCGTTTACAGCTTTTGGGATAATGTGTCTGTGAATGCGTTTTTAGTTTTTTTCTTCTCTCTTTTTTTTTTTCGCTCACCGTACTTGTTCGCGGGCACTTAATATGTAACCCCAAATATTGATGGAAAACATAACAATGTTGCAAAAACCGGTAATATTTCAGAGTAGGTTACTACATATTACAAGAAGTGAGATTGCTTCGAGATCGTGTATGGTGTTCGGGAGTCTACCATTCATCCTTTTTCACACGTTAATCCCTGCGGTGTGTATAGCCAACGCAGTATAAAAATCATCTCATCATCTTTCCGTTTACTACATGCAAATGAAAATGACAATTTTAAATGTTCCCTACAACTGAATTAACGCTTTTACGGATTAAGCGCAATAAACAAATAATTGAAGATGGCAAAGAAGATTTGAAAAGTGGGAAAAGAGGTTTAAGATAAAGTTGAAACATTAAGTATACCAGGTGCAATGTTTAAAGAAAACAACCACCCACGAAGATGCATATTTACTGTAACCTCGATATAACGAGTGTCAGAATTTACAATATATATTACACGCGCTCTGATTGGCTAAAAATCACCCCTTATCAGAGTTTAGAAAATAGCTTTCTGTAAGTGCGCACGGTGATTGGCTCAAACATGGCTGTTTTTCTATACTTGTATAACTCCATAACAACACTCGTAGAAATTTCGTCCGCTCGAAAAAAACAGCAAAAACACTCGTCTACGGCTCACGTTTAAAATATCCGTTTCTCGTTCTCCCAGGCTTCTATCCTGTTTTTAAAACCCCACAAAAACTGCTTTCTCTGTCTAAATATACTGAAAACGATCGAAAAAGCCAGGAAGAGCGAACGTTCGAAAAGAGCTTCGAACGTAGGGACTTCTGAAAACACACAGCGTTTTATTTACGTATCGTTTTCAGTGTGGACAGAGAAGAAACGCATCGTTTTGAAAACTGTGTGGACGCCAACATCATTTTCGATCGTGAAAGTGGGACAATAGGCAAAAACGCGTGGAAGAGATACTCACTTTAAACGAAAACACGTTAGGGTGGATAGCCGGTGAAAACGATGCGAAAAGGCCTCAGTACACGTCTAGTAAATATTTCCTTAAAAATGTGCTGAATATTTATTGAACAAAATGCTAAGATCGTTTTCGTTTGCAGTTACTGTATTGTTAAATATTGCAAAAATGTTGACGGTACGTTTGAACAAATTTTGGTTTACTTGGTTTAAATCTTATTTTTTTGCAAAGTGCTTTCAACAGCCTTTCAACATTTATTTTATTTCTTTGCAATATTCAACCAAGTTGAAAGTCTTGTTCAACTGGTCCTAACATTTGGTTCAAAAAATGTTGAGCGAATGTTTAATACCGTTAATCGGGCCTTAAGGTTATGCTAAAGAATTCGCAGTCCCCGGGGAAAAATGAGATTAACCATTGAGCTAACGGCGATAATCCTTGTTTAAGACAAACCTCAATAAATTATGCTTTCCGTCGTGCGCTTGAAAAGCCGTTAAAACACTTCAAGGAAGAATATCAATAATATATGGCTCTCAACACACAATAACCACCGACATCTTTTTGCAATACGCCGCAACTTCTGCAAATTAGCGGAAGTTCAACATTTGAATAACTGGTCGTGAATTAAATTCGCGCTTCGAAGAATGGAAAAACTGAGAGGCTACCAGTTTTCGAAGAGAAAAATATACGGCACCCCACGTAAAATAAAAGGTTTTCTTTATATTGCTAAAATTAAGATTGTATGTTGGTAAGGGAATCGTCCGTTATTTCGTTGTTTTATCCATAATTAATGAGCTCTTATTGTAATTGCCTCTACCTCCTCAAGAAAAACTACGCACTTTTAGTTTCGCAAAAAGAGACAGCTCTAGAAAAGCAATTATCACACCAGGGGTACAAGAGATCACTACAAAAACACCTCAAGTAAAAAGTCTCAGCTCATTAGTGCGTGAGATAAACCGAGAGCGTACATAGAGGAATTAACGACAAGATTATCAGAAAAATGTTCGCAAACCACTGATAAGCAAACTGAGAGCTGTATGCAGATATAAATACTCGAATTGTCTCTTCACTGGAGATGTTTTAAAAGTTTACTCTTCGGCTAATGGCACGTTGATTTATTGCTGATCATTAGCACTTAAAAGAATCTCTCATACCTGCAGCTGGGCTTGATATCTTCAGTGGGGGAGTAGCCATTGAATCGGACCACTCGGCAACTTCGTCGCCATCTCCTCCAGCTAAAAGACCAGACAGGGAAGATCGCCTCTGGCCCTGGTAAGAAACAAACAGGAGGGCGTTTGCAATCTCATCGCTCAACTGGTTTCTGCGATAAAAGAGCTAAAAAACAGTTTGCACTGTACTATGGAACAATTCGGCTTCGTGGAGTTGTGAACTGCAGGGGTTTAATTGCGAAGTGACAAGTTGAAGAGTGGAAAAAATCAGAGACGATTTCATGTATAAAGTACTTAGCTGAGGTAAGTTTGTCTTCATGGTATAAAAACATACTGAAGTATTTAACCACACGTACTGACTGTTTACGACCCAAAAAGTTCACAAAGTGCGAAGTTCAATTAGATACCTGCAGAATCGGACATCACCTTAAAATATATTGCCTTACAATGAACGCTTCATCCATAAGACAAATTGATAAATACCGCTCTATCATATCAGACACAGTCGCTTTCTTCTTCAACAAAACTTTTCAAGGTTAAGAAATACAAGAATCATACAATAATTAGTATACAAGTGACTACGTCGCAAAGTGATTTACCTTTTTAATGTCAATATTTTCAATGCGACTAAGATTTTTAACGGGAGTAATTGATGGCAACAAATGATCTCTCTGAAAACGTCTCAGAATAAGCTTAAAACAACTACGAAAGTCCAGAAAAAACAAAAATGAGTTCCACGCAAACGGTAAACAGTTTAATTGGTGCGTAGGTGTATAGTGTAGCTTCATTAATGTGTTGAGTCTACTAATATGAATATTTTTCAAATACATGTAAAATCGCTTGCAAAAGCATATCAAAACATCCGTAATACTTAACATGCAAGGGCCTGTCGTTCACCTGAAGTCTGCTTAAAACAATGAACTGAGTTCGCATATAAATTTGCGTGATACAAAGTACCTTAAAAAAATACATATCTCGTTTTTCAACGGGAATAAAAGATGCTGAAGAAACAATTGGAATTTTTCATTAGCAATGAAGGGCTCTCGCCTCGGATAAATTGTTCTATTTAAATTAGAAAAATCCTGCTACTATGATATTTATAAATTGTAAAAATTAGACTACGCGTGCAATAGATGCATGTTCTACTTACATGTGTACATTAGTTGAAAATCTCAGTTTGCAACTCGTTTGCGGAGGTTAGTCGTACTACGTCTTCACCTAATTTTTCCAAGGTGGTAATAAACTGTTAACTAAGGGAACAAGACGGATACGAAAGGACGGGGATTAAAGCGGAGTTGTGAGTCCCAGGCCCATGTTTATGAGAGGATTTGATCAGATGTGACAAAAGATCTACTGGTAGTTTTTACCTGTGGTAGTTTCAGAGCTTCCGTGTATAAATTTTCGCGAAACCTTAGAAACAAAATAATGGTAACTCAAAAAGTTCTGAAAATGTCCTAGAAAATTGTTTCTGAGAAAGAGGACAAACCCTGAATAATGCTAAAGGAGATATACATCGTGGCTGCGTATTGAAAATAATTTTTGTTTAATTCTCTCGCCTATAAGGGACACTGAAATTCAGTCAAAACAAGTGCGCTCACGTTTTTATCTCAGGCCTGTTAAATTAATATTTTTGTTGAAGTTTGCTTTTGGATATTTTTTGTCTGTACATTTGACGCATTGCTGATTTTGATACAATTATTCACAAAAATAAAGCAATATTTCATGTACCCTTTAAACATGTACCTTTTATAGTCCAGTTTTGACTTTGCCAAGACCCACTGAATAGACTCAATTTGAGGTAAAACACTGTATGCGCAAATACCAGTAGGGAAGTGCTGAATTTTGAAATAGAACAATATGCAGAGTTGTAAATAGTTCATAGTTTTTCTTGCCTTTTTATTCAGTGGTCTTGGTGAGTTCAAATCTGGACTATTGATCAACTGATTTTAAGAATTCATCCCCAGTCCTCTAACTGTTTCTGAAGTGGTCAATAGCATTTACTAGTAATAGTCTCTTTTTTCTAGCTATATTTGCCCCTTTATTTATTTAATTATTTTTTTTTGGGGGGGGGGGGGTTGGGGTGGTCATTGTATTCTTGGGGGGGGGGGGAGGCTAAATGTTGAAGACAATTAGTAAGGGTGGGAAATTGGTAAGAATTTGTGGAGTTACAGGACTGTTTTATTCATGGAAAGGACATCTGTACCTTTAACTTGCCCTTTGGGACAAAACAAACTATGCACAAGGTAATAAAGGGGCTAGTTTATAAAGAAAGGGTGGTGCTATGTCATACCTACCAACCTTATAAAATCAGAAATAGAGACCACCCCCCCCCCTTACCCCAGTCCTGGGGTAGTGCCCTGCCCCCCAGCACTGGGCAGGGTCCAGGATGCTTCAGGGTTTTCGCATTAAGACGGATTCCGTTCAACGTTCGAGCAATAAGTGCAAAAAATATTTACCAAAAAACTACTCATAGCACGGTAACATTTTAAATGCTATTTGAAACATCTCACTCTAGTTCACTTGCCCAAGTGACCCCGTGATGAAATTCTCAAGCATTCTCAAGAAAATTAATTTCAAATCTAGTGAAAGTATGCTAAGAACGGGTGCCATTTTGATTTGAACTGCCATGAAGCGTCTTTTTAATTGAAATATGGATAACTTCAAATCCAATTTTCTCTCACGGGGTCAGCTTTGGAGCAAAAGTAACGATAAGTTCTTCTTATCTGTTCTCAAAATGTGACAGTGCTGCAAGTATTTTTTTGGTAACTTGATTTTTGCACTTACTGCTCGAACGTTGAGCAGAAATTGTCTTAATTTTTAAAAATATTGCCTGTACTGTACTGTTTAGGCATTAGAATTCTCAGGTGTTGTTTAACGGTCTCAAGCACTTCATGCATTGCACAAAACAATAGGATTAAGAAGGGTCAAAACCAATCTTTAACAACCCAGTTCCAAGCTTTTACAAAAGGAAATGTATTTTTGTTCCTCTTGAAAATTGGGATGTCCCGATTTATTTAGGTTTTGAAACTCAAAAATCGGGACAATTCTTATTAAATCGGGATGGTTGGCAGGTATGCTACATGTATGTCTGTCGGGCAGTAAATTTTGATTTATCAAATCAGTTAATAAGGTTGATTGGCCGTTATAAAAAATTCAAATGCTGACATTTCAAGCATAATTAATCCCTTTGTCAGTGCAAATCAAGGAATTGTGGATTGTATGTAGTTTACAATGTATACTGATTGATGGAATTGTCATGTGGAATTGTCATGTTGTGGAATTGTTAGGTGGAATTGTCATGTTGTGGAAATTAGTAAGAAAGTTTCGAGTCGACTGTATTTTCTTAAACAACTGAAAAGGGCTAATGTTCCCCAAAAAGATCTATTGACCTTTTACGTAACGTGCATCCGCCCTGTGACGGAATATGCGTGCCCGGTATTTCATAATGCGCTGCCCGCTTACCTATCTGCGGAGCTAGAACAACTGCAAAAACGCGCGATGCGTATCATTTTTCCATTTACATCGTACCGCGACGCACTACAGCAAGCACGCTTAGAAACGCTTTCTGCGCGCAGAGAATTAATCACATCTAAATTATTCGAATCTATTAGCAGTAATGAAAACCACAGATTATATAAGCTTTTACCCCCGCGAAATAAATGTCATTTTAACTTGAGACATAAAAGAAATTTTAATATTCCCATGGCCAAGACTAAAAGACTCATGAACACTTTTATATATAGTAATTGTAATTAGACGATATTATAGTTTTTATTCTTATAATTAATAGATTTTATTCTTTCTTGTAAAAATTAATATAATTCAGCCTCTGGCTGCAATTTTAATTTTAATAAACTATCTATCTATCTATCTATCCATCTTGAATGGTGGAGCTATGCTATTGGTGGAAATATGCGAGAAACCAATTGCATGTACAGGTGTAACACTTTTCATTCAACTAATTTAATCTCGTTTTTCAAATTGCCATGTTTCCACCAACAGCATACAGTGTACACTTACATAGCCCACTATTTAATATAATTATATTTATTATTATAAGCCACATCAACCCACAATTCCTTCCCAAGGGCTAACGCTCAAAGCATCAGGTTTTGGATTTCTTCACCGTGGCCAATTTACTTATCAACTCAGTTGTCAAATTCAAATTTCACTTCCTCACTGACACAACACAACAGTTTCTTTAGAAAGCCCTTCAATCTGCATACTCAAGACAGATTTTAATTCATCTACAAAATAACAGTCACTAAACACAAACAAATTTTGGTCAGCCGTTGTCCAATGACTGAGTGTATTTTGTAGCTCTGCAGTTGTGGCTAACATGCATAACTGGAGCAGATCTTGTCAGCATCATTTAGGAGTTTTCTGAATGTAAACTGATGAGCTTATTAAAATTCAGCTATTCATACAATATAACTGTGGGATTGTATTTTTGTGGTTCAAGATAGTTATGCAAAGAAAACAGATCACCATACCATTATTTCTGCTAAAAGATCAGGGGTCTTTGCTCTTCGTTTTGACCGATCATCCCCACTTCTGTGTCTGCAGAGAGCAGCAGGTGTAGAAAGAACCCACAGAGTAACAGGACTTCCTTGAGTTGACCTGGTGTCTCCATGACCGGTAGGCTGTGACTGTGTCCTTACACTGCACTTTAAGCCTGACAAACAACAAGTATGCACATATTGGCATATTTTTCGGTGGTTTTTCTTGCCCCTATTAAAAGGCCTTGTTCATAGCAGTTGTGCAGTTAGCTACCCCAAGACAAATTTGACATAACAGGTTAAAGACCAACTGGAATGTAGATAGCATGGCTCTCTACATTGTACAAGTGCAGGCATCGTGCCATTTTGTTTCTCTCTCTACCTGGGTGTTTAAGGACGGTGCCTCCTAATACAAATATGTTTTTGCAAAGGTTATAACTGTGGGGAAAAAGTAGATCTCAGCAAGGGTTATTGGAATCCAAAAACAAAAGATGTGGGTAGCCATGCATTTTTTCAGAGATAATTAGGCAACCGTAATTCTAAAAAAGCGTTAAAATACAAAGAATGTATGGCAATTTCTTTCCAAATGTGTGGTCCAAAAAGTCTCAAAGGTCAAAAGTTTTAAAGGAAAGTATGAAGTTAAACTGGAATTTCCAGAGAGGCTGGGGGGCTTCAAAGTAAAAAGCCATCCGTGGGGGAGGTATGGATATTTTCTGGAACCACACAATCTAAGCTCAGTTATCTCTGAAAAGTGTGTGGTTACCCCCAATTTTCTTTTTGGATTCTGATAGCCCTTGCTAAGATCTGCTTTCTCCACATACTCATAAACCGTGCAAAAATCTTGTTGTATCGGTGGGCAAATTCCCGAGATGTGCAGAATGTATGCGCAGTGACAAAAGGAGGCACCGTCCTTGAATGGGTGCCAGCAAACCATTATGAAATCCTAACAAAATATATGCTGGGTGGTACATGTACATGTAACCCTGTGGTGGACGAGCATCCCATCTAGGGGAAAGAAATAATGCTCCTAGTCCACGTAGCTCATTTATTTTTGTTGGATTTTTGCTCATCAGTTCTGTTAGATTCGAGACAACACTTGCACACAGCATCTGCATGGTAAAGAGAATTTGAAAGTTTACTCAGTAGCTTATTTTTCGCAAATTGTCCACATTTATAACTTCATTTGTGAACAAATCTATGACACACACCTGATAATGGGGTTACTGACTGATCATCTTGTGAGAACAAAAATGGAGTTTCAGAAACCTTGTGTCCATATCTTGAAGTCAATGGAGTCTTAAACTCATTACAGTCCACTGGTTTGGGGGTTAAATGACAATCATTGGAATTTTCTTGTAAATCTGAGATCTTAGGTGACAAATGCTGATCATTAAGGAAATCTGCGGGTGTAAGGTTTTGATCCTTCACTAAACTCTCACTGACTTCACCAAGCCCTGCAAAACAAGTTGAAAACTTCAAAATGAGTGAAAATATATAGAGGATATTACACGGCGGCGCAAAGATATGACTTTTATTTTTGAGTGGTATAAACCATATTTTGCGAACGAGTGCAGCAAGTAAAATGTAGTTTTTTACCACGTGAAAATAAAATTCATATTTTCAAGTTGACGTGTAATTTTATTTTTATTATATAGACAAGACTGTTTTTGAGCAAAGAACAATGAAAAAGCAGGAAATGACGTCATCACTATCCTCACTAGTGAGAATATGGAAAATACACCACTTAAGTCCCGGATGTAGTTTTCCATGAACTTTAGGAGTGGTCTATTTTCCACTAAAGCACTCTTATCTATATAATAAAACAACATAATACACTTGTAGAAGTTCTTTGCACAATGCTCCACAGAAAACACTCCTAGAGGCCTTTGTGGGGGAGGGGAGGGGAGGAGAGGAGAATAATGCAGACATGCCAACTCTCTCTTCTTATTTAGTACATGTAGCTGAATAGCAAGGCTGGAAACAATGCACATGTAAGCTTATATATTTACTCCTCAGTGTAAAAACACTTAGCCATACTGTTACAATGAGATATCAAAAGTGTTGTGAAGTGATGACATCGCATTGTACCAGAAACATCGTTCTTAAAAAGCCGAAGTCTCAACAAAGCTTTATAGAACATGGAATAAACATACAGTATTTACAATGTTATTTATCAGTTTCAACGCCATTATCTGGAGTGTGACATCAAAGAGAGCTTTGATTCACCGACGACCATTATTTATCGTTTGACTCCTTGTTGTGAATAATTTAAACCAAAATATTTCATTGGAAAACTCATTACATTCACCATGGTGAAAAATTAATACAGATTTATCGAGGTCATGGTGTTTGTGTGGTTTCAATGAACTGGCATGGTGTTCATTAGAAACGAGAACCCGTGAGCTGAGTTGATCGACCTTACAAACAAAACATCAAATTGCTACACACCTTCTGGACATTTTGCCTCCAAGAAGTCCACCCAGAATTTTTCAGGAACCTTCCTTTTATCGATGAATAATGTTTCTGTTAGCTTTGACAGTTTTCTAGGGCACTGCTCGCCATAACTCAGCTGAATGAATGGCTCCATTCCTCAACCGGCAGCCGCCATCTTGCTTTGAGCTTCCCGCCAGTCCTCGTAAACTCGGTTCAGACTCCTCGCGCGGTATACCACAGGCTACCCAAGCTGGCCGCAAGGACGCATGACTGGTGCTTTAATGCAGGAGCCCATGGGCTCCTGTTTAATGCCATAGAGCTTTTGATAGTTTTTTAGGCCAAAAATGTGCTTACGAGATGATATCAAGGGGAGTTTTCAAAGAAAGAACGACCCACAGTCAGGTTTTACCGATGTTAAAAAAACAAACGTCGGCCAGACTTTTTCAAGTTGGGACCTTTTTTCACACAAAAAATGCTAAAAATAGATAATAGTGTCCTTCTAAAAGATGTTAATTTTATATCGAATTTTCAACGCTAAGCGAATTTTTGTTGATTACATTTTTCTTTTGTTAGTTTTCCATTAAAGTAAAAGGTGTTTTGTTGATAACCAGTGAGTTTTAATGGCGCTAAAATTAAGATTAATTATTAATTGGGTTTTGCATTACTAAAACGAAACGCGGTTCAATGTTAAGTGGAATATTTTTCATGCATGATAGACACCTTGGAAAAAAGAAATGTAAAACATCAACAAAATATTACTTCGATTTTGAGTATGAAGACGGTATGCGGAAAATAATCCGTTAGTATTGTGCAACCGTAAAGTTCGTTTCATTACTTTATCGATAGTAAACTATTGCATAAGAATATTGTACGTTACAGAAGGAAGTTATAATGAATCATTTAATTTTTATGTTGTTCTAACAAGGAAAAGATAACACCTACTACAAGTCTTCTAGCAATTACATGAGACCAGGAAACAAAAACAAACAACTAATGAGGATAGCTTGTGAACGATTTGAGCCTTGCTCGCTCCCGATCAATACTTGCAAGTAAATAGTAAAGGCATTGCAGACGAGGAAAAAACCTGGTTTTTAATTTTCTGATTATATGCCCGCAGACTCTTACAAGAAAACTATTCCCAAGAAACATCTGATAGCTTCTGATTAATGATACACAGCAAACAGAAAACCTCCAAACGTAAGTTGTTATAAATTTTATTTATTTTAATTTATTCATTGTACACCAAAATCTGCAGTCGACGGAAGTAGTTTCATTTCTGAAATCCCATCTAAGAAACGAAAATTGAAAACAATTTCTGGAAAAAGCCATGCAGACAAAGAGCGAATGTTCCTGTCTTCAACCAGTTGATAGGTAAAAACTGAGAAAGAGATTTTTCCCACAGAGCTTTGTCAGTTTAAATTCTCACTAGTTTTTGTCAGTAAACTGATCCCGTCTGTTTAATTGTTTGAAAAAAAAATAATGTTTTTACATATAAAAAATCTAAGCTAGCTAGTCAATTTGGTGTTCACATCATAGGATTATTGTCAACATTGTGTTTTTGGTTATCGATGAGTGCTCGGCGGTTTTCGAATTTCTTCCCCTTTTTTTGTTTGGCTTGGCAAAGGAATTTTTTTCATTCTGAGAACTTCTGATCCTTAACGTAGTATGGCTTTGCAAATTGGCTGTGGTTCCTACAGTGTAGGCCATGGCTGCCGGTAATTTTTCTCTTGATCTAGTCATTTCAGACAAATTTGACAAGTGTCTTGCCTCACCGAAACCAGTGGCAAATATGCACTCAGCTTCCGACTACTATTCGTTGTTCCTAAAATTGAGTCCACAAAATCGGGTTGCGAGATTATCTCTTGTGTAGATCTTTGAGCCCATCGCTGAATCACTGACAGAGCTCCTCCGGCCAGTGGGATGCTGGACCATTGCAGGGTTAATCCCCAGCAGTTTTTAATGCTTTCCATATCGGTTCGCCGGTATCCGTTTAAAACCTGGGACACTTTGCCCAAGTCGTTCAAAAGGTGGATAACCTTTACTTAGTGGATAAGTTACTATACAACGGAGAAATTTTACTTCAACTTAGAGATTTTTCCACATGTTTTATTTGCTGGATTACAGCTTATCAAGTAGATAAAGTTATCCGCTCCTTAAACAACTAGGGCCTGCATGAGTGGAGAGAGACAATGTGGAGTAAAGTGTCTTGTCTAAGGAAACTGACTCAACATGATGTAGAGACTTGTCGAGGAATTTCCCGATTAAAGTCTGAAAGAAACCATGGACTAAGTAGTTCCGGTCAGTGTGATATTTAAAAGTTCGAGTTTTCCGTGGTTCCAGCCATCCAGTAGCTAGGAGTATTAGTAGTTCACCCTCTATGGATGTTCAGTAGACAAGTCCACCGCAGGGCTACCTCACTGGTATCCATTTATACACAAGCGAGTGAAGAAAGAACATATGATGGAGTAAGACGACTCTTGTCTAAGGAGAAAACACTACATTGCAGAGGGCAAACATACCTCGAGCTACCAACCCCTCGGAAACCGACTCATATGACCAGCGGTCATATGAAACTGGCAGTTCTATCGGTACGCTAATACCGTTCAGCTATACTCAAAACAACCTGATACCAATATTTTTACACCTTATAGCCATTAGGACAATTCTGTAAATTACAACTTCGCTACAAACCGCCAGCTGAATGAAACGCGCTGACTTTAAATTCACAATTCAACTTCCCAACGGAAAGTCCTCCGAACTGTAAAACGTTTGTTTCTATCATTGCAAATTGACGGACCGGAGCACAAGGTGGAATTTCATATGCAGCGGAAAACACTTTTTACGCAGGGTAAAAAGTACGTTAAAACCTTGGCGTTCTTTTAATTCTTGTCAAGAAGTAAGCGTTACTCGGCTTTTGCAGAAGACTGTACTCAACACGACCTTGAAAGGGAATATCAAAATCATTTTAAAACGCTTCCCAAATCCTAGTTTTAACATTACTGTAGAACCTCAGTGATGCCATAAATCATTGGTCAGCGTTCCTTGTATAACGTGGACTGTTGGTCCATGCACGAAACCATTATCAACTTTTACAATCCATACCATCTGACAAGCTAAATGCATGACAGAAAATAACTGCTTTGAACAATCGAAAACAATATGGGTATTGTCGCGTATTGATCAAGCTATAATCTGAATCTCATTCTATTTGATCGTGATGTTATATTAATAATGAGAGATTTTGTAGCCTTACACTTACATGGAAGCTTCAGTGTTTGCATGGTTACCTGAATGTAGTTCCGTACGTTGTGTTATGAAAACTTTGTCGGTTTGAGATCTTATTTTGATCTCTTTTACATTAAAGTTCACTCCACGGGAGAAAAAAACAAGGCCAATAAACTCTCGCCAGCTCAGCAGGAATGCCGACCTTTCGATTAAAATAACAATTACTGTAATGCCGAAAATATTACATATACAATTTTTTTGAAGTCAAAATCATCCTTCTCCGTTTCAGTCTTCTGTTGAAGTGCAGCTGAAAAACACCAAACGACATCTTCCGCCGGGATTTATGTGTTATTTTCTGGAAGTTACTAAGGGTACTACGCTACGATTTGCGGTGAAGTACTGATAATTGCTTAGTATTAAATTTTACCAGGGTCCATTCGGCAAAAGAAAACTATTGCGTCGTATAACACAACACAAACTGTCACAATGAGGTATATTAAAATGCAGGTGCACCGTCAAGAAATTTAAAAATATATATCGAACTGTATGTCAGGGTTAAATAACAGTGTCCTCTGTGCAAACTCATATTGACTCAAAATATATAAGACGGAAATGAACGGAAGTGGAACAAAATCAAGTCTTGAGCACTTGAAATCCGAAGAGACAAAATGAGTATCTTAGTGTCTGGTGTTTAAACAAGGTAACAAATGTATTTTCTTTGTTTCATTTTTATAGTTATAGAATTATTCGCCGCTTGTGAATTATGGCGACGTTTGCTATATATCCGCTCAAAATGAACTGAGCTTGCACTTACAAGAATTAACAGAGAATTTAAATCGGTTCGATAGCAAAATTTCTCTTTTATTTTCGCATTACAATGCTTACCTCTTCATAGGTTTAAATGTTATATTGCTTAAATAAGACATCTGCAGACAGATTTTTTGAGCTCACACTTACAAGAATTTTTTTTTTTAACAGAGAATTTAAATCGGTTCGATAGCAAATTTTTCTTTTATTTTCGCACAACAGTGATTACCTCTACAGAGGTTTAAATGTTATACTGTTTATTTAAGACATCTGCAGATAGTACTATTCACGGTTACAAGTTCACCGCTAAGAGGAGAGGATTATCGATATTAAAATTCGTGAAAATCAATTAATTTCACTCTGACTAATTCTTGCTCGCTTCTGGGTTTCAAGTTATCATCACAATTGCAAAAATTAGCTTTGAGCTATCTGGAAGAAAATAAAACTGAAGCAAACATGTAACAGTTTGAAACGATAACTCAAAGAAAAGCTAAATTTAAGATAATGCTTAGATGAGTCTTACTGTCTTATTTGCATACATAGGACCATATGATATTTGTCATCCACAAACCTTTAGCTACAAAGCGATTCAACAAGACGCTTTTTAATGATATCGCCAGTTTTAAATGCCGGCATCTCTCCCGACGTACATGGGGAAAAGTTTTATTTCACACAACTGAAGATCTTGCGTTATCAGGTAATTGCACCAAAATCGATTCCTATGGAATCAATATTTAAACCACGATTGTCGACATACAGTTAATTAGTGCTAATCCAGGAAAAACAAAAGGTTTTTGCTAATTCCTAAAGTAAGAATGTGATTCACTACATATAAGACGTCAAAACGTGAAGGAGATGGAGTCGTGCATGGAGCAAACTAAACTTGTCGGGCCTCTTCCTCGTGCATCCGTTTTGAAGCGTTCTTATTTGAAAGCGATTTTTTAGCACTCGCTCTCAATGCAAAGAAGTGTTCGGTCCACGCGTACCCAATTTTACTGCCACGCGTCAAAAACTGATTGAAAATGATCGAAAACGCCACTACTATGTAGTTACTTGTCCAATTTTGCAACGTCATCTGTTTAGAAATGCTCTGTGTCTGGTAACCTTTCTTTGTATTGGGTTGTTTGTTTTGTTTTGTTTTTCATCCACACTTAAATGACTGATGTATATAATTCTCTGTTTTCGAAAATATCCACTTTGGACGGCGTTTGAAGATCATGAAAATCTCCTGGTTTTCATTCGGATCGTGCGATGTGACCAAGAAGCCCAAACGTACAAAAAAAACTGTTTTCAAACAACTGTCGTAAACGGATACTACATACACGGCCTTGAGTTAAGGCCTGCCTAAACTAGGAAACATTGTTGCGGAAACATTGTTTCCAGACATGTTTCCTTAGGTGGCTAAACTGGGAAACATACGATTCGGAAGCAGAATTTGTCGTCTGCAGCAATGTTTCCGCAACAATGTTTCCTAGTTTAGCCAGGCCCTTAATTTCACCTTAAAATGAAATTCCAAAGCGTGAACATTCAATTAAAAGCAACTAACCGGTACTTGTTTTAGTTTTATTTCATTTTATCTTATTGTAATTTATTTCATTTTTTGGCAATCCTTGTTGAGCAAAATGACTTAGTCGCGTGACAGAAAAGGCAAAAGTTAATATTTATCCAGCATTGTTAAAACTAATACCTGCTAAGGGGAGCTATTAAATTCAACTTAATTCCAAAGTTTGCCTCTCTTGAAAGGTCAAAACAAAATGATTCCTGGTGTGAAACTCCAAGGTCATATTTTCATTTTGATTTGAACGAACTGATATCGCCACTTTGACTCGAGGGGGGACACAAAAAAGAGAGAGTGGGAAATACATATGCAAAGGCTGTGTTGACATAAAAATCTTTATTTAATAAATTAAATGAGCTTTAGCTTGTATAAATACGATTTATAGTCAAATCTCTGATTAACTTTTTTATACTAGCACGAAAAGGGCTTTGCTCTGTGATGAAATGATCACAAGAACCCATGCACTGCCCATTTATGCTCTGAAACGGGTTCAGAAGGAAGAGTCGTATCACATTTACACACATTATAAAACCTGATAAATTTTTGTTCCGGGATGAAATTGTACTACTTAGTATAATTCGTCCTAGCATGAGATCTTATAACGGTATCAGACAAAAATAAAGTACTAAATAGAGGCATGTACAGGAGAGATCGAGAGGAAGATTTAGCACTGGTATCTATGATGAACCCTACTAACTCAGTTGTAAGAAGTATTCCACTGAGTGAATTATTGTGATAACAGAGGATCACAAATCTTCTTTCTTTCTTCTCAACGCCAGGAAGCAATTCTGCGTTGTTATTATTTCAACAAACTTATTCAGTTATGTACATGAAAGTACGATTAACAGAGATGGTCTATCCGCATATCATATAATACGATATTTCACAATATTTCATTTCCCATCTGGCTCCATAACTCAACTGATAGAGCACTACACCGAAATTCGCAAGGTCAAGAGTTTGAATCCCATTCAAACCTAAAAAACAGGCTTTCTTTACGCGACTGCTTAGGTCGTGAACATAGCTGCTATGGTCTACCATCTAATAAAGTGAGATCAAGTTGGAATTATAACTGAGAGCTTTATAAGTTTACTTGTTTCACACAGTTGATTTTGACTTGAAATCAAGGCCATGACTTTTCGTGACTTTTTTAGACCTATTTATTGACTATAAATTCACAGATCATGTATGTTATTCTTAGAACAACAGTTCCTATTGTCATTCAATGTAATCAGTTTATTAATATTTTATCACCTTTCCTCTGAATATAAATAAAATTGATTTGTTTTAAAAACCGAATTTGCCAATCATAGACACCAGTTAATAATGTCAATTAAGTGAATTGCCGGTAAAACAATTTTATTTTTGGAACGAATGTTAATGAAAGTTAGCTCTGTAACTTTTCAACTTTTTTTCTCAGACTTAATAATGACCTGGTTTCCTGTGGATAAAAGGAGCAAATATTAATTTTCACTCAGGAAATTCCCGCTTTAAACATAGCATTCCATTTTTTAATTTGACCGGTATTTATCAGCAACATAATTTAAGGTATTAGGCTAATAGTATGTTAATCTACGTATATAAAAAGCTTCCTACCCTAAAACCTGTTGTTTTCATCTTAGGAGATGCTATGAACACAGACTTTTAATTGTCATGAATCCCAATTTGAACATCCTAATATTGCTCAATTTCGACTTTTCGTGGAAAAGTGTCGAACGGTGATAAGTTAATACCACCAGTTTAAAGTTCCCTCCTAAACGAAGGGATTTGAAGACAAACATTGAAGTCCAGTGCTTGGTAAATTTACAAGATTTCCAGCATTAACAGCATTTTACTTCTTGATATTCGCTTTCAAGCTGGAAATGCGCTGATCTCTAACGGGGATAAGAAACAATACTGGCATCTGCACTATAATTTTAGGAAAAAATTCTCTAACTTTGTTCCACTGCATTTTTTTAGCTTGTCCGATTTTAACATGAGCTTGTGGATGGTAGCACTCTTAGCAGTTGTGAACACAGTGAATAATTCCTTTACGAAAGAAATGCCTAGCACAGGAAATTCATCGACCATTTGGTAAGTAGAAGTACAATAACATGTCTTAGAAACTGCAGTCTACAATGTTGGATAAGCTGTCGAATTACTGAGCTGTAAATATATTTTCACTTAAGATTGCAAAGTGGTTCAGGACTAAACTTGAAACAAAACTCATGATGCTAACTCGACCGCTATAGACATGTTAAGATTAGTACAATCTGAAATTCGAATCAGTTGAGAAGTTTACAAACACTGTCTAAAACCACAGCTTTTCATGTCGATGTTTCAATGTTACTGTAAATGAAAATCACAATAGGACCGAACTCGGACAGGTTATATCTCTGGTGACACTGAACAAAAGGTTTCTGATCTATCTTTCTCGTTCAGCTTGTCACTCGACGTGTAAAACAACCGAAACGTGGTATAAAACCGACCACTTTAACTCTTTTACCGTTTTCCGTCTGGACTGACCGCCATTTATATTCTTTGGCTGTCTCTCATATTACGTAGAAGTTGACTAGAAGACAAATCGACTTTTTACTCTCTCCTTAATGGAAGACACATTTTGATTAATGAGAAAAATCATGGGATAGCCAGTTTTGATGAAGTGAAACTTCGTTTTAGTTTAAGTTAATTTTTCTTTTTTAATTTTTCATTTGTTTTTTTTTTAAATCCAGACATAAACCATTAAAAACATAGCGCTTCATACAGGGGAAAAAAGGATATCTCAATGCATGCATCGGTCAAACAAACGGACGGCTTTTTCGGGAATAGGTGAATCCTTTGAAATATTGATGATGTTTTATAATGACAAGACGATGAGATAACCATTTTCAAATTATTCTCTTTCATTTTTAATGGCTTAGAGGCGTACGGTGAGAATAACGGAAGAATCCTAGTGCTATTAGGCAAAATAATTCCATAGAAGCCACGGGATATAGAATACACGGTTCTATAGATTTCATAAAGTGAAAAAGAAACCGGTATTTCTCACAGTTTGAGAACTTCATCAACAAATAAACATCTTTTATGATCCTTCCAAGTAATGTAGATAATGGACTAGATTTTCGACATCTCTTAATTAATGAATGAGACGACAGAGAGACAAAACTGGCAATTTGGAGTATTTTATACCCAAGATAAGAGACAGCATCTTGCTTATGAGACAAGGACTTGACGTCTATTCATTCATTGGCAGTGTGCTGATATAAGATTAACATCATGGTCATCAGTTCATCGCATAATGTCTCCTTTGCGTTGCAGAGATGATTCTTGCGTATCCCTCATACTACATTACATGTAATAAATAATATACTACTTTTTTCCTGAAAACTGTCGAAGGAGCAGTATTTTTTTCTCAAATTGGCCCGGATTATTGCTACCGGCAAAAACCTTTTCACCGTACACAAAACTTTCCTAAGGGCCATTTCATATTTGATGGCCAATACTACGACCAGATTGATGGTGTAGCAATGGGCTCCCCTTGAGGTACTGTTTTAGCCAATATCTTTATGTGCCATTTTGAGGAGAAATGGGTACTCAGCAACAACACTCGCCCTTCTATTTGTTGACGATATACTTCCACCTTGTTCGACAACATCAACGCAGCAAATCAGTTTCTGCACTACCTCAACAGTTGTTATGCGAATGTCAAATTCACCGTTGAATTTGAGGAGAACAACACGATCTCTTTCTTAGACATACTTATTAAACGCAACAACCATTTTTTTCCACGTCAATTTACCGAAAGAAGACCTTTACTGGCCTTTACACTAAATGGGACTCTTTCACACCTCGTAAGTACAAGATAAACCTTATCCGCACGCTCACTTTTTCGCTGTTTCCGCATTTGTTCGTCACCCTCTCTTTTGAGTTCTTCTTTGGATGAACTGAGAAAACTGTTATTACAAAACGAGTATCCGAGCGGTGTGTTGAATTACAACATTAATGATGTTCTGAACAGGCATCAAAATACACCCAAACAGCCAATCACCACTGTCCCCAAAAAGGAAGTCCACGTAATTCTACCTTATTTAGGGTTACAAAGCAGAATCCTCACCAAACAAGTGAAGGCTTGCATCAATAAATTCTACGGCTGCTTTGACCTTCGAGTTGTTTTCCAAAGCACACATCGTGTTAAGTCTCTTTTTCCCTACAAAGACAGACTCCCCGTGCTCAAATGTCCAGGGTTGTTTATAAGGCTTACTGTTGGGACTGCCAGGAGTTCTACATAGGTAAAACTAAACGAAGATTGAATGACAGGAAAACGGAGCACTTCAAATCCATTACGAGTAGCAATCACTCATCTGCTATTGCCACCATGTCACGTCAACTGGTCATAACATGAAATAGGACCATTTCGAAATTTTGGAAAGAGGACGGTCGGACACCCATTGCAAGATAAAGGAGACTCTGTTGATTAGGGATTTACAACTTTCCCTAAATGAAAATATCAGCAGTGAAAAACTTTACCTTTTTTAGTTTGCATGTTTTTCCTTTCATATGCAAATTCTTCTACTATTTGTTATCTTTTGTTTCTATAATTAGTTACTTATTATACACTCAAATTTCTGTTGTTGTTCAACGGTTCACTACTTCTGAAGATGTATGTTGGAACATACGAAACGTCAAGATAAAGCCTTTTTTCTTTCCAGAAATGCGTTTATATTTCCTTATGTTTATCCCCGCGGTTTGCTTTTTGTTTTTTCCTAAGCCTATCCTAGATCTAGATTTAAATTTTGCTAAATCACCAATGAGATCAATTTGTCATCCATTCACGCTCCAAATGACTGACAAAGTGAGGTCCACAAACAAATCCACGCAAAGTGTACTGTTTTGTAATCCAGGATATTTTGTGTGCGTTTGACTGAATAAGAAAGAGATCACTTTTAAATTAATGTTAGCTTTTGTGTCTGACAACTCTCATGAGGACAAAATCCAAGACACATTCAGAATTCTAGTGGCTCCAACTTGCTGTCTTAAGGGATGACGTCACGTGCGTAAAGATTTCTACTAGATGTTGTAAGGAGGTAACAGTTAAATAAAATCTGGTTTTGAATTTTTCCATTCTTAGGGAAAGCAAACCTTCGTGGAAGGAAATCGCAAGAAACAAATCCAAGTTAGTAAAACATCTGCTTCTAGATTACGACAAGAGGATACGCCCATACACAGGAGGTAGGAACGTATTTTTGTTTTCGTTTACAACTTGTACTGCAGTTGCATGGCCATGTGGTCGCTCTTTTATAGTTTTAAGTTTAAAATTATATTAAGTTACTGCTTAATTACAGCATTATTTTCTAGAAAACCTGTTTCGTTAAAATGGATTTCAGTGGGATGGTATTAACGCCATGAATCACATTTTGGATTTGATTTGGATTTGATTTGATATTTCAATATCAGCATTTTAGTATTTTTAGTTAAACTTTATCTTGTTATATTTTCACAGTGCCCTATTGAAAACCACCTTGCGTGAAATAGGCCATCTGTATAAAGAATTGCATTATTATTATTATTATTATTATTATTATTATTATTATTATTATTATTATTATTATTATCACCATTTTGGATTAGATCAGAAAATTACAATGGTTTTCTGATTATGTGCGCACGCAATCTTTGTTCTACTCCAAGTCTTGCTGTAAATTTGAACTTTTTTCTTTTAGTTTCAACCTTTGCATAGCACTGTTGTTTTGTACGCGAGATGATCATGTTGTCAACGTACAAGGGCACAATCCGAATATATACTTCTGAATTTCCGTACTTATACACAAATAGCTTCCACTGCCGTCAAGGGGCATTTGTTTATCGCCATCAACAAAACGTCTTCAGTAATCTGTGAAATAAATGAAGAACATAGCATGTGAGTCTTAATCAATGTGATAAAATGTTGGTTTAGTGGCTTTACATTTTGCTATACATTTATCGCTATAGTTCATGTTTATGTTGTCGATACAATGCCCCTGTACATATCGACACCCGAGCTGACTGCAATGAATGGACCAACCTGCTCAGACGAAACATTTCGTCTAAACTCGTTGAAAACGCCAGGGGGATTATTAAACTTAATATTACCTACTAAACCTACTTCAAGCTAACTTCGATTTCAGAAATAACGTCGATTGATATTAAGATTAAAGATATTTCTTAGAAATATGCGTGCTGAATCGGCCAACTTACAGCAACAGAAAAACATTTTATCTCGTTCAACTCCTTAACACGTTTATATTAAAAGTATTTACTGTCAATTTTGGCTTCAGAAATGGCGTCGATTTATATTTCGTGGAAAAAAATAGGGATTGAGTTAAACAGAGGAAATGCTCTAGTCGCCAGTTGTTTCTTTGCATAAAACCTTTCTTGAAGTCTTCAGAACGGCTGACCGAAGATCGCCAAGACGCCAACAGTACAACAAGGGATTAACAGACGAGTTCAAAAACACAACAGTGTCAGCTAAGTGCCAAGTTTTCGTCCAGTGCTTGTACGAAATACTTGAAAGACACATCGAGATGAGAATCGGAGTATAACACAGAATCATGGCAATATAGAATGTAAACGTGTTAATCGCACTCCGCTTCATTCGCAGCATGTTGAGGTTATGTTCTTTATCGAAAGTACTTTGCACTGCTGCCTGTTGCTGAGCTTGAATCTGAATCTGATGCTGTCGAACATTCTGATAAATTTTTATGTAAGAGTACGTTGAAATGAAGATACAAAGGCAAACACCAAGAGCCATAATGCTAAAGTATATAGACCAGTTGAATAAATAGACACTCGATTGCGAGAAGTTGATGACCCAGATCGTAATTATGGATGCGTGTATAACACGACGTTTCCCAATAATGGCTGACTGATATCTCATTGGGTGATGAAGAGCCATAAATCGATCTACACTTATGGCTGTCATTGTGCAAAGAGAAACGCCACATAGAGCAAATTCCATCATTTCCGACAGCTTTTCCATTAAAGGATCCGTTGTGAGTTCGCTAGCAATGAAGAATGGTTGAACAATGAGTCCTACAAGAAGGTCTGAAACAGCCAAACTGCAGAGCATGGTCATTGAAGTTGAGCGAATGGAAGAAGTTCTTATTATGGCGGCCACAACCACTACATTTCCTGATATGGAGACGAGCATCAACGGAACATTAAGAACACAGTTCACTGTGACAAAGACAGTTCCTTGAGAAAAGGAGCTTTCATTGTTGACAACACCATCTGCCGAATCGATCTTAGTTTTCACTGTGGAGTTGATCATTTGTTTAATTCTAACACAGTTCTAACCGTCGCCAGAAAACAGAAAAAAATGTTAATTGTTGATGACCGCCGGATTGTTAAGAAGACTAAGGTGTGTTTTTGCATCCGCGGAGACGGCAATATCTTTTTCGAATCACCCTCTAGACAGTATTGCTTTTATATATATTCAAGACATATTATTATGCCGGGTTATCTTATTACGTAAGATAATAGCCTTACTGCTTTAGGCAATGTTTTCTAATTTAGCGCATTTGAATAAATTTCTTATGAGCTTATTCATGTTTGCCCAAAAACGACATTTGCTGGTACCAACATTCATTAAATGTGACACATAATTCTCGGGTAATTTTAACAATACATTTTTATGTAAACGGTGCAATTTTCTAAGGGCCGATTCTAAAGAAGGGAAAAATAATAATTTAAATTCTGTTTACAATTTAACGGGTGATATGCAGAGTTAACCCTTTCCCGCCCAAGGTAAATGCGAAGTTTTTCTAAATTGGCAACAATGAACTGGTAGACCCCATGTGATATATCATTTGAAAGGTAATTTCTAGGGTGTGCTGTAAATCACACCAACGGGGATGGAGGATGTCTCAGATTAGACTGAGAAGTGTCCAAAATGAAAAAAGAAAAACGTTTAAGACTTCCCTGTTCCTCATACATACTGGGTATACCCCTAACCTATAGCTAAATTTGCAGCTCTCGGTGCACTGCTTGTTGTCAGATATCAACTTGAACCTAAAATTACAAAGCGAAAATGTTCCAAAAGTTGGAGGGGTGGTAAATCAACTCTCTCATATAGGAGGAGCGTTCAATTTTATGCCTTCAGTGTGCAGATCTTTTAAAGATCTTCTGGTTGTGCAAATTTCATACAGATTGACCAAATATTGAGCATATAATGGCATCTTGTGCCACATGGCACTCTTGGGCATTAAAGGGTTATTAAACTACCTGGGAGAAGACGTAAATTTACGCCGCTCTCAGCAGCTAAGCTTATTTCCTATGTGAGCGATGCATATTATCTTGCCTAGTGCTATCAATCTCTGAGAATTCAGCAGGTGGCACCTATGCCTAAATTTAGTCTGAAAATGAAAAATTGAACTGTTATCACAAGCTTAATCTATATCTTTTCTCTTTCTAAATTTTTTACCCTTTCTCATAACATACACTGCCATTATCATCAACAGTCTGAATGTGTGTAACTTTATTTTGGTAAAACAGTTGCGATTTACACCGACTTCACCAGTAAAATTTTTCAAAACCAGTGAAGAAACAGTATTACTGAAAATTTAAAAATATTGCAGTGATATTTCAAACGCTTATTTTTCTAGGACACCGGCCTTGAGGCCATGTCGCTGAATATATGTTCTTGATAGACATAACAGTCAAAGTGTACTTATACGTCATTTGCTACTAGCTTATATATGGCAAAAGAATTAAATTACGCCAGAGAACTACGCAAACAAACGATCACGTGACCAAGCAACAGTTTGAAGAGCACAAATATGTCCAATAAACATGTCACTTTCTTGAACAGTTACTAAAGTGGACGATTTTTGAGAAGGAAATTTTCCATAAATTAAACGCATCTATGTGTACTGCGATTCGTGACTTACCCTGACAAACACGGTCGAATTTTCTCCGGTAACCATGTTGCTTCAAAAAATGAATTTTTCGATAAAGCGTTTATGAGCTGATGTTTTCATTTTCTCACGTTGATTGTAATCACAAAAAAAGTGTTTCTCGGCTTTGGCCTTCCCAGTACTCTCAAGGGCAAAGACCGTATACGAACTCGTTTGGCTCTGAACATTAAAAAAGCTTGATAAGTCTGAATTTGAATGTTTGCTTAATCAGGCTCTGCTTGTGCACATAATCCAATGCATCTCAACGTAAATTAAAAGACGTTAAAAGAAGAGAAAAAAGAAATGGTAAAAATGGTAAACAATATTTCAGTGGTCGACTTCGACACTCCAAGCCAAACTTTATATTTTGCATTTGGAAAGCTAACTAAGGCAATAAATGATTTTAAGTTCTCTTTTTGATTCACAGTTCTACCAATGGATGTACGCGTTGACTTGCTGGTGTCCAACATATGGGCGATAGAAGAAGCTCGAATGGTAATAATCTGAAGACATTTATTACTTATTACATAACATGATGAAGCTTCGATCTGGATATGCACAGAGGGACATCGCGCGTGACATTTCATCGTTTCTTCACTTAATAGGTTATTTTTTTTGGGGGGGGAATTAGATTATTTCAAGGAAATAAGTTGAACAACTACGTGGACAACAACGTAGCATACAGTATCGTTAATGATTATTTCCCTGGTGTTAAAATCGTTTGTATTTTTATTTTCTGTTTTTTTTTTTTTACAAAGAAGTCCTGTTTGAATTAGTGAAGAGAAAAACGACATCTTTAAGAAAATCTTATAAGCCATGCACAGAGGAAGAGAAAAGTAACAAAAGTTATCTTAACATTGATCAAAATATGAGCTGCTTTATTGGAAATTAACTAAATGAAAATCAGATTACCACCAGAAAGAAAATCAAATCACTATCACTACTATTACCACGTGACTTGTGATTGACGCTCAAGAAAAAGAGCGGCTCTAAAGTGAATATTGTGATGATAAACTCTATTATTACTATAAATAAACCGAGGATAACGTCTGTAATGAAATTGTAAATAATGATGCAAGCAAGATTAAAACGGCAAGTCATATTTATTACTTTATTACTAGAGCAAAAAGAGCATTAATTAAAATTAGTTTTCTTCCAAACAAATGCCGGAATGAAGTACGGCTTAGAATAAATCTTCGCTTCCAGTCAACTGAAGTCTCAGCCGTAACTGATGAAAGAAATGCATATGTACAGCGAATAAAAAGTTTCATCTGCAGCATGTGTTTGTCCACTGATTTTTCTGGGAGTGCAAAATTTCACTGAGGAACTGAATGGAAAAGTAGTCCGATAAAAGAAAAATTACAATTAACTTGAATCTCTGGAGCCGAATTTCACAAATAGATGGTCACTTAAGAGAGCTCACTGACTGTAAATGTTTTATCCTCTTTTCCCGTGATGCCAGTGGCTACGATTAATGTTAAGTATTGTCTTCAAATGACTGTAATGTATCATGGCACTAGGAAATCCTCCTATGTGACGTTGTTTTCAAAACTGGCTATTAATTGATAATGCATATTGTTCATGTTTTTTTTGGAATAGGACTTTACTATCGACGTCTATCTTCGCCAGTATTGGGAGGATCCTCGTCTATCATTTCGCGAGACAGACGTCCAGAAAACGTTGACATTAAACAGGCAAACGATCGACGAGATTTGGGTTCCAAGCACATATTTCTTCAACGCTAAGAAAGCCTACTTTCATGATGTTACAACCGATAACTACCTGTTGCAAATTCAGCCAAGCGGATCAGTCTTCTACAGCGTTCGGTGGGCAACAGTTTTAACACTAATGGCATGATATACGGATAAGAGAATGTGTGTTTCGGGCAGGGTTACTTTTGCAAAGCCTATCTTTAACGCCATTAGTATTTTAAAATTTGTTATAGTACAACGCTAAATTTTGGTGTGCTCCCATTGGTCGAAATCGATCACGTGACGCGATAGTTTATCTCCTCAGCGGGCGTCTATCAGTGCATAGTGCCCGCTTTTGACAATTTTCGTTCAAAATTGATGCACGTATCAATGTTTAGACGGAGAGGGAGGTACGGGCAAAGGTGCGGCATTTGAATTTTTTTGCAATTTTTGGTCAAATTCCCGACCCTTGGGACTGGACAATAGTTCAAATGTCCACACCTGGGGATAACAAAACCGTGTAATGATATGTATAAAAAGTGATGAAGTAATTTGAAATAAACGTTTTTAACTCCTGTTTTAATATCGAAGGTAGATTGAAAAAGATTGAAGTTGAATAAAGTCAAGAAAAAACAATCCGTGAGAGTTGTAGATTGTTTCCCAGTAGCGGAAAAGGTGTTGAGAGGTTATTGCATTCATTATTAATTGAGCTTCAATTATCTGTGCTGGTACTAAGTGATCTGAGCTGTATTAATTAAGTCACTCTTAAATATTGGAACCACACCGAATTAATTAAACAGGAACATTGTTAATGTACCTTTCCAGAAAGACTACATAGGGAAATACTACGAAATTGTCACGTGAAGTTGAATGAGCAAAGGCTACGCAGACCTCTGTGTACTCTTATAAGAATATAATAACTAATGCCATCGTGACACACTTACCAATCTTTGACCTCGATTACCCAAGTTTTAGGATACTATGCACGGTCAAATTCAAATGGACCCAGTCCTCTGCACGGTCAAATTCAAATGTCCGCAGTGTGGGGCAAAATTTGTGGTCAAATTCCCCAGAGAGGGGACAGCAGAAGTATTCAAATGCCGCACCTTTGCCCGTACCCCCCTCTCCGTCTAAACATTGATATGTACATTAGCGTTGCACAATAAAAACAATAGAGTCTTTCTGTCTTAGGCCCTATGTGTGATAGGTTCCCTCGGAGATTTGATGTTCAAACCTCATATGAGCCCTCGAACATTTGTTGTGAACATCAAATTTCCTCTGGCAACTAATCACACGATAGTGCCTTCGACAGAAGAACTCTATTGTGTAATTATATACGTTGGCTCGACCTGTACAGACTAGCGCAAACGGTAAAAGAAATTATTGTCATTATTCCACGCACCATTCGGCCCCGGTTATTCAAAGGATATAACTCACTGAACTCGCTTACTTTTCTGTAATTTTCTTCCTCAGACTCACAGTGACCATGGCCTGCAAACTTAATCTGCAGATGTTCCCTCACGACGTGCAAACCTGTACAGTGATGCTGGAGTCCTGTAAGTTCAAAGGGTTGCAAACATGTGAGGCCGATATTGGCTGAGAGAAAAAGGGGAACGAACATAACGTGATTTTTGCTGACATGATAAGAAGATAGATTTAGATCAGTACAGCATCGTAGTGCAAGATACACAGGATCGAATGACTGGCATAACATTCCCTTCCCCAAATAACTTTCATTTTGATGGCCACGCTTTCATTAATTTCTCCTACAGACGTAAAGGCTAAAACCACATCAGAAAACGACTTAAGGTGTGAGGGTGCTAAGTTTTAGATGGTTAAATCGCTTTTATTTGATGGTTAAACATGCTAAATAGCTTCAGTTTTAATTTGTTGTCCAACAAAAGTTCGAGCCACAGTTAAAAGCAAGGAAATTGCCTCATTTAACCCGAGATGTTGCTCTGGAAGTGAAAGAATGGAGCTCGAGGCACTTTTGATTTATTATCCTTTGATTATTTTTCTTGTGTCTTAAATAGATGGTTACCAAGCCACGGATGTGTATTACAAGTGGAATACCCGAAATTCCACTGGTGACGTGGTGTACATAGCAGAAGATCTGGAAATGCCTCAGTTTATGATCACCAAGGTCGAACTGGAGGAAAGAACAAATATCTATAATATTGGTACGTAATGTGGATTGGTTTTCAAGGGGCACAATCGCCAATTTTAACAAGATTTTTATAAACAAAATTCTTATTTCTTGTTATAAATAATAGTTCCCAATATAATTATTTGAGATACTGGTTATGAAACCTTAAAAGTTTGAAATATCGGTGCAAGGCATTTACGTTTACGATGGAAGCACTTCAACCTGTATATTTTTTTTATGTTACGTTCGCACACTTTGGCTGAAAACCTTAATAGAAACATTTCTTGTGGTTAGTTGCTCCAACATAATCCACCGTACGGAAAAGATGGCAGCTGTACATTTTTACCACAATACCTTACGAACCTAACACAGCCAGTAGGAACATAAAAAGCCAAATGTTTTGCATAAATTTGCCCCTGAGCTAGCAGCATTGTGGATGCTAAGTTTAAAGTTTTTAGAACTTGTTTTTGCGTTTCTATGAGCGTTTTTAGGGTTTTGTGCGCTACGAATTATGGATAAACGTACCAGTGGCCATCTTTTTCGGTACGGTGGATTCAAACCCTATTGTAGTTTGTGCACGCCCAAGGCTAAAAACGTTAGCAAAAACATAAAACAGAAAAATTTTTAGGGCTTCTTAACCTTTTTATTTTATTAACTATAATTGTCCGAATGGTAATCGAAATGCGGACGACTTAAGGGATGGTGATCTCAAGAAATGTCAAACAAGCCACATGCAACTCGCCACATTTACTCTCTACAACCAAAATCAATTGTGGTTTTTCTAATGCAACCTTTTCCTCCTTTCAAAGGTTTACTTCGAGTCTGATTGCATTCATAAACGCAATTATAGTTACCTTGTGTCTGGCGGTCAAATCGTTGTATCTCCTTAATATTTCAGGACCTCATTCTGCGCTTGTGGCGAAGTTCACGTTTCACCGTCGCCTTGGATACTACATGATTCAAACTTATGTTCCGTCCATGTTGACGGTGACCATATCCTGGTTTGCATTTTGGATTTCACCGGACTCGCCACCCGCCAGAGTGGGACTGGGTATCACAACTGTCTTGACGATGATTACGATTTCCAACAGTGCACGTGCGCCTTTGCCTAAGGTTTCTTACACCAAAGCCATTGATTGGTTCCTGCTGATGTGCCTGGTTTACGTGTTTGGCGCGCTCATGGAGTATGCTATTGTGAACTTTTACTCCTGTAAAGTCCAGCACAAGAGGCAGAAAGACAACAGAAAAGCGGAACAAGAGGTGAAGTTGCATGACTAAACGTTGTGTGAAGTGACTTAGTACATGACCTCTCATCACTTGCGTTCCTTTACCTCAGTGGTAAGGCATCGGAAAAAATGATTCGGACTTTCAAAACAACACTATTCAACATTGATGAATGGAGCATGTGAAACGAGTTTGGCCTACCAGAATGTTTGACTGCTAATTTAAGTCGTAGTTTAAAACGGTTACTAGAGAGACTGGTTATGAAACCATCCAAGTTTCAAAGGCCATAACAATGGTGCTGCAATTTATGTTGAAAGTAGTACGACCGTGCACAATCTTTTCAGTGTTTTACGTTCGCACACTGTGGCTGAATAACTTAACAGTGATATTTTTATTGGTTAGTTGCTCATGTAAAATTGAAAACCTTTTGTTGTTTGTGCACGGTCAATGCTAAAAACAGTAACAAAAACATAAAACAAAGGACTTGGCTGAGCTTCATAACCAGATTCCTTTATTAACTATGTTTAAAAGCAGTCAAACTCAAATTCCAGAAGAAAAACATAATTTTCAGGTATCTTCGTCTTTGACGCCAATCCTCTGTTGTTTTAACAGTGTTTAGGGTAATCAGACCCTAGAGGCTTCTCCCGTCCTTTTTTTCTAACTCTCTCCTGCAGTGCAAGGGCAAGACACAGAAAGAGAGTGCAATGAAATCCTCCTACACGGAAAGAATGGTTGCATGCAACTCTCATTTATTGTGTAGTTGTCTTATTCAATCAAGACCGGGATTTTAACGAACAACCGCCAGGTCGTTAATGAAACGATGCCCCTTAACTTTTTTATGGCAGTTTCCGCTCTCCGTGCTCCTTACGATTTCAAGAATGATGCGATAATTGGTGATTTATTTCTCCGTTAATTTTACTTCCGTTTTTCACTTAGTTATTACAACAGGAGTCTGAAATAGATGAGAATCCCAACCCATTTTTAAACGGAACAGTAAAGAAAGAAGAAAGTAATGGAAGCTATAGACTGGCTGTTGTTATGTAAGTTTGACGTACGTTGAATGTGTCACAGCGCAGACCACTTTTTGTAATTGGCGTGTTCTCGAGAGATTGACTATCCAATCAGAAGGCTATAGGTTTGCTTTCACCAAACCAACTCAACTCCTCAGAGGCACCCAACGGATTGTTTCGGGGAATATCTATTCGGAAGGCCAAGAATCGCCTGAGGCTTTCGGATTTTTGCAGTGAAAGCTAGAGATTTCTTCGGCGAAACATCACGTCGGAGTTTCGTAACAGAAGGACTTGTTAGTTCCTATTGTTTCCGGACGGACAAGTATGTCGTTTAGGGTGCAAAATAAGGTCATGTAGCATTATCGGAAAGCCATTAGCAGCTCGGAAATTCGGTGGATAGGATTCTGTTTCCTAAAATCTTCTGCGGTCTAAATTTTCAGCTAAAAAATCTGAACAGAACAATCTGTATTAGCTTACATAAATATGCCTTTAAAAAGCTCTGAAACAATCTAACGGGGTGGTAACGAGGTATGCGGGATCAGGGATCAAAGGGGTGGGATCGGGGATCAGAAGGATGGGATCTGAGATCACAGCCCTGGGATCAGGGATCACAGACTATGAGATCGGGGTCAGCATTTTTTTTAGGGATCAGGGATCAGGCCGTACCATATTTGTGGGATCTGGGACGAAATTTGGTCACGCTTTTGGAATCAAGGATCAGAAATTTGCGTACAAAAGCGATGAAAAAACATACCTCGTTACCACCCTCAATCTAAGAAAGCAGAAAATGATATTTCAAGTATTCTGCCGAAATGTTCTCCTTGGGTGTCCCTGAATCCTCAATTAAACTTGAGTTGGTCTTTTGGGAGCTTCCATCTTCATATCGGAAATGGGATGGTCGATAACACAAAAGCATGTGAATCAATTTAAATGCCATCACACTTCTGTGTTTCACGCTAAAATTTTCGCAATCATGGATATTTTAATTAACTTTCTGTTGCTTCAATGGTTTTTGTTTCTTTTTCAGAGACAATAAGAATCCCTTTTTCCCTCGGACGCAGTTAAATAAGAAGCAGTCCAAACTAAGACTTCCTCGGCGATCAAAGCAAAAGGTAAAGAAATAATGCACGAAAGTGAAAATCCACCTATAAACTGCATTAAAAACAATCGCTGACGTATTTTGGCACAGTTAATTAATCATTTGAATTGTCAAACAATCTTCGACAAGATTATTCTATCTGCAGAATGCGATTTCTTTCGAGAATTGTTTACTGGCAGCAAGTTACGATTGTCTTCTGGTTTCTTCCGTATGTATCTGGTATTCATTTTTTCCTAAAATTAAAAACGCCTCGCAAATACCCACCACTGGCGTTCCCCTTTAACGGTTGCGACCTTTCTTTAACTCTATTCAATCAAAGCTAAACTATCATACGTACACGTTAATAATATAAATATAAAACATTAATATGAAACACTACTAAAGAAAATAGTCCATTTTTTTCAAATTAAACAGCTTGAAATACCTAACCACATTAAAGAAAGTTTTTTTCTTCATACCGACAGGAAAAAGATGATTTTGAAGAAAGTGACTCAACACCGCAACAGAAGCGTCACTATTTTTGGGACCCGTATGAAACAGCCTTCATGACTTCACAGACCGCGTATACTGTGGACAAATACGCTAGGATATACTTTCCTGTCACCTTCGCCGTGTTGAACTCTGTATACTGGATCGTTTATGCGCCGGATAAAGTCATTTTCTGAAGTGATCTTGTGGTCTGTCCATAATTAGCTCATCAGAGCTCAATTCTGACAGTCTGTGGTTCTCGGTCAAGGCGCAGTTCTGGCGTTGAGTCCGTAGCGAGGACACTTTATCGTAGATCGCATTCGTAGATCGTAGATCGTGTTCTTTGTTGTATAGATTAGAACGTAAGCGGAGGATGAAAGCATGACGAATTTCTTTTTCTACTCTGGAATGAGTGTCTGACTATTTGAAAAATACCCCTGGATAATCAAACTTTTTATAGGAAAAATTTGTCCTTTGTCCTAGTATCTTTTTTTATCGATCTTGAGGACACCCATTTAAAATGTAAAGGGAGGGCAATATATCACGAAAGAGCCTTTCTTTCTGATAAAGGCCTTTGATCACGCCTCAAAGTGCTTGAATCTTTGAAATGGGTAAGCATTAAGGATGCACGAGCAAACATTTGCTTCGAAATTTCGCAGTGCAGAGTTTCTGCCAGTAAATAAACATATTAACCAATGAAAAGTAGAAATCCTTTACAGAACATTTTTGTACGAATAAAAACGAGGTGTATATGAAATTATTTGTCGTTTATTTGTGTCTAGCGGTGGAAGTGTTATAACATCTTAGGGTGCGTTCGATTGGGAAATCCGGATTTCGATTTTGGATTTCGGATTTCGGATTTCCCATTAAAACGCGAAATCCAAAAACGGATTTCGAGGAACCGAAATCCTTTTCCAAGACGGATTTCAATTAAGGGGCCTTAATTGAAATCCTTCTTGGAAAAGGATTTCGGCTGGTCGAAATCCATTTTTGGATTTCGCGTTTTATTGGGAAATCCGAAATCCGAAATCCAAAATTGAAATCCAGATTTCCCATTCGAACGCACCTTTAGAGATAAGTACTAAATACAATGGATGGAAGCTTCTTTTTTCTGTTTCTTTGTTTCTTATGGAGAATCGAAGTTATGTCCACTTATGGCTAAAAATATTTAAGAAAGCCGCAATATATATCTCGGAGAGATTGAAAAATCTCTCTCAGAGTAGAAGACAATTATTAATTACAACCCTCAGAACACCTTTCCCAAACCAACACCGGCAGATATATAATAAATAGGAATTCAAGATAAAGCTACTTCTACTTAACCCTCGATACAGAATAAAAGCAGTTTAAAACATCATTCACAGGGAATTACGGTATAGGCACTGGCATACAATACTTTCGTCTACTCGGCAAAAAAAAGCAAACGAGTACAAACTTATGCAAATTTGAAAGTTGACTTGTAAGAAAATTGCTCGTGCTAAATAAAAGATTTTTCTTCCTCGGGCTCTTAACCTAACGAATTTTTGCTCAGAGCAAACACATTTTCGCTTAATACAGGCGAATTTTCGTCTCATATACAAACTAATTATCGTTTAGCGCAAATGAATTGAAAGTTTGCTCTAACTTTCGTTGAGAGTAGCGAACTTTGGTGACATTTTCACCCTACGAAATTTTCCCAAATTTTGAGTAATAGTTCTCCGAAATAGTGGAGGCCTATCGCAAAGGAACAATCGTTTTTGGCCGAAATTCGCCAATATTCGGCACATTTCACATGCATTGCTTTTGCACAGTACTCTAATAGTATGTGCATATTTTCTCTTGAAGGAGCGTATTTATAACCAAACATAGTTTTTCACAGCAAAGATAAATTTATAAACTGAATAAATATAAAAGTGTCCATTTTATTAGTATTCCCTGATATACTACTATTAGCTTTATACAATGTATATTGTTAATTCGTCCATAAATCTATGTTATTATTTTATTCTTAGACCACTTTTACGAACACATGAAGTCACAACTAAATTCTTATAAACTAGGTACTATATCATTTTGTGTACAGCTGTAAACAAGAAATCAAAAGAATGAAGGCCTTTCCGTTAATTTTAATCGAAGGAAATCTTTTTGATGCACAATTTGGTTCCTTCGTAATCAAATTACCTGGAAATCTTCCACATATCATTTCTCAAAATGTTAAACTAAGATCCTACAGAACATTTACTTTGACTGTTTAGATATTTTTCGGTGCATTCTTAATTTTACTAAATGCTTGGAATATTCTCGTTTCCTATTCCAAAACCAAAAATCGGCCTATGAGATAAGTTAAAGATAATGCATAAAAATACAAAATTCTTATCTTGTCACAAAAATTAAGATCACTAAACAAAATACTACACCTTAGCTATTACTTAAAATAACCCTAAGCCTTAGTTAAGCCTTTAAAGCATGGTTTTTCTTAAACTTATCATAGTTCCCAGGCCCTGGCTGTTCAAAGCAGGGTTAAGCTAACCCAGGATTAGGGTCAATTGAATTCATTTTTGATCCATAACCACGTGGATTTCAGTGAATTATTTTCACTTAACAGTTGACTTTGGCGGCTCTCACATTGTCACGTAAAATTAGCCTTGAACAACATTTATCCCGGGCCAGGGTTAGCACTAATTGGCTTTCGAACAACCGGACCAAGATGCATTTAAACCAGACGTACCAATTAATCGTGGTAAAACTAGGCTTACCAAAGAACTGTATCAGTCAACATGTCACGGGCATTGATTGTGCCGTACACAACCGTCGGAGACTAAATTTTTCTTTGCCCTATGGTCGCAACCTCGTGACATGACAAATATGACCATGTTTTCTACTTCGAGCTTTTTCCTCAAAATCCTGGAAAGCCCATCAGTCTGAAGAGAATTGGGAGTTGAAGACCTTGGGGACAACTCCCACACACAAAAAAATGTAGAATTATATGAAGATCATCGCAGTGAAGGTGTTTCAACTTAAGCAGTTGAAAAGAAGAAACCTGAAAAAATTCAGGCTTGAACGGGAATCGAACCCATGTCCTCTGCGATACCGGTGCGGTTATTTCATATATTCATGTTCACAAAAAGTGTGATAGATACCTCCTTACAGACTTGTTTGCTTTTGCCTTTGTCCCTCGTAAACACCAACCTTAGTGACAACGTTGCTTAGGCCATTGAGTAATAAATTTTTATTATTGTCAAAACTCTATTCTTGGTTATTACAGCCCGATCTTAATTTTTTTACTACATAGATCAGTCCATGATTTTGAATGTGAAATTTATGTCACATCTGATTCAAGGATCACATCAGATCTCATCGTAAAAAAAATCACTGAATGTCCAGCACAACAGTGAATGACATAAATTACACGCTTCCTGCGCTTTTTATCGTCTACTAGACAACTGAACCTAAATAGACCATGTCCAAGGTTGTACCGCCATGTTGACAGGGGTGCAACAGAGGTGAGGACATTAAACTGTTAAAAACCGAAAAAGAAACTGAAACCAATCTACTGTCAAATATAAAACTAAACTACCATACCATGAATTAGCAAATTTGAATTTATAGCTTTAGCTATGGTTTAACTTGAAAGGCAGTAGTCGTATTTTAACCTCCTATAAAAAGCTGAACAGTGGAACCCGATATAACGAACCCCCGATATAATTAAGTCCCCTCTGTAACGAAGGGGTGACATTCTTCCGACCGGATGAGGTTACAGTAAAATATATGGAAGAGAAACCCGACATAACGAATCCCCGTTATAACGAACACATTTTCCCAGTCCCTTAAGACTTCATTACATCAGGGTTCCGCTGTATTTTGAGGCAAGCTTGCATCCCCGCCAACATGGCGAATAAAACCTTCGCTTTGAACTATTCTAACTATTAAGGTGGCGCGCGTGTTCTTATCACATTAAGCTTTTAACTTACGGATAAATAAAGCAGTATGACTCTAAAGAACGTTCTGTGCAATTTGTCTCGTAACAAACTTGCAACAGAAAGAATTGCACAAAAAACTGCCAGTGTAACGAATCCCACCAAGGACCATTTTCGCGGTTTTCCTCTGACGCAAACGTATTTGGACAAGGTTAAAATGCCTGATACGTTCATTGCAAGGTGATTTTACACAATTTTTTTCTTCGGCTTAAGCGTCTTGTCATGCAATCGTGTTTGCAATACAACTTGCATAAAGGATTATCTTTTGCTACGCTATCTTACCCACCTTATTAGGCCTTTTCGACACCGAGCAGAGGACTAAGTCGAGTTGCAAATTTGATCTAAAGGACAAGTAGTCCTCGCATAAAAAAGAACGAGAAAAGTACTTTTGCCAAGTTGGGGGATGTTTTGTCGAACGATGACCAAGTCACGGGGGACTTCAGGCATGGTCCAAATCAATACAAACGTCTCTAGCTTCGTTTTCAGACTGAATAGCAGCCACAGGTCTTCACAGGACGAGGTTTATCTATCAATAGCAATAAAATTGCAACTCGTCAAGTCCACTCCTCTACCTTAGTCCTTTGCATGAACTAACCAATAGATACAATTGAAAGCGAAAAACGTCAGCGGAAACCCAACTCGAGAGCATTTATCAATCGTAATCGGATCCCCGATCATATACCACGCCTTTTCTTCAGTTTTTGGCGCTGGAAATGTCTTCGTCTCGGTGTCAGGTGATTCGGTCCCTGTTGGGCTGAGAACTCGTTTCAGGGCGTTACTTCGCCGAGGAGAACACTTCGGACCAAATATGGAGAAAAACTCTCTAGAATCTCTCTTGTCGTCGTCCTGTCGGGAAAACAAATACCAGAAATGCAAAAAGTCAGTTTGTTTTGTTTAAAGTGGCTTCTCTAGTGCACCGAAATTATTAATAACTGTGTTAGTTTAGGCTACAGGTGGACAAGATGGAAACTGAAAAAGGTTGGGTCAACTGTTTCAAGTTACTCCACTGTTTCGTAGAAAAAAAAAACGGTGAAAACTGATTGTGTCGCTCTTCCTTCCCTCCTCTTCCAGTTAGCAATAACAGTTTTTTTTTACTCACTTATGCACTTGTGTTAAAACAGGCAGTGTGAAGGAAAATGTATATGAGCAAAGGACAGAAGCTGAGACCAGAGCTCAAACCGTCCATTATTTTGATCTCAACAATACACCCCAGACATGAAAATTTTAACATTACTCCAAGGCTTAGTTTGTAAGCAAAATTTCAAATTTGTCAAATTCCTTTGCCTCTTTTTTCCCATAATAGTCCTAAATATACAATACATAAATAAATAGATTTATTAATTAATTAATCGAAAAATTATAAAATGCTGTAGCGTAGTATTTTATTGTTTCGAATCGTTTTCGTGTGCACAGTCAAAATGAATGTGAACGACAAAGCTGTTGTTGAATTTCTCCGTTTTCAAGTGAAAGCAATGAAAAGACATGTCTTAGATAGATAATGACTTAATTTTGTGTATCAGAAACCTTTACCCGCCAACAAATGAAGAAAATATAATACGATAACCACTCGCTAAAAAACACGCGAGAAAAACATCTCGCTAACCAAGAGATTAAACAACAAACAGAGAAATAAACGTAATATTTCGGTTCTTATTGCAAGACCATTATCAAACGTAACAAAGATAGTGAAGCGTTCTACAGTAGCTAGGAAAGTGTGAACGAAAAATTAACGAGCTAATAATTACAACAACAATGCAAAAACTTAAACACAAGAATGTGGGGCAAAGTATAACAAAAATGTAAGCTACTATAACTAAAATTAAACCTAAAGCTAAAACAATACGAGTTCTTTAGCAGCTTTGATGCCAAAATTAAGCTGAGGTTCACGCCTCTTAATTATTAGTATAAATCTACTAGCGTTCTATCACTAATGCTGTTCTCTGATTGGCTACGCTACTCACTATCTATTCTGTTGAAGATAGTGAGTAGAGTGTTTTCCGCGCCCAGTGTGTCCTATTTATATCATTTTTCAATAAAAACATGTAGTGTCTGCTGTTAAGTTTTGAACGTCTAGTAGATTTATACTAAAACAATTAGATTATTCGCTCTCGATTTCTATGCGTGATAGTTGATTCGGCCTTCGGCCTCATCAACTATCACGCGATAGAAATCTCGAGCTCATAATCTAATTGTTAAGTAGAGATTCCAAAAGGCAAAGCTGGTTATGATTGTTATTGCACGCAATAATTGTTACGCTAGCTCTCTTTATAAGTTCAACGCTTCACTATCTTTGTTACGTTTGATAATGGTCTTGCAATAAGAACCGAAATATTACGTTTATTTCTCTGTTTGTTGTTTAATCTCTTGCTTATACTTATATTTTAAGTTAGCGAGATGTTTTTCGGAGTGGTTATCGTATTATATTTGTGTATCAGGCAAACAGTGTTCTCACCTTCGAACAAGTACTCCATTCCCTCTCTGGTAAAGCCTTTCGCTCATTCTTGTTCCTGGCGTTTAATATATAAGCTACAAACGTGTACTCCAAAATGGATCCAAACACAAAAATAAGACACAACAGTAGGTACCAGTCTATCGCTTTCACGTAGCTCACTTTCGGAAGAGACGCGCGTGCACTAGAAATGAGTGTCGTCATGGTGAGCACGGTTGTGATTCCCAAAGCCACGCGCGCAGGTGCAGTGTCTGGATTGATCCAAAATGATATCCAGCTGATTATGACAATGATAGTGGACGGAATGTAGGTGTCAATCAAAAAGTAGCCAATCCGGCGCCTCATCTTGAACACAGCTACCAAGGAAGAATGGTTACCTAGAGCAACAAGAATAATTCTTCATTTTTCCTCAAGAGATACATGTTCTTTTTCTTTACCACCTCACTAGTGGCTCTTGCAATATGCAGTAATTCACATATTAACCTATTAAACATCTCTGGTAGAACGGATATTAAATAATCTCCAAAGGAAGAATTTTGACTATCACTGATGCAAGGAAATAGCACCCTATCCAGGCGGACGAGTAATGGCTCCTTATCACTTCATGCTACAGAAAACGTGTTTTTTAAAAGCTCCGGCAGCCATTACGCCCGTGAAGACTTCATCATGACTTTACCGTAAATTAGATTCCTTTTATTTTCCTACTTGCCGATAAATTCTAGCAAAGACATTAAACAACAGGTCAGTAATTGCAAAACTACTTTATGCAGAAGTTTTATAGTTGGCATAGTTACCTATATTGTATGGGTTTATTTTTGATGATTTCTCCACACCAGCTAACTCAAACTGAGGAAGCTCCACCTCCTCGTTGACATAAATGGCGGGTGTGTTGTCGTCTCTGAGATTCCAAGCGTACCTAACATCTGTTGTTTGATAACCATCTAAAGAAGAAGAAGGTGGGTTTTTGCCTTAAATACCCGGCGCAAATAATTCCTGAATTGCCACATGCATTCTCTCGGATCATCAGAATCTGGTCAAACGCTTTTCTGCACAATTAAGAGATCGTTTTTTGCCCGACAGACAATGTTCAACATACATGCAAAATGTAAACGGTTTTAGACGGTTTGCCTGCCTACATAGCGCCAGTTACTGTAACTTTCCGTAAAGTTTTGTTCTTTCAAAATGAACATTTGAAGAAGAAAATAATGAAGAAGAACATAATTTCAAATATGACAAAATATACTTACAACTCTCCAGAGCTAATGTACACATCTGAGTATCATGAGGAAATCGACGTAAATTCAGCTTACATGAAGTAGTTATCGTGAGTCTGAAACCAAAGATTGTTTGCTAGGATTGTTTCAGGTGTCGCCATACAAACCGTATAACTTTACGAAAAGACTATACTTTCCCCTTTCAAATCAATTCTTACCGGTATATTGATTTTTTTTCTTTTCGAACATATGGCATATTAAGAAAAGATGGAATATTCAACATGTCGCGAGCGTGGGACAAAGAAAAAATCTGGTCCCCGACGGGAATCGAACCCATGACCTTCCGTACACCTATGCTCGCCACGAGTCTCCCAGTAGCTCAGTGCTTAGAGCGTCCGACCGGTGAACGGAAGGTCATGGGTTCGATTCCCGTCGGGAACGCAGATTTTTTCTTTGTCCTACGCTCGCGACATGTTGAATATTCCATCTTTTCTTAGTTCTTCTCCGAGCTTAAAATTCACCATCTTTCTTTATTTATCATATGGCATATTGTGTCTTAGTTGGAAAATCCGTTTACACCGAATCAAGTTGGCACAACGTTCAGTATTATACGGCTCAGTTAGCATGCGCAATAAGGTAAGACTATTATTATTAAGTACAAATCATGTTTTGCTAGGCCAAAACCCATAATTTGTTTTTAGTTATTTCAAGCTTTTGGCAGACAACAGCTTTTCATTTTTAGCCCTAAGGACTATAAAAAGTCTTGGATGTGTCTTGGCGATGTGAAATTGGACTGCGCCGTGCGTTACGTACCCTTACCCCGGCTCTCACTGCAATTTAAGTTCCCCACAATCAGATAGGATGAGAGTTCAGTTGCTCACAGTTTTATTTAGATCACCTGGCACAATACTCCATGGGACTGAGTCTCTATTGACCAATAACAACGCGCGTAAATAAAGATCCGACCTCACCTCACACTGTAGAAGATGCTTCCGTTGGGTCGGATCTGAAGAAGATAGTTCTCTGTGGTCACATCATGGAAGTAAGCCTTCTTTGTATTCAGAAAGTACGTACTCGGAATCCAGATTTGTTTGTTTATATTACTGCTCAGGGTCAGTATAGGGTCAGAGGTCAAATGAGCAAAGGCTAACCGCTCGTCTCTCCAGTATTGCCGTAAATAAATGTCAATTGTAAAATCCTGAAAAGGCCATTAAAAAAGATATTAAATTGGATTAGCAGAGTTTCAATGTGACCTATTCATTTATTCTCTACCCTTCACAGAACATTTACACTTAAATGAATGATCGATCGTCGGTCGGTAGGTCGATAAATGCAATCTAACCTATCATTTGAAATTCTTACCATCTTAACTTCTTCCATCGCCCAAATATTAGCAACATACATGTCAACTCGAACTTCGGCTGGAGAACCTAAATAAATAAACAAATAGTCAACTGCCTTAGGATGCCTGGAAATCTCCTAACAGCCGAAGAATAACAATACATGGTTTTCATCAACGCACGCTAAAACCAATAGCTTTTTACTCTTAAGAGACGTGGCACTTTGCGAGAGGTATTCCTTATGACATTACCTTCGCGAGATGCGTGATTTCCTCACACTATATTTGATTTATATAGAACAGGACATGCGAAACGAAAATTAACTTCATCTTAATGTCTCTCTCTCTTCTAAGTAAGAGAAAAATCTGCCTGTTGCAATCTTAGAAGGGATTTGAATACTCAATTTTGCTTCCTTTGGCTAACCTAAATTGTTTCGTACTTTTAGCACACATAGAATTTCGTCATGTCTTAAACCCGTTGAAGGGTGAGGTTTGAAGACACACTAGTATGCTTTCTCGTATGGTAGCGATTTATTGCGCAGTTTGGCGTTCAGTTAAACAAACGACGAGGCGTTACCGTTGTCGCTCTTAAGTCTCTTAAATTATGTCAACTCACCTTTTACACCAGGTCTGATTCTTCTATCGTAGTTTTTCAAAAGGGTTTCAACTATCCGGGTAGAGTTTTCGTAAGCACTTTTTTTGAAGACACTTGACCAGTTTTGACTGACAAAACAACAACAGTGAGCTGTACTCAGGGTCGAATGAAATTGCCATGGGACCCCTAGAGAGGTTCAAGTACATCTCTCCCACGTTTAGGGGGCCTTACGCTGCTACGACGCAACGATCCCCCCCCCCCCCCCCCACAAAAACGGCACATAACAGGTTACCAAAGTATTTTCAAACTACTCCGGACTATGCCAACTTATTGTTCAATTTGACTTTTAAGTATTTCCTCGACTTAAAAGTCGACAAAATGTTATTTAGGACTGAGAAGAATTCGCAGGGTTCTCAACTTCAAGAAAGTAAAATTAACCGTCATATGTTTACGTTCTCATGAAAATTCAAAATTATTATGGAGATTTTCACGTTTAGCTGAATCTTTTGCCAGTTACCAAGGGACCCATTGCTGTCGCCGTCGTAGTTGCAAAAGGTCTCCAATAATCTGATCTATTTTATTGTCTTTTTTTTTACCTTATAATAACAAATATAACATAATAATGAAATCAGGTACTGCCTGCAACTTCCCACAAAATAGAAACTTTATATGACTTAAGAACGAAATGAACTCATGTTGTACACTATGGAAACAAACACATTAACACTAAGATGTTTTGTCACCCTGGGAAACGATCCACAAGATTGTTCAAAGTGTTGAAAGCGATGGTTTTTCGCTTTTCGCGCTTCTTTTCTTTTTTGGTATGAGAAAAGAACCCTGTTTGCTGTTGCGTGTTGACCATTGTATCCATAACCAAGGAAAGACAAATAAGAAAGTACGTGAAAATACCCACTGTTTACAAGCATTCAGCACGGATTTCACTTGTGTTTGACACTCGGGACACTCTTCGACAGAGTTGGCAACGTTTTTTTAGCTTTGGTGGTAGAGCAACGAAAATGTTTAATAAGAGCAAAATAAACTTAAAATAGTTCTTCGGCTTAGATACCTGCGTATTGCTATAATTCTTGCCGATACCGACGACTGAGGATTAAATATATTTAATTGTACATAAACATGCATATGAAATCCATCACAAAAAAAGACAGATTTCATTACCATCAATTGACGTTCATGACTTATTTACATGAAATCGAGCCCGGTCATTAATCTCAAGTATACATGCAATTTACGAAAAGAAAACAATAAGCTTGTTTGCATGCCAGGATTAGATCTTTGTCCACGACGACGGAAACCGTGGGCGAAATTGCGTCAATTGAAAAACAAAAACAAAAATAAAACAATGCGGCCGACAGACCGTTCTCCGAAAATAGACTAATCTTATTCTAGACAAAAGAAACATATTGCCCTTTATAAGGAAGGTACTGTGGAATAAATTATCAGCTTTGTTAATTAAGAGGCTTGCCGCTCGAAGAGAAAAAATGCGACTTCCTCTACCACAACCTTGGCCCAATGACACGCGGATAACCGCAACACTTAAATATCAGGTGCGTGTGTTCCCAAACTTGCCAAAAACAGCTCCATAATTGTTTTCTCTTTAAGTGAGCTCTCACGTATTTTGTTTTTCTTTTTAAAAAGAGTGATTTTCAGGCTAGCATTTTCATTTTTTTTTCCCCTGATTCGGAAATAAATTGTGAGCTAGCTTTTTCCATACATACTTCAACAAGCAAGACTGGCATTTATGTGGATTAAAGGATTTCACGTGTTACTCCAACAAAGGACACCGCAAGAAACAAAGCAAACTTACATGGTTATTTATTTATTATTATTATTAAATTTTTTCGGTTAATTGTTAAAATTCTCTACTTGATTTCCAGAGAAGCGGCTATTTAGAATAACAAATACACATCTAGGACTTGAAAACGCTTTCAGTCCCATAACTGAGATTAAAATCTTCACACAAACAGCCTAGGTGATCACTTCAGGATTATAAAAAATATAACGTAAATTGTGCCTCTAAAGGGAGAATTTCTTAAAAGTTAATCTTGTTCACCGTTACGCACGAAGAAGCTAATAACTCGTTATACACACAAGATATTTATGGACTGAAAGTTATACATAAATACGTATGGTTCGTGATCTTAGCAGCGATGCACATATATGAATCCACCACCAGACGCGGTCTGCCTTATCGTACTAGTACGATTAATTTGGGCTCATATCTGTCTGCAAGCTTAAGTCCACCGAACTAAGAAAATCGAGCAGAATCAGAAAAAAACGAAACAAACAACGAATTAAACAAGACCTACCTTGAAATGTTCCTGTTGAGCTGATCACTAAGGGCAACAAAAGCGGCCAAAAGTATCAAGATGGCATGTAGTCGGTCATATTTGTTTAACATTCTCGGAGTCTGTTTATCCAACGTTGTTATTGCACTGAAAAATAATTGTTAGACGAGACAAGGCGCTCAAACCACGATAATACTACAAAATGAATTGGCAAATGTATGCAAGTTTTGACTACATGTCTGTACCAGAATTCCTTTCGCGATGTTTTCGTTTTGGATACAACTAAAATTGTCTTAAAATTTACATATTAAATATACTGCAATGCAACAAAACCGAAAAAAACTGCATATCTTCTTGACAACAGGGGCTTTTTGTTCAACGCCCAAAATAATTCGCCGGTTGGCTTCAGTTTTGTTTTACAACGCTACGCTTAATGGTTAAAAAAAAACACGCCATTTTCCCAACCAATCCCAAGCAAAAACGCAAGTTTTCCCGCGCTTGGCGCCTGTAAGTTGGGAAAATGCTTCAAGTTCTGATTGGTACACTGACTTGTTTTAGGCTTTTGTGGTAGGGCAGAGTTGGTTTCTTTCCCGGCCAGCAACGTACAATATTAGACCTAACATAACCTGCAATCAGGCTCTATTTTCGTTTCGCCCGGTGAAACATTCAGGCGGGAAGGGCGAAACGAAAAATAGAGCGTCCTTTTCCCCCCCTCCCCGGTAAAAAAAAAAGAACGCCTGATTGCAGGTTAGACCTAACATAGACATACCATTTTTACAATGGACATATGCTTAGCTATCAACTATTTTATTGTAAAATAAAACGACAGAAAATGAGTAATCTTTGAAGCTGCCAGATATACAAATATAGATCATCAACAATGTATAGAGAATCGACAAATTGAAAATCATTGCGGGCATCGCACAAAGAAAACAATATTCCTTGAGAAATGTTGTTGTACTGAATGTGAGATTAGGCCGACAATGGTGCACAGGCCTACGTTAAATGCCAGCCGTTTCTGACGGTATCGAATTTCTTACTCCATGCATATAACCCCAAAAGTTCTGCATAGCCTTTTATTTCCACGTTTATTATGGAACAAGTCTCCTTAGTGAATTTTACAAATCTCTTATCATTAACTTCTGACACATTTGGGGTACTTGTATTTCTTAAAAAGTGTTGATACTATATGTTTCACTTGTAATCTTTAATTTTTATTTATTAGTTTATTTATTCATATTATTAGTAGTATGGTTTGTTGACAAAAACGTAGTATGTCGTACGATTTCAATTTCAAGGGGAAACAAAATAGAATTTTCCACATTTTTGACGCGTGACGACGATCTTCTTATTGAATTCTGCGAGAATCTGCCTAAACGGTCTACTAAAATTCACTGATGGACCATCGTTATTCGAAATACGAGGGTGTGACGATCCTTCCATACAACAACTGTTTTGGATGCCTCTAGTACGTTAAAGGAATTTTCCGGCATCAACAAGCACGAGGAATGTACGAGAAATAACAACAAGAAAAAGAAATAGAAAATCGAATAATCTATCTAACCTACTACACTCAACAATAGCTAAAAATGAAAATAAACGAATTGAAATATAGGAAAACTTTAAAACATATGTTATTCCCACTACACGAACTGGGAAAAGAAAGCGAATATTTATATGATAAAAAAAGAAAAACAGTATTGTCATAAACGTGATGGTGTTGACACAAATGGTGGCACTGAAAAACTACCTGACCACGGCTCAATCATTTTTCAATTGTTTTTTCAGATTGTCGAGACAAACCAAATCAATCAAATTGAAATGTTAAATTCGATTGCAGTCTAATTTGTGTTACATACAGAAACAGAAAATAAAAACTTACCAGTTTCTGTCGAATGTTGTGGCTATTCGTTTTCATGCTTTGAAGTGCTGTCTAGAAGGGCAAAGTTAATAGGGTTAAAACTCTCCAGGATGTTTTTTTTTTCTTTCGCTGTGGGTGACCATGAGTCGCTTAACTTCGGTTCTTTATTATTGGGAGAAGTTATTTAATGTTGCGTTGAATAAACGATTACTTTCAACGAGAGCCGGTACAACTACACTGAATATGGCATTAATAAAATATGCTTTAAGAATAGCACCTTAAATTGTCTTAAACAGGTAGGTATCGCGGTGAAAAGCAGTCTATTCAACGTGGACAACAAAAATTTAAATTTAAAAGCTGATGTGTTCTCTGATAATGAAGCTATAACTATGAGTCTTACGTCAATTTTTTTTGTTTTTGAATTAAATAGATCTTTCATTTAATGACCAAATGTGCCATTGGACAACAATCTCGAAACAATCTTGACTTAAGAGAGGTTCTTTAAGAAGTCAAGTTAACAGGTTGATTACAAAAGCCACGCGTTGTTCAACAGCTAGAAAATACTTGCAAAAATGAGACGTTTAATAATCGATTTAATGCAGCTAAAAAATTTACTCGGTTTACGTTCAGAGCAACTTAAGTGTTTGAATACTTAACAAAATTTTAATTAGAAATGACCTATTCGCAAGGTTAAATAGCTGTACTTACACATGCAAACTTGATAGTTATTTATTTACTTTCTACAGGCAGCCGTATTCGTATTACCAAAACAACTTCATTTTAATTTCCCAGTAGACTAAATGCAAATTCAGGCACAATTAGAAAATTGCGATTTGAAAGAAACTTTTAAAAATAACTACGAAAACAAGTCAGAACGACAAAGCTCAATGATCGCTCGGTGATCAAAAGAATAGAACATATTGCAGTCGATTCCATTTACGAGTAAAAAGTTTAGCAAAGCAAAAAGCATTTCTTAGAAGTCTCAAATTAAACCAAAATAATTTACACAATTTAATATAAAAGAGGAGTCTGTCAAAACTGCTATTTCTATCTATACATCGCGAAAACTATACCAAGATCTTCTTGGGAAAAAAAAGGAGGGGAAGAAGAAGAAGAAAGTAAGTTGGAAGGAAAAAGCATCATAATAATAGAGACCGACGCATGTTAGATATTAGTAGCATTACACTTGATACTTTGTATATTTTAATATAAATAATAAAATAACGAGGTAGAGTCTAAGTACAACATTCAAAGAAAGAAACTGAAAATTCCACAGTGAGAATCATTTTCAGTCCCAGCTTAGAAAGAAACGCCCTAAAGAAAATGAAACTTTCAAGACTGGGCTTTGGTTATAGGATAGTGCGAGATCTTTGCTGCGTCAAGATAATAGTAAATAAAACATTGACAAAAATCAACATATACTTTATCGCTGACCAATTTACCACCCTCATATTTTAGAACTCTACAGTGAAAAATATGTTACGTAAACCCTACTGTGCTACAAGCAAACTGAAACATTCTACAGCAAGATTGCTTTTGGCCTGCCCAAATCCATTTCACATTTAAAACTGTTTGGTGCAAAACATACTTCAAAAGTGTTCAGTCATAAAGGGACTGCCAGAAACCAAGATATCTTGCGACTTGAATAACGCCAAAACATGCATATACGAATAACACTAACCTTCTAAAGAAACAGCCAATTTTGATTTTTCCTCCTTTTCTTCGTAAAATAATTCCACCACAGGGACCTTGATAGCACAAATGTTTGTAAGCGACCGCAAATCTCAATCACTTGCCTAAATCCGTTTCATGAATTGCAGTGGACAAAACTCGCATCAAGAAGGCCTTTCAGGGTACAGGCGCATGAACGATAACATCAAAGCCTCAGAAAAGCAGGCTAGTTCAAGAGATTTAATTATTTCTGAGACATCTACATGGGCGATTAGCTAACAGCTTTATCACCACCTAGCTTATGGAAATGAAGTCTGGATTACGAAAGTTATGAATTTTGTCAGAAAGGGTCTTAAAAGAATTAAGCTAAGAAAGCAAAAAGCGACAGCTTTTAAAGCCTCTTGCACTTTAATAACTGGTCCTTTGGCCTTCCAAGTTTGTGGACTGTAAACTCATCTTAATCATTTTACATTGTGATCAATAAAAATATGTCTAACAAGAGACAAACTGCACTAACAAATACAAAATGGCTCTTAAACCATTTCCTATAACAGAAACTAAAACTACTCCTAAAAAAGGGTTTAAAATAAGTGAAAACAACTTTATAATTATCAAAGTTGGCTTTCTTGCATAATTTAGCTCAAAGCAAACAGACCACTGATGTTGTCTGTTTAATCAGTTTTATTGAGGGAGCTTTTTATCGCCACTGTAATTACAGAGGTTAGAGATGTAGGATATTTAGGTGTCTGCGTTGCTAATTTGACAACTGAAAAAAAAATGAAGAACCTCAACATATCTCTTATTCTTGGCTTCTTTCATTTCTCATTGGTGTCTCTTTCAAATTCCTTGGAAGTTAAGGAATCACGTTAATTTTCTTTAATAAAAATTAACTTAAAATACTACGACCGAAAAAAAAAAAACTAAAATTGTTGGCAACAGATGCAATGTCATTGGACAGTATTATGATTCACGCACACGCCTGGTAGCCATGTCAAGCCGAACCAGGCAACAAGAAAACTTATCTATAGTCCTTTTTTGTTACACAGTTGTTTTCAATTTGAAATTTCAATTTATCTTGACCGATGCAATCCAAGATCTGTATACATCTGCTCACGACCAAAATAAATAACAATGACAAAGCCATCTTAAACGGAGCAATAAAAGACCTCGTTTGTGTACAGTGCTTCTTCGGTTATAGTTTTAGTAGCTGATGTCCAGCACTCGCCGATTGTTAATTGACTTTTCGGTGAAAGAAAAGTTTTGCTTAGGCTCGGTATCCTTTCAGACAAGATAAGGCAGAGTCAGAGTTCACTACGACCCTACGAGTAAATTTGTATTTTTTCAATAACCCACACGCAAACAAACAGTACTATGTACTTTAAGTTTTCGGATGATGGAATGAAAAATACATGAAGCGCAAAAGTGCATGGGTTCTGATCAGCTAACGAAGACGCCTTATCATTGGCTCGTTATAAAACATATTACTTAAGAAATAGCTGGTTCTCTTCTGATACATTTGCAATAAACGAAAGGCGGCGACTGACGCTTAAAATAAGCAAAACCACACTGCATGCATGTGACGAACCGATGAAATTTGTGGGACAACTTTTGGATGTGGATAAAAAAATCTTGTCGCAAAGCATATTTTGTGAGCTTAACGGCATTCACGTAGAGAAACGAATAAGAAACAAAATATAATAAAATGTGAACTATACGAACGAGAAAATTGCTTGTCACTTCATTTTTGCTTTCTGTTCCCCTGCTCTAAGGATCAGTCAGCCGCTGACAATGGAAATAAAAATCCTAGTAAATTTCATTTTGTAAAATACTGAAGAAAAAAAACTGCAGTATATGAGTGGTGACACCCAACTAAAATGTTAAAATCACATTAACCCTTTATTAACCACTAACAGTGACAAAAATGAAATTCTTTTAACATTTTCACTAATTGTTCTCAAACATTCAAGTGATGAGAATAAAGAAAGTGACCACCAAGGATAAGTCTTGATATTTAGACAAACTCTCCTTACTAGTTTCCATAAGAAGTGTATGGAAAACAGTAAGGAGAATATGCATTTTCATTTCAGGGCTTAAAGGGTTAAATGAGACAAGATTTTTGTAAAGCATTGAGTTCTCGGCATCAGTTATTGAATTTCTAGCTTTCTGATTGGTTCACCCCATGCACACACGTCATCATCGACCCTGCTTTTCAACACCCGCCCCTTCATTTTGAATGTAGAGAAGGCCCTGGGAACGAGATTGCCTGCTTTTTTGGCTTAGGGGGGAACTGGATGCTATATTTAGCGCCGCGGAGTTCAAATTTGTTTCCCGCGAACAAGTATTCAAATGAAAGTATGGTAAAAAAATGATGAACGATTAAAGAAGTTGAAATTTAATCACGCAATAATTATTCGTCCATTCGCGCTTGTTAGCTGTCACGCACATACCCAAGGCGCGCTCTTGCATGTGTATTACGTAATTCCGTGTATTTAGCCATACATGATAAGCACTGTTTGAGAGTTTCCCATTTGACTTCTCCACAAAAACTACTTCCACAGCGACGTCTGCTTGTTAAGAATGTCAGGTTCATAGCAATTAAACATGTTACATTTTTTCTGTGTAAGAAAACGTTAAAAACAACAAATTCACGCTTTTAGTGAGTATAACAATTTTTACCTGTTTGTTATTGTGAGATTCCAGTCGGTATAGAAAGAAATTTATTCGTACCCTTAGACGCCATTGGGGAACGTCCTCAAGTGCGATCTACTATGGCTGAAGTTATTATAAATACAAGTTTTGGTTTTCTGTTCTTGGTTGCCGTAAACATAACCTGTTTTCCTCTTAATGAAGTTTTATCCCTCTTTCCTTAATAAATAAGTAATTGGTAGTAGTTTTCACATAATTACTAACTTCAATAAAGTAAATTAAACTGAAATCCACCATCATGCTGACTTGCAATCTCTACTTATCACAATAATAACAGAAAAATAGTAATAAACTTACAATTAAAGACCGTTGCACCGCTATCTTTTTGTAAACGGTTACTACAAACAATTTCGCACGCATCAAGAACATTTAAAATTTGGCGTTAATGTTATCGAAACTGTTGCATGTATATTTAACCCTGAAAGCTTTATCTACTTTACGAAGTTTTATTCTTTTTACGCTCTTTCTTCTTACCCACATTTAAGTTCAGTTATTGTTAAAGAAAAATAAGGATTTGGTGCTCAGGATGTAGAACTCAAATTTATCCAACGTAACCGTTAAAATTTTGGATTATTTTCAGTGAGTTTGTATTGTATAGTACAAACGTTTGTCCATTCGTTCGTGATGTGAGCGGGTAAATCTGAGTATAGCCTTCCTACCAGGACTGTCACAATTTTACAGTTTTCATCTGTTGGGGGCAACCAACGAGAAAAATTTAAGCAGACTACCTCAAATGTTGTTTCCTATTTTCTTAGTTTATTTCAAGGCCTTTCGAACGGATTTAGTGTGAGCTGAAAGTACCTGATCTGTTCGGATTTTTTAGCTAAAATTTTTGGGGAACAGAATCTCTTTCCCTGAATTTCCAAGCTGCCGTTGGCTTTCTTAAAATGCCAGCTGACCTTATTTCCCACTCCAAACGACATATTTGTCCCCTCCAAAAACAAAAGGAATTTAATTTACCACCTTACGAAAGCTTGAGGTGACATTTCGCCAAACAAAACTCAAGTTTTTCATCATAATTGAAACCGAATTTCTGAGATGATTAAGATCTTTCCTGGGGGACTTCCGAACAGATATTCCGGGCCACCGAAAGGGTCTGATGGATGTCCATGATCTTTCAATTGCAAGACTTTATTTTAGTATGATAGTAATTGCATTCTATTGTTAGAGATAATAGTTTTGGTGACACCTTAGAATCACAGATGAAAAACAAAACGTAGGTGGCATTTGAAGAGTTGTTTGGGATTTCTTCGTTATTAAAAAACGGTTCAGTTTTATAACAATAACTTGATCCAAATATTTTATGTAAACACGACTTTGAGACGAAACCTGTAAAAATATAAGACTTAAATGAAAGAATCCCTTTCAATGATGAAAACCACTTTTTTAGCTTTGACTTTTAATTAATACTGACATATTTTTGCAATTTTTCATTATTTCTAGACTAACAGAATCCAAACATCTTGGTTTTAAGGTGGGTGCTGATTATTTGGAAGCACACTAAAAGAATTCCTAGCTGAAGATTGTGTTGCCTTCAACTGTCTGTCCACTCTGTACTCACAAACTTCCAATTGACGTTTGCAGACGTATTTAGAATATAGCTGCCGTACACACGCCGTTGGATCTGAGCACGCATTATTTGTATTTGTGTTTGCGTGTGGAGTAGCTGTTAGCATATGGTAACCACCAGAAAACGACTAGGCGTTCTCTTTTGTCTTGTTTACAGATACACGGCTATAAATTATAGAGATTATAGAGTACAGGGCTCCCAGATGCTGCTTGGCAGAACGCAAGGAGTGATTACAAACACAAGCTTTATTTTTCTAGTTTTTCTACGCAAGAATAGTACATTGGGGTTATTATACCAATTCATGATTATGAAGAAGCACTCAGTCTCATTTTACAAAGCGTGTGCAGGATAAAAAAGATTTTGGCCACGACGGAGCTGTAAAAAGAGCAAAACTGACCTTCTATTGCTAACCAAGATGAAGTTCCGAAGTGATCGAGATGAGAAAAGATCTAAGGGGCTCAAATTTGTTTTTTCAATCCTTCTAGAATCTTTTTAAGGATCACGTAAAAAAAGGGAACATTATTTGCAGCTCGTATTATGGTAGTCATGGAATTTGAAAGTGTAGTTCATCGTTAGTTCTTGCGTTTTTAATCCGTGTTTGTAGTTGACTGCCCTTGTAAACAGCCGTTAGCATTTTGCCTTTATACGTCTTGGTTTTTATCAGATATTAAGCCACTTTTGAGGAAACGACCAGACACCAAGATAAAAAAAAAAGTCATCCCATACAGGACGAAAACTATCATGTTAAGACTCCATGGGGCCGGTTATAGGGGGCATTCCTTCTCAGGGGGAGTGATCCCGGTGTCTGGTCATTTTAAACTCGCTGTTTAAATGATAACTGTCGCCCCATGTAAGGGAATCCGGAATCCGGAATCCAACATTTTTTTGCCTTTGGAATCCGGAATCCGGAGCTTTGGAATGCGGAATCCAGTCCCTGGAATCCGGAATCCAACCCGTGGAATCCGGAATCCAACCTCATCCATAACTATGGAATCTCGGTCTGGAGTGTACTACACTGTTAGTAGTAATTACGTAACAAATCAGCCCCTATACCCCCTGCCCTAGGCGTCCCCTACCACCACCGTCACCAAAAAGTGTTTGGTCACCTAACACCTACATCAAGTCTGTCATTACTGCGGCCGGGATGGTTTTTGATTCGTTACTGGGCACATGTTTTATGTGTGTGTTTAAGATCATTTTTCTATCATGTCGTCTTCTTGAACTTTTCCGGCCTTGACCCGTCCTGTCTCCTAAACGGGCAACACCGTTCACGGTTGTCTTCTTTCGTGCGGGGTTTCACATCGAGCTACAAGTAGTATTATCCCACTTTGACCGTTTTTATTCTGCTGTTTTGAAAATCTGTTAATCAAAGTCGGAACCGAAAGAAGTACAAAGCTGAGCGGAACAGGTAATTGATAAATACATAGCTATTTGGTAGTTGTACATATCCTCGCAGGGTTTTATTGGGACATTTTTCATGTGTCATATCTGATGTCCAAATAATTCCAAATACTGAGTAATGCCGCTCGAGCGGCATTACTCAGTATTTGGAATTATTTTGCTTCGAATTGATACTTGAAACTGCAATTTTTACGAAATACTGTCTGTCACCGCTGGTGGGGGCATGACTGTGGCCTTTGGTTCAAACAGAGCTCATCCGCCCTCTAACTAGCCTCCGATCCTACGCAAACGTTCTTTTGGCTCGTCACGCAACGATCCTCCCCAACAAACGATCGGATGAGGGGTGTGTGGACACTAAGCGAGAATTAAAACAAGACCCGTTGGGGACAGATAGGAAAAGTATAGAGAGGGAAAGTGGGGGGAGAGGGGGGGGGGGGCGAATTAAGGCGAAGTACAAAACAAACATGAAAGGGAAAATTTTGCGAAAAAAAATCGTTCACAGCGAGAAGCCTAAGAAATAAAAGATTCTTGCATCGGCCTTCTGAAGGATTTTACAGAAATCTTAGCAATGCGCGTAAGAGAGAAGACTGAAGTAATAAGCTTCTGTAATAAAAAAAAGTACCTTCTTTCTTGGCTTCTGTACAGAGCGACATATTAACCAGTAAATTATTTATTTATTTGTTTAATTCTTTCACCACGGTGAATCAACACAGTGAGGGGATAAAACAGGACTGCGTCCCAATTAGCATCAACCCCTGAATTACCCACCCAACCCATGAAAGGTTCACCACACCAGCGGGGTCTACGTCCCCTACTCTTTTCGAACAGCAGTGTAGTTTAAACGACTTACAGTCGCGGGCTGTTGTTGCTTCCTCCTTTCATAAACGCTCAATAAACTCTCAGCGGTACCCCTTGCGAAATCATTAACAGAAAGCATTAATAGAAAGCGCTACTTATTAGGCCCTATCCAAAACTGCCGACTAAGTGGCTCAGTTGGTTGGGTACCATACTTCGGAGCGTGGAACGCCGGTACCCCGGATGTTAGCTAATAACTATTACTAATCCTTTATGCACGCTTCGTTTTAGTGACGTTTGTTATTGTCAAGCTTAGTTGATTACACATTCTAAGTATACGCCCAAAACCGCATGTTAGTTAGTTGGCTTTGTTCGGGCAAGCGATCAGTCGTAGTTTTCATAGTAGAGTTTGCCCTTCGTTTCGAAGTGAAGATTTGGTCAGAACTGACAAGCGGGACTGTTATGTAAGTGATTTGTTTCTTTCCTGATAGATTAGTAGGCTAGTTTTTAGTTTCTGACCGTATTTTCTCGCTAAGTTTCTCGAACAAGAGTTTGCACCTTCCACCACGTGACACGGCATTCTATTGTTAAGTCGTGTTGCCTGCCAGTATGATTTTCTTCTTATTTTGTTTGGTTTCGTTAGTTTTTAAGGCTTTATGCGTTGTCTTTAGTGAGCCCTTAGCCTTTCATATTTGCTTTGATTACTTTTTGATTTTGTAAACTAGAATCGCTTTACGTCTTTCTACTTTTCTATGGAATGATCGGAATGTTAGCTTTAATTTTTCAGATTTTAGCTTAGTTTTTCCTTATATTGTTAATTTCAGTTTACGATAGGATCTTGGATTTTGATGATAATAAACTTCGGACCAATTCAAGATTCTCGTCCGTAAACTACTTCCCCGCTTCGTGTATGCTTGGTGCGCCTTAACTCGAGTAAACTCCAGTAGTCGTCGTTTTCGTGTTTATTCGAGCGCTGGTCGCTACAGAGCGGTACGCCTGGGTTCGATTATCGGCCGGACCAACACTCTTAAATAACTGCCTTTGTTTCGCATCTGCAAATAGTTAGACATGCTAGACTTCTCGGATAAGGACGAAAAACCGTATGCTCTGCTCACAGCACTTTCCTGTCTTCACTGATCACAGGTCCCCCAAGCTCACTATGAGAGGAGCGCATATATTAACCTGTTCCATTTTGAATATATCATGACCTCGGCAAAATATAAGAGTTTGTATGAAAAATGCAGCAAATACGTTTAATTGCAGTAAATGCGAAATAATTCACAGTTAAATAAATGGTTCACCTTCTTTATGTGTTATATTGCTAAGGACGCTTATTCTCGTTCAAAACGCTTCAATTCACCCCAAAAGGCCATTAAATAGCCCGATAGCAAGTAATATAACACATAAACACGGTGAACCATTTATTATTGTAAATAATTCCGCATTTACGGCAATTAAACGTATTTGCTGCATTTTTCATACAAACTCTTACATTTTACCGAAGACATAATATATTCAAAATGGAAAAGGTTAAGATATGCGCTCCTCTCATATTGAGCTTGGGCGACCTGTGCACTGATCTGACTCAGTCTCAGTGTGAGAAAAGAAACCCTATTCTTCACAGAAAATAGTCGCCACATCGCGAACAAAATTTTCATGATCACAACTCTATTTGATGTCCAGAATGTTGGAAATTGCATTTCCGAACATCTAGATTTGAAAATTTTCTGGCGGAGCATGCCCCCAGCCCCCCTACATGAAAGGGACTCTTACGACGCTTTTTTTTCTACTACTCCCTCTGCCACATAGCAGGCCACCGCCAAAAATTACTGAAATCCCTGTGTTTGAACCTTTGAAATCTGTATGTTAAAGAAAAAATTCCAAAGTATGTAAACTGGGATTTTTAATAGTTTTAAACTTCTTATGAAGGGGCTTAAATTGAAAACTTCCTGGTATTGAACAAACAGAAAGTGGTCGTCAAAAAGTCGTATAATTAAATTAGAAAACTGATTATCGATTTTAGAGATGCATCAGCATTAACACATACGTTCGGAAATTAAAATAAATTTTGATCTTTTGGAGAGCAAATGAACTTCCTGTTTAGATTGACGACTTCCTACTCAAAGTGCCAAATATTGGCCTCTGCCTCTGAAGAAAACCAAAGTTAAGAACTTTGGAATCCGGAATCTTAAAAAGTTTGGAATCCGGAATTCAAAGCCGGTGGAATCCGGAATCCAACCTTCGGAATCCGGAATCCACGACTCGCTTGGATTCCTTTACATGGGGCGATAACTGAGTGAAATGACTTCATCCCGAGACGAATTTCATTCCTGTCCTCAAAAAAGAGATGAAATTCATTCTCAGGTTGAAAAATCTGTTTACATACATGACAATAACTACAGTTTTCAACCGAGGGATAATTACAAGACGTTTCTAGGCAATGATCTCGTAGCGGGAGGAATTTGTTTTTAGTCCGGCATCGCGGGACAAAATTACCTCAGTCTCCAAAGCAACAGAAGTAGTAGTTAGTTGCCAAAGTGTTTCTTGCTAAATTGCGTACCTTGAAATTCTTCCATGTTACAGTAAAGAAAGAAAAATAGAAACTATGGCACACTGAAAAATACTTCGGGCCCAAAAATATCCGTTGAGCCGGATTCCAAAAGCCGATGATTGCAATCTGACATAATACATACAAGTAGCGAAAGTGAGTTTCCCAGCGAGTTGATGTTCGCTTTGTACAACTAGATGCACTTTAAGGACTCGTAAAAGAATACTTATTAAATAACTTAATTAGCCGCTAAAAGAAAGTTTGCTCTGACTGTGCCGTATTGGTATTGTGCTTAGTTGGGGTTCACAGTCTTGGATAAAAGCAGTTTACATTTGCATACCTTTTACATGAAGTGTTAGTGCCCTCATACCGTGAATACACAACAGCCTCGATCTACAAAGCAAAGCGAAAACAAAACGCTTATTTTAAAAAAGTCAAACGCAAGAGTCGTAAACTCAAAGAAGTTAAACGGCATTTTAAAGTAAACAACTTTAGGATTTTCTACCTTAAGCTTAGAAAATACATTCATATTTTAATATTCACTCGATCGTGGTCATCTACCTTGGAGTTGACAGGCACGTTTGACCGTAAGCCTAATATAAACATCGTTATATACCAAAAGTAAGTAAAAATATGACAAGATGACTATAACCAAACAAGTGAAACCAAAATAACAAAACTTACCAGGGTGAAATCCCAAGAGATCATATGCAAAAAAGGTAAATAAAATTCCAGGTCCTTGGAAAGTCGCCAAAACTCGGTGACAACGTTAAACGCTGGTGGCGATTGATAAATTAAATCGAAAAAGGTCGCTGCTGAAAAAGATGTACCAATACGATTAGGTCCTTTCCTATCCTTGGCTGAAATAATTCTTTAACCTTTCTTGCGCTCCATTGTTGAGAGACTCGGGAATAAACGACACTTCTTGTTGTCTACAACTGGAGGCGTCATAGCACTGGTCGAGCACTTCCCGCATAAGCAGGAAAAAATCTCAAGCAATCCCTACTGAAACAAGTCAGTTTCCAAGGGAAAACTTTGTTATCTTTCCCGGACTTTGCATTCAAAGCACGACCTTTAGTTGGAATTATGCGAATTTTAAACTGGTAATTTTTTGTCGGCCGCATATCAAGCATTATTACATTTACTGTTAATGAACCGCAGGGAGCAAAATTTAAGGAGCTTGCCAATGACTGGGTGATTGGAGACGCTATTCTGGCAGGTGCGAATTTAAATCTTGACCGAGGAAAACGTGACCCGAGCGAAGGCCCTGTCCACAGTAACGCGTTTCCAAAAGCCTCCGTTTTCGTTTGACAAAAAATGTAGCAAAATGTTTTCGTCCACACTCAACCGTATTTAGTAAAGTTTCTACTTATTTGAAAACGCAAGCCTGGTTGTTATTAGGAAATAAACGCTTGTGTTTATTTCTAAAGGTAGTTGAAATAAGCGTTGAACTAAAATTAACGCTAATTAAATAGAAAAATACTATAGAATAAGGAAAATTAATTAACGAAAAAGAGAGGGTCATGAAAATGTCGATGTGAAAGATGCTGAGAAAGACCTTTCAGAGAATGGAAATTTATTTAAAGAATTTCAAGTTTCATTTAAAAGTCGAAATATCCTGAATTAGAGAAAGCTATTGCTAAATTGCTAACTTGGCTCTAAATAATAGGACTGATTAGCTTCGCGGAAATTTAAGCTGCAAGAAATAAGCGCGACGTAAATTGACACGAATTTTTAAATTGTGCTAACTTCAAGTAACCTTGAGGACGATGCCTCCTTTTGTCACTGCGCATACCTTCTGCGCATCTCTGGTCTGAGATACTCGGTCTTCACAAATACAAAGCGCGTACTGTGTGTTGCGTGGTTTATGACTATACGGGAAAAGCAGATCTTAGCGAGGGCTGCTGGAATCCAAACAACCACGCTTTTATAGAGACAACTGAGATTAAATTTGGAAACAAAATGCCATACATTGTTCTGTATTTGTCTCTAAAAAATACGTGGTTCACCAAAATTTTCTTTTCGGCTTCCAATAACCCATTACATCATCTTCAGGACGGTGCCCCGCACACATGCTCTGCCCATCTCGGGTCTGGTCCGAGATATCCGGATTTCTTAAGGAATTTGGTTACTAATACAATCCGCCGTTTATGACAATGTGGAAATACAATCCGCTGTTTATGACAATGTGGGAAAAGCAGATCTTTGCAAGGGCTATCAGAATCCAAAAAGGAAACAGGGGCTAACCACGCATTTTTTAGAGATAATTGAGCTTAAATTTGGAAAGAAAATGCCATACATTCTTTGTATTTTAAAGCTTTTTTAGAATTATGGTTGCTTCATTATCTGTGAAAAATGCGCGGTTACCCAGGGGCTATCTACATTTTTCTTTTTAGATTCCAATAAACCTTGCTAAGATCTGTTTTTCCCCCATACTTATAACCTTTGCAAAAATACCTCTGTATTACAAGGCACCGCCGTTAAATAGACTCTTATAACAAAATCACGTCTTCAAGCACAAGACTCATACACACTGTCCCAAAACATAACTTCATAAGCTTGCAGAAGACGAACTGCTCTCCTGATATCTTTGTATTCAATTTTGGCAGTTGAAGCCTCTATGACCTTCACAGCCCCGTCATCCAGGTCACAAATGCCAAAGAATCGCAGAAAAGCCAGGTCTTCCCCATTTATGTTGTAATTCGTTTTCAAAGCATCTTCCAGAGCCAAACACATTTGGCCAAACGGGGGAAAATTCACTGCAATAGCGGCTGCAATCTGCGGAGCTTCTTCATAATGAGCCAGACGACAAAGATACGAGGGATATCCCTGGGCTTTGGCTTGAGGCTCGTAATTTTCTAAATACGATTCCGAAAGCTTTATGGCGTTTGCCATGGCGAGCAATTCTCCGTGCGCGAACTTCTGTCCCTTGTAAAAGAACTCAAAGAACTCGCGGATGACTTCGTTTTCGTGGAACCTGGATACGACATGCTCCATAGACCGAATGTCCGCCCCTATGATGTGGTATTGCTCGCAGAGAAATGTTTCTACAACTTTCAGGGGAAGGGTCCCGGTATTTGCTTCTTGGACGATACGGTGGTTAGTAAATTTCTCGTCCCTCTCAATCGAAAAGGGTTCCTTTCGGAGCGACGCAAGAATTTCCTTCGCAGATTTCATGGTTGTCATTTCTGTAGAAGAAAGTGATAGTAAGTGATTTTGTCGGCTTGGCGACTGTTATTTGGGTCACCCAAATAACATCTCAGCGTTGGTTAATGACTGACGTAACGTTTGCAAAAAAGACTACACTAATGGCTTCTTACGTTTTTTCGGTACATAATTTTGATGCATACTCTTACGTTACTACTCGAACATTTGTCATACACAGTTTGTCCAACATCTGACGCTCTGTAACAACATTTATCACTTTTCGGTGGCAATCTGCTATTTGATAGAACGGGGCATTCTGATGAAATTCCTGTGCAATTCGAGTTCAAAAGGTACCGGTCCCTATATGCCAGAAGCCTGATATTCTAAATGCGTGCGAGTTCGTTCGCTGTCACTTCTTCCCTCTGAGAGACAGGCCAGTTAGCCGAAGATTCCGAAAACCTAAAACAAGAACTCGACTGACGTTTACTAATACAAGCCCTTTTTAATAAAGCATCTATGTCTAAATGAGTGTGTTCAGCACCTATATCTAACTGGTACAACGCCTTCATTATGTAGTTGAAGGTTTGTGAAAATAAGAACTATATGAAGGTCATCCCAGGAAAGTTTTGTTTTTGCTTGTAGTTCCGCCACCACGGATTTCGGCATACGTTTCCGAGGATTTTTTAACTCAACACGAAAAAATACGCGAATTTAATACCCCCACAATGCTAAAAATAAAAAAAAAAAAGAGAGAGAGAGAGATGATAATAAATAAAATGCAAATAAAAACGCTTAAAAATCAAAACAAGTATTTTTTCCCTAGCCTTGTGTTGTGATTCCGTGACACTCCTAAAAATGTACGATATTAACGAATGCGTGACCGTAATTTCTCACCGCAATTAATTCATGATTTTTTAATATCTAAAACTCAGAAGCAAACGACTGAAACAAATGCTGTGGACTTCTACATGAAAGCCCTGGTCCCGGGCCCCTGGTAAAGAAACTGAAATTGCTTGTATTCTACGTCATTAACATCGAGGGGGATCCTTATGCCCTTCAGTTCTTCTCTGAGTAACGAGTTTTATAAAACTGTATATCAATGCATAGAAGCTGCGGTACATATTAAAATCTCAATAATCATAAAGTTTCAAAACATTAAGCTACGTCCACGTCTTGTGACCCGTTTTACATTTCAAATGCACAAATTTTTAACTCGTTGTTAAAAAAATATTTAATTGAAATGACCTGTACAGGACTGGCAGAAATCACCTCACTGAAAAATCTCAGCAAGGCCGAAGAAAACGTGAAGGAATGCTGCCGACCATTAAGAGTTGAAACGTCGTAGGAGATAGAACCGGTGTTGCGTGACGACCAAATATTCAATCAACATTGAATGCTAAGCTATCTTGGAAACAACTTTTAGTATACTATATATACCAAGGCTAGAAATATACACTGGGTTGGAATAAATTTGCCCGGTTTAAATGGCTCGGCTTTGTGTTCCAACATGAAAATCAGACGGTAGAACTGATCAAGTACATTATTGCATGAATCTTACCTTCTAGGGACGAAATTTTATTCTTGAAGGGACCTTGAACACTTCACGATGTTTCTTAACGCAGATGAACGTTTGAAACAGAGCAGCCGCGAAACCACGTGTTTATACACGGGAAAGGACAGAAGCCGTAGCGATTCTTCGCTTGCTACGTTAAGTAAGCTAACATCAATTTCCTTCGGAGAAATCTGATGACAGCTAAATTCTCAAGACAGGACAAACAAAAAAGGGCCAAACTGTCGCTTTCGTAGTGGCCTCCGGATTAAAAAACCGCCCTGTTACCCAAGTTTTCTTTCAGGTGGCACATGAGGACTTGCTACACTCTGCCCCTTGCCCAAAATCCTTAATTCCCTACCGTTAAAGTATCCACATGGTCGGGATAGTAGCAAAAATTTTCCGAGTTTAAGATAGCGCATGTTTCGATTATTAACTGTTGTTTTCTTTCTATTACAACATACTACTTGTTAAAAATCGTTTAGCCTATTGATTCATCAGTCCTTTTCATGGCACTGGCAGATTGATTACAGCAATACAATCGAAAACGCAAACGATCGTTCACACTGAAACGTACTCTTCTACACTATCAAAACGCTGTCTTTTCAAAACAACGCATTCTTAAAACGTCTTGTAAAAGGTTCTCTAAAGTCTCTGTTTTATCAGCGTTTTTGGAAGACTGCACAGGGCTTCCACTCGATGAGTACGCGGAGTGGATGCAGAAATTTTGAACAGGAGGTCACTCAGGCGGAAACTGGTGATTGACACTTCAAAAAACTAAATTTAAATTCCAAAGAGTGATAGCTCAGCCTTAGTAACTTAAGTAGTACTGTACGCTGATACAGGATGGTTTGCCTCGGTTTCATGCAGCACAAAAAACCTCGCTTTCATGTGGGGTCTCAATATGAGGTCGAGGCATAGGGAAAATACGTCACGAGATCTTAGGTTTATTATTAATTATGATTGCATTGGTTTGTTTGTCGGTAACGGCGTCATTTTGGTTCATGTCTGAAGCGTGTAAGGGTGAAATTATGAAGCCACGTCGAAGACCTTTGCGATGTTTGGATTCTTTTCAGAATATTTTTGGACGAGAAGCATTGCGTTTAATAACAAGACCCGACAGATCACATTTGGCTCGATTGGCCGAGAGGATCAGAGAAAGAAGAGAAGAAACGTGGCGTGTGTTGAATAGAGATCGCGTGGCGGCTTTTATTGAATTGGTGACCCTTGTCTGGGTCGATGAAGAAAATTGCATCCGTCACGCTTCAGAGAGAGGAACTGCGGATGAATCCCTCACGTGGACATTACTGCATCGTGTGTTGCCGTTTGCTTTACGACATTGTAATGATTTTTCAACATTGGCAAAGTGGGCAAGACCGATGTTTATGAAAGACTTTGAAAAAATGAGAACGTGTTTGGATATTAAATTTCCAGACTTGCGTGAAACATCGAGACATTGGCGTAAGGTTTGTCATTATTATGAGGGAATATGGAAAGACAATCAATAAGACATATAGCGTGACGTTTTCATGTTTATTATTTAACCCAAGTAGAACAATTACAAATGTTTATTAGCTTTATCTAACAATTGTTGTAAACGCACACGTTTTTTGTCACTGAATTTTTCTTTTCGTTGACTATGAATTAAATGCATGTATTTTTTCAGTCGTTTTCGTTTTAATTGAAAAGGAGAAGATCTCACAGTTATGTCTTCCTCCGAAACAAGAGGTTCAAATCGGAGTAAATAAAAAGTGTTATTGCTCATGACAGGAGTGTAAGTTTTGACTTGGTTTGAAAAACGAACACGCTTCATGTTTTACAAATGAAGTCCTTCCAGCTCTAGTCTTACTTGCTCAATGTTTTCGGGTAGACAGAATGTTCTCTGGAACAAGTTCTTGATTGCTGCCCTTGTTGCAGGAGTAATGTCTCGCGAACCAACCACAGCACTGCTCTGATGAAGGGTGGGTAGTCGAAGAGTGCCCCAGGGTTTAAATGATGTCACTTTTTTGAGACAGGAGTTTTCGATGTTGTAGGTATTTTCTGACCGATACCAGTGATTGGTGTTGGTGTCAAACAGGAAGACTTCTTTACCCTGATCTATGGCTAATTGCACAGTCCACCCAGTTCCTCCTTCCACTCTTTTTTTGTCTGCACACAGTTTTCCAAAGGCAAAGACGGTATGGGCTTTTCTGGCAATGTGGTAATTGCGCTGCAAGAGGGAGAGAGTGTAAAAGTGAGTTGGAACACGTTTATACAACTTGTGAGCAGCAGCACCTATGGCAGGATCGGCTTGTATCAACACTTCGACAGAAGCAGGTGAAGTGAACTTTGCACGGGGATGATTTGGCGGAACAATCACTTCAATTTGCATTCCATATTCCCTGGCCATTTCCTCTGCTAGGGTGTCTGTTCCGTCTGCACCCCCCGTATACAATACATGTCCATGACCAATAGTCAATTGCATTTCTTCTTCATTAGTCATCATGTTTGGAGGCATTTTACCTGAGTTCTCTCTCTCTCTTCTTCGTCTTTTTTGAGAATGAAGAAACAAGTTAAGAAAACACCGAATTTATGGACAAAATGATCAAGTGAAACAACCAATCAGAAAAACAGCGATTCGACGTGCTGAAGAAGAAAACGCCTCCTAAGGGAGTCCACAAGTATTAAAGGTCCATAGCAGGCGAACGCCCAGTGCTACAACGACATCAAACGAGAGCAGGAGGCACAGTCATCATGTTGAATGAAAACTTGTTATTTTGATTGTCAGACAAGACCTGTGAGTCAAGAAGTAATGACAATTTTTTGTAAACAAATTTTGTGAAAATTTGAATTAAACACTGGTTATTTTTTCAACAACAAACTCTCTCTCTCTCTGTTTTGCCACGTTGTATTGGTGCGTTTCAAACGTTCTTATATTTGTTGTTTTTTAGTGTCACTGTTGGGTGGTTAGAGGAAGGGGGTACCCCACGACACCAGTCACCATAGCAACAGTGTAAAAAAAATTGGAAAAGTACTGCCACGCTCCTTGGAAAGCACGGACCATATTTGGATGGTTAGAAGAGGGGGCACCCATTTGGAATACGCATGCAATGGGTGCTGGGAAAAATAGAGGAGAAAATAGGGGGTGGGGGTACCCCTCCTTCATTACAGGTCAACCAGGTATCTTGGTGGAGCTGACAGGTGTCACGCAACCAATCTTCATGAAGTGGGTGACTCACGTGATGTCTGTCACGTCATAACTTTCATGGGGGCGAGGCCTGTCACGTGGCAATAAATGAAGGGGTAGCCCCCTACCCTTCTTGTCTTTACCCAGGATCTTTTGCGAGGGCGAGTACAAAGGGAAACGATTTCACTTGGAGCTCAATAATAATAATAATAATAATAATAATAATAATAATAATAATAGATCACGTGCCTCTGCTGACCTGTTGGGAATGTATGTTATTAAGCTTTTTTAAATTTTGACCAGCTCCCATGTGGCGGGAATGACCCTATGCTGACCGGTAGGGATTGCAGGCTCATATTTCAGGAAAAGGCGACGTCCATTAAGGTTGCAGGGTCCAGTCTAAAAGAAAAAGACTGCTGGCTGATAGACATTGCAGGCTCAGGCCTTAGGATAAGACCGTTGACTAGGACCAGGTCAGAAAAAAGACGGCAAACCAGCAGGCTAGGCTCTCTGGAGAAATTGGGATCGTGAGCCCTGGCCCAATGGGGAGTACTGCTGGCTAGCTCGATTAGAGAAGACCCCTGCCCGTTAAGGCTTTTGCGGGCTGAGGCTTCAGAGGAAGACTACTGACCAGTCACTAAAGAACAAATTTATGGCGTTTTCTTCCTGCGATTTTTCGCGATACCTTGCAATGCCTTGCAGCATACACAACCACCTCTAACTCTCCTCCTAGGGTGCCCTTATTTGGACGGAAACTAGACCAAGGGAGGTGCCTCACCTCCGGTCTTTGTTGATCCCATACCTCTCTCTGAGGGCACCCTAGGAGGAGGGTTAGAGGTGGTTGTGTATGCTGCAAGGCATTGCAAGGTATCGCGAAAAATCGCAGGAAGAAAACGCCATAAATTTGTTCTTTAGTGACTGGTCAGTAGTCTTCCTCTGAAGCCTCAGCCCGCAAAAGCCTTAACGGGCAGGGGTCTTCTCTAATCGCCGGCAGTCAGCCCATCTGCGCTTCGTATTCTATGCCCAGCGTAAACAAAATGTTGAGATTTAAAACCATAAAGTCTTCCGAATTGCCTAACACATCTTAATCAAAATATCATCCTTTGGGTCGGATGGGTTCAGCGATTTAGCCGAAATTGCCAAACAAATCGGAGTGCCGGTCATTTAGTGTTTTGACAACCTTGACCGGCAATTCTTTCGCAACGCATGGCTCCGTATTCTATGCCCAGCGTAAACAAAAGGTTGAGTTTAAAAACTGTTAAGGTCTTCCGAATCGCTTAACACATCTTAATGAAAATATCATAGTTTAGATCGGATAAATTATTCGATTTTCCTTAATTTGTCAAAAACATAGAACTGCCGGTCATTTAGTGTTTTCAAAACCTTGACCGGCTGCCGGTCATTTAGCCACAGCGCATATTAAAATCTCAATAATCATAAAGTTTCAAAACAACAAGCTACGTCTACGTCTTGTGACCCGTTTTAGATTTCAAATGCACAAATTTTTAACTCGTTCTTAAAAAAATATTTAATTGAAATCACCTCACTGAAAAACCTCAACAAGGCCGAAGAAAACTGCCGACATTTAAAAGAGTTGAAACGTCGTAGGAGATAGAACCGGTGTTGCGTGACGACCAAACATTCAATCAACATTGAAGGCTGATCTATCTTAGAAACAAGAAAGCCCATTGGGCATTTTAACCGGCCATTCTGACCCTCCCCACCCCTAGGTTTCACAAATGTTAGCGCGACTTTTTTTTTTTTAAGAACCGGCGTGACGAAAAGTGTGATTGTGTGACACAATATTTTGACTATAGCGGTACTGGATGACGTAATGTTTAAACTCTGATGACTCAGCTTATCTTTCTTATCGCTTTATTTGTGCTGAAAAACGCAAAATCACTCAAACGTTGAATGTCGATATGAATTCGTCCACAACTGAGAATGCTCACACAGGGACGACGAAGTATTTACTGTTGTGCCTAGACCTTAAATACAAACAGTGAACATAGCAGTAGAATCAAAATATAACGCTTGATAAACACGAGCTCGAGCAGATCGTCAGAGTATGGGGCACGTCAAGATATCTCATGACGTGATGTTTAAATCCAGTTTGCTAACCCGGTAAACAAGTGAGCGGGGACGAAAGTCGCCCACGTCTTTGAAAGCTAACGCGCCTGTCGAGCCGCAATCGATTTCGCGCTCACTCGCCTGTTTTTCTTTTCCTTCACTATCTATCTCTGAACGGAAAGTGAGACTGCTCGTAGCCTTTAGCGAACACCACACGCAAACCACACAAATCCGTCGATAATATTCAGATATTTTCGTTCTTTCAATGCAAAAAGACTCGTAACACCTGCCTTATTAATTAATCTCCTTATTAATGACGATTCCTTCGTATCAACTTCTCGCCTCAAATAAACACTCATTTCTCTCCGTTCACAAGAACTATCATGTACTGATGTGCAATCAACTAATATTGCATCATCATACTAGTACCAATTCCTTCTCTTCCTAGCCCACGCCGGCAAAACGCAACTGTCCTTTTTGTCCGCTGCGAAATACAAGTTAGCCAATCAGAAACCTTACAATCCACTTCGCAACCCCCCCCCCCCCCGCCCCCATAAAACGCCAAGGGAAACTGCCTCTCACGCAAAACGCAACTTTCAAAGCAAATCACATTCACAGAAGCGTGATATGCTCCTGACATTCACAAATCCTTCTGACTCCCACATTTTTACACCCCTCAAAATGTCAATCCCAATAAAAAAAACTCCTGCGCTAAAAAAATTTTCACCATAACCACTAACTAGATCAGACAACACAGTCAATTTCGCATTCAATCCTATTTTCGCATTCATTCCTATCAAAAATAATGTACGCGCAAGAAGTGGCGCAAGAAGTTCTTGCGCCGCAAGAACACGCAAGCCCGCGCAAGAAGTGAAAGTGCTAGGTTTTTGCAGTTTACCCGCAAGAACATTCGAAACGCAAGAAGTTGAAAATCTATCCGCAAGAAGTTACTAATGTTACCGCAAGCCGCAAGAAGGCGCAAGAAGTACTGAGGGTCCAGCCGAAGAAACTTGTAGTGCTCGTGTTAGTGTGAGGTATTGCAAAAGTAATGAGAGCGAATCTCGCGCTCTATTCTCTTTGAAATATCACCGAGCTTTCGAGCGATTTTTCGCCGTGTTGGCGTGTTGGCGCGACAATTCGCCAAGTCAAGCGAAAGTTCACAAGGCTAATAAAAAAATCAAGGAAGCAAATGTTCGAACAACCGAAGTATCGAAGAAAATTCACATCACGAAATGGAATATCCGCCAGCTTTCCGACTGCAAGATAAACACCCGGTAAACATGATCTCCGGCACATGACAAAACATGAACAATTTTTTTAAGCGTGTCTCAGATACAGTGATACGGGTTCAACTCAGAACTGACTCAATTCAGTTTTTTATTCCATCCAAGAAATAGAAACAAAAAGGTCCAAAAGCTATAATTGTGGCAAACTGCGCAAACCCCTCTTCTTTGGCAGGCAAGACAAGACAAGACTTACACATGCAGGAGGTCATGCCATCGCGTGGGTGAAGTCATCAAGAATCCCTGCGTCTTTACCAGTTTAATTTCCCAGCAAAAAAGGGATACTCGAAGAAATAGCATAGACATATGATTTCAACTACACATTCGCCTTTCGACACAGCTTGCTGCCCGGGGCTTGCTGTCTTGACGGCTTAGAGAACTGCTCATGCATTGCGTTACAAAATGTCATTCAAGCAAATCATACCAAATTTGCATACGGCAGATTTGTGTTTACTCAGGTTAGAATTGACGTGCCGAATTTCTTTCAGATCGCGGAGTTTTAGTTTCCTTCAGACTTTTTTGGTTTACTTCGAAGATTTAAAATGTGATATCGACTTCAGCGTAATGAGTGGAACTATTTTTACAAACATAATGTGTTTTTCCAATTAAGACTTCGGGTATTATTTCTTCTCATCTGAGTGACCATGTTCATTTCTCACACGTGTCAGCGCAACTAATTTTTAAAAAGTATTTGTCCGAGTTTAATATGTTGGTGGAAGTACAGCAACACTGAACAGGTGAATGTCGGTTCTTTAATAATGTGACTGATGGACTGTGCTTTGCCATTGTTCCTCATTTAAGTGAAATAAATCGAGCGAAATCTTTCGCGCCGCTAAGCGTACCGCATGTCTGGGACTCCGGGACACATAAACAATAACATACGCGTGCTTCGTTTGAGTCTCGTTTCTCCCTAGCCGTTAAAAGATAACATAGAAGGCGACCAGTGTCAAATTCAGAACCTAGTGAACTCTTTATCAGATAAAAAATTCAAAACCGAAGAAAAAAACTTACAAGGGGCCAAATAAACAACTGATTGCAAGTTACAAAGGCAGCCAATTTCGAACGTGCCTTGCGCTACAAAGTGGTCTCTTTTTTACCTTCTCCGGGTTCCGGGTTTTTAAGATGTTAGCGCAAAGACGTTCTTGCGCTTACTTGCGGTCCAGATATCTTACCACAAAGAAGTTCTTGCGGTTTTAACTTCTAAACGCAAAGACGTTCTTGCGGCTTGCAGTATTCAAGTGCAGGCATCCTGCAAGTAGCCGCAAGAAGTTCTCGGCTTGCGGACGCAAAAAGAAGTTCTTGCGCGTGCATTATTTTTGGGCTGTACTGTACAAAAAACCCCAAACTTAAACAACCCTTCGCCGTTCATATCTTAAATACTGTAAATTAAAAGACAAAAACATGGGAAGGTAACATTCAGAAGACTAACATGCGCATGCGTCTTATATAAGACAGTACCGCTCTTGAGTACCCGTACCACAAGCTTTACAGCACTTTCTTCGTATATTAACCCAACTTGCCTTCAGGAAAAACCGTGTCCATTTTATAAACCGGCGGTCGCCATCATGGCGACGGCCGGTTAACAACTTTCATATACTATATATACCAAGGCTAGAAATATACACTGGGTTGGACTAAATTTGCCCGGTTTAAATGGCTCGGCTTTGTGTTCCAACATGAAAATCAGACGGTGGAACTGATCAAGTACATTATTGCATGAATCTTACCTTCTAGGAACGAAATTTCATTCTTGAAGGGACCTTGAACACTTCACGATGTTTCTTAACGCAGATGAACGTTTGAAACAGAGCAGCCGCGAAACCACGTGTTTATACACGGGAAAGGACAGAAGCCGTAGCGATTCTTCGCTTGCTACGTCAAGTAAGCTAACATCAATTTCCTTCGGAGAAATGTGATGGCAGCTCAATTCTCAAGACAGGACAAACAAAAAGGGTATTGACACTACTTTAATGAGCTGCGATCAAACTTGGACCAAACGGGACCGCGGGCCAAACTGTCGCTTTCGTAGTGGCCTCCGGATTAAAAAACCGCCCTGTTACCCAAGTTTTCTTTCAGGTGGCACATGAGGACTTGCTACACTCTGCCCCTTGCCCAAAATCCTTAATTCCCTACCGTTAAAGTATCCACATGGTCGGGATAGTAGCAAAAATTTTCCGAGTTTAAGGTAGCGGATGTTTCGATTATAAACTGTTGTTTTCTTTCTATTACAACATACTACTTGTTAAAAATCGTTTAGCCTATTGATTCATCAGTCCTTTTCATGGCACTGGCAGATTGATTACAGCAATACAATCGAAAACGCAAACGATCGTTCACACTGAAACGTACTCTTTCGGTACTCTTCTACACTATCAAAACGCTGTCTTTTCAAAGCAACGCATTCTTAAAACGTCTTGTAAAAGGTTCCCTAAACTCTCTGTTTCATCAGCGTTTTTGGAAGGCTGCGCAGGGCTTCCACTCGATGAGTACGCGGAGTGGATCCAGAAATCTTGAACAGGTGGTCACTCAGGCGGAAACTGGTGCTTGACACTTCAAAAAACTAAATTTCAAATCCAAAGAGTGATAACTCAGCCTTAGTAACTTACAGTAAAAACGGCCACGAATTGCGCCCAAATTACACACAAGACACAATAACAACCCCATGTCGAGTCAAGTGAAGTTCATTTCCACATTCATAACTTTATTTTAGCATTTTGATAACGAAAGTGAATTTCCCATACAAACTCTATAAACCGAGAGTCTTGTAACGCAACACACCTGATAGCAAAGGTCGTGTTTCGCAACTCGATCGTCTTCTCTCATCTTGAGCCGTTGGGGCGCCTGTGCTCCACGGTGTTGGCGAAAGCTCATTTCAAATGTTGAGTTTAACTGAAAGGATGACAAGGGTTCAAATAATTTACTTGACAGACCCACTTAAATGAAATTTAACTGAGAAAGTGGAACTTCAGCCAATCATTTTTAATATCTTTCAACTGACAATCACTGAGGCCATGTCGAGTTACGAGGGCCGATTTGCCAAAATTGGGGTAGTTTTCCACGGGCTTTATTTCGAAAACAAAGTCGGTGACGCCCCAATTTTTTTGTATTTCTGACATGGGTAACTGATAACCGTATTTACTCGATTAAACGTCGCCCTCGAATAAACGCTGCACCCAATCAGAAGAATGCGGCGTTTGTTCGAGGATTATAAGAAAAAAAAAATAACAAGAACGGAAAAACTCGGTAATCTACACATGAACGTTGTACATATCACAAGCCAGACAATTATGATTCTATCTCAGCAAAAAAAGCGAGACATTGGAACTTTAAACATGTTTCTGTTTTACATGGTATTTACGAATAATTTACCGTAATTATTACCAGGGATTTAAGAAATATGATTTTGAAATAAAAGCCGCCCTCGATTAAACGCCGCCCTTGAATAAACGCCTCATCGGAAACGCAAAAAATTTATAAACGCCGCGGCGTATGGGTTGTGGAAGATTTTTGCGCGAACGTCCTTAAGACAAGTACAGGTTTAAAGAAGGAGGCGGGGGGAGGGGTGAAGGAGGGACTGGTACCCCCTGGACCTTTCTGTAGATCTGCCACTGGTACGGTATTCACTTTTTTCTCAAAACGTCGTCGAAGGACTCTAATTCGATTTTATAGCCATAAATATACATGCTATTACATCATCTTGTCTTCAAGTACAAGACTCATAAACGCTGTCCCAAAACATAACTTCATAAGCTTGCAGAAGACGAACCGCTCTTCTGATATCTTTGTACTCAATTGTAGCATTTGAAGCCTCTATGACCTTCAAAGCTCCCTCGTCAAGATCACCACCGCCAAAAAACCGCAGGAAAGCCACATCTTCCTCCTTCATGTTGTAATTTTTCTTCAAAGCATCTTCTAGAGCCAAACACATTTGGCCAAACGCGGGGAAATTCACTGCTATAGCGGCTGCAATCTGCGGAGCCTCTCCATAATGAGCCAGACGACAAAGATACGAGGGATATCCCTGGGCCTTGGCTTGGGGCTCGTAACTCTCTAAATCCGAATTAGAAAGCTTCATGGCTTTTGCCATGTTGAGCAGTTTCCCGTGTGCTATCTTTTCTCCCTCGTAAAAGTACTGGAAATACTCGCGGATGACGTCATTGGATTGGAACCTGGATACTAGATGCTCCATGGACCGCGTGTCCGCTCCAATAATGTGGTACTGCTCGCAGAGAAGTGTTTCCACAACCTTGAGCGGGAGGGTCCCGGACTTCGCTACTTGGACGATACGGTGGTTTGCCAATTTCTCGTCCGTCTCAATCGAAAATGGCTCCTTTCGCAGAGATGCAAGAATTTCTTTCGCAGATTTTATGCTCGTCATTTCTGTATTAGCTGTTTCTGTAAAAGGACAGAAAAGTCATAATGAGTGGCCTTGTGCCTTGGCGACTGTTGTGTAGACCATTAAATACCGCTTCTCAGTTTGGCGAAAGAAAACGATGCTAAAATGCATGCTAATTTTACCGATGGTCAAGAATCACGAGAACTAGCGTGGCGTGACAAGCGGGATGACAAGACGGCTAATCAATGCAAATCGAACAAGACTAATATCCAAACGCTAGATGTATTCATTGGCTTTGAATAATATTTTCCCAATTAAAATGGTTTGGCAAAGGGCTCCAGCATGACAAACTGAGACGGTAGCAATTTGACAAATACTAAATGTTGTAACGTCATGTAAGCTGCGTTAATTTTCTCTGTAGAAATCTAATCAGTATTAAGCGTGCGTTTCTTTGGGAGAATCCGAAAACGGATTTGTGATCCCAGATCATATGGATTCTTCGACGCCAAAGAAACGCAAAATCCGAAAAAGGATTATGTTGTCATGACAAGACAGGCTGGAGGCACGCAATATATATCTCAGAACGATATTTCTCTCGTGCTGCCCTAGAATTCAACTACAATGGAATACAAATAATTTATAAACAGGGACAGTACCTGCAGTAGTTCAAGTGAACTCGCTCTTTGCGTTCACAATCAGCAAAATCTAGTCCCTGAATTACAGAAATGGTACACAAATGAAGTTATCCTGACGTGTCAATGCTTCTGTCTGTACTTTTGGAGGAGATTTTTCAAATATACGGAACGGAATAATCACCTGAATTTTCTTTTTCACGATCGAACGTTTTGTCACGCAAGATCGAGAGGAAATGTGGCGAGATCTGTAAATTTGCATGGAAGACCGCTTGACAGATGTACTATTTTCGGATCCATCCCCCAAAGAAACGCACGGATCATGAATCCTAAAAATCCGGATTTAGATTTGATCTGATGTATCCATTCGGAGTATGGATTCTTCAGATCACTAATCCCTGATTAATCCATTTTCGGATTTAGGTAAAGAAACGTAAAATCCGTTTTTGGATACAAGAATCCGGATTTGGATTTTCCCAAAGAAACGCACCCTTAGAGACATCAAGACGAGTTTACTAAAAAAAAAAACGCTATATACGACGGGCGAAAGGCAAATCACTATTTCTGGTAAAAGCAATTCTAAAGGTAAAAACTTCGCCAATACAATAACCTATCCACATGTTCGGGGTAGCATGAAATAGTAGCCTAAAAATGTATTAATACATTAAACGAATGCGTGACCGCGATTTCTCACATCAACAAATTAAATTCATGATTTATTTAAAACTTGGAAGCTACACCCAAACAAATGCAGTGGGCTTGTTCATAAAACCTTTGGTAAAGACGCTGAAATTGATTGCAACGAGGGAAAACCTTATATCCTTCACTTCTTCTCTGAGTAACGAGTTTAAAATTGCATGATGCGCAGAATCTGTATAATTAGCCTTGGGGTATATAATTGTTGTTTCTATAATTGCTTAGCATTCAACTGAATATTTAGGCGTCAAGCGACACTGGTCCTCATAAGACGTTTCAACTTTTGACGGTCGGCAGCGGACAGGTATATTTTACAGGTCACTGTGTTGCTGACATATAGATCAGTATTTAGGCTAAGGGACGCTGTTTAGCTTCTTTATCTATCGGAGACACAGTGACCTGTATGGGTGACCCGTAGAATGTGACCTGTAAAAGAAACCTGCCGATCAGCAGCTCACTCCTTCACGTTTTCTTCGGCCTTGCCTGGATTTTTCATTGAGTTGATCTCTGCAATCCTGCAGAAGGTCAGCTCAATTAAATGTTTTTAAAAAACTTATTAAAAAAGAATTGTGCATTTGAAATGTAAAACGGGTCACACGACGTACCTTGTTGTTTTGGAGCTCTTTGATTGTATTTGTACACTGGGTTGGATTAATTTACTTGGTTTAAATGGCTAGGCTTTGTGTTCCAACATGAAAATTCAGACGGTGGTGCTAAACAAGTACAGTACTGCATGAATCTTATTTGCTAGGGACGAATTTTTATACTTCAACACTTCACAGTGCTTCTTAACGCAGATGGACGTTTGAGACACAGCAGCGTCGATACCAGGTGTTTATAAAGAACATAGCAATGAGAGACACGCAGCACGTTGATTCTCCGCTTTCTAGGTCATGTAAGCTGACATCAACTTCCTTCGAAGAAATCTGATGACGACTTAATTCTCCAAACAAGACAAACAAAACAGGCTATTGGCACTTCTTTAATAACCTGTAATCAAACGCAAAGCCGGGAAAAAACGGGACTGGGGGCCTAACTCTCCCTCTCGTAGTGGCCCCCAGTTTGAAAAACCGACCTGTTACCCAAGTCGGTTGTTCGTTTAAGTGGCACATAAGGACTTGTTACACTCTGCCACCCACCTCCCTTCCCCCACTCTTCCTCAAGTTTCCTCTCCCTCGTTATCATTTGTTCCGTCTCGCCTCTTTGGTGTGCATGTTGATATAGTCCTGCAGTTGTTCCCTGTTACAGCCAAGTTCAAAGGGTGGTATTCTCTAAGAGTGAAGCTAAACTGGAGACCACACGACAACATTTCCACAAGGCACTACTCCATTCAATATCACATGTACTCATAGCAAACATGGTACTGCACGCCTCGTGGTAGTGACAACATGTGCGACAAGTTTGAGTGTGTGGAGTAGTTGTTTAAATGCTATTCGGATGCTTTAAGAGGGCTTTGACCTACGGTAAACCACTGGACAATTTCTTGTTAAGTCGCAAAGTAGAGTTGCATTCCAGGAAGCTTGGTTGAATTCTAGGTAGTTATCATCGAGGGTGATTAAGTCCGCCAGTTCTTCTCTGAGTAACGAGATTAAAAATTTCGCCTAACTCGTCTACAGAGTTCAACAGAATTACGTGATGAATTCTATCGTCGAGGCTGGCATAATTTTAAATAAACTGTTACACTGGGGAATTTTCTTTCATTTTGTGGTAAAATAGATTCTAAAAGTTCCAAGAATGATCAAACACACATATATATAAGTAAACGACCGTAAAAAGCAGGAAGATAGAAACGAAAATCGATTGCAAATCAGTAACCTTCGGACGTCTTCACCTTCTCAGACTCTTCGCACTCTCACGTGATGCAAATTTCCCGCCAACAGTCGCGTAAAGTGTCACAAAATATGGCGCGTTATCAGGGTCAAAATTAAATGTACAAACGTTTTCCAGTTTGAATTTCGAAACAAATCTTTTTGCGTACAATTACTTTCTAATTGCAGCTCTTTTCTAGTGTGAATTTCAAAACAAGTCTTTTTCCTTACAATTACTTTCTAATTGCAGCTCTTGTTGCATGCTTAATTGTGAATGTAGTTTATCTTGGCATTACCTGCTAAAAAGTACTTCTTTTTGCGCGTTTGTTGAGGTGAATAGAGTATCACTACATTAAGAATTACTTGTGAAATGTTTGTCTGTGATGTTTGCGAGCCACCCTACGATAGTCGCCTTGCACGCAAATTCATTTTGTAAATATCTAAACTCTTAGTACTCCTCATTCTCTTGATAAGGCTCTGTTTGCAGTGCATCACTGGCGCCGTACGTCTTGCTCTGGTGCGATCGAAATCACGCTGACTTTGCCGATTTCCGGTTTATCAACATGCAATTACTTTTGAAAAAAGTCTTCCTTGACAAATTTTCTGCGAAAAGTCTTCCTCGACAAATTTTCTGCGAAAAATCAACCAGGCGTTCCAACAGACAGACCACGTGGTTTGAGAAAGTCACGTGATTCAAACGCTCGCATGATGCGCTTCAATCCTAAATTGTCACACAATTTTGTCACACCATTTAGAGATTTCCTCGTGTTGTGCTGTTTTTCCCTTCTTTGTTTTGATTTCGCTAATGGCTCCAAACGTGTTGTGCGAGTGCGCTCAACGTCTGGTAGACGGCAGATTTTATCAGAAACACAAACTGAATTGCCAAATAAATTGTTAACTTAATACGTCCTGTTGACGCGCTGATCAAATCCTTCCACACAAGGGCGCGATAGACCGCCCCCGACGAGATCTCGCCGGCTCAAAAGGAAAATAGAAAAATCGGAACAATCAGTCTTGAGGCTGAAAGAAAACATGGACAGGGGCACATGCCCAAAAGACTTACGCTACGACGCAAAAGCGAACATTTACCCCGACGAAGAGTTTAAATCTGACATAAAAGCGATCAGAAAAGAAGCCGAACAGACGTTCTCACACTATCGCCGTATCGAACGCAACCAGGACAAGTTGCGCAGAGGCAAATCGTGTAAACCTAAAAGAGACAAACACTCAAATCGGGCAAGTTTAACAGCACGCCCCCGGTCTAGCACATGTACGACCGGCTTTCCAGAAAGTGTACAAACTGTTGCCGCTAATCTAGAGACACGACTACAAGAAGTCAATGTAATGATGAGAAAACTTGAAGAAATGAACAATAAAACTGTTGACGCTTATTCCTGTCTGCTCTCTGAGTGCGTAAACTAGCAAGCAAAGGAGGATATAATAGAAAAGCGCAAAGTTAAGAACAAAAGACAAAAAGAAATAAAGAAAAAAACCATAAAGATACAACAGCTAAAAAACAGAATTTAACACTGTTAACAGACTTCAAAGATTTTGCTAGGAGAATGCGGCTCCAGTACATATATCACGGCGAAGATAATGACATCCACCCCTTCTATGTCAATTCTAACTGGGAACCGCCAGTTCAACAGTCAGTTCAACAGTCAGTTCAACAGTCAGTCAGTCAATCAGTCAGTCAGTCAGTCAGTCAGTCAGTTCAACAGTCAGTTGCTTTAGAGAGCTACATGTAACTGGAAGAAATTAAAATGCAACTTGCGCAAACACCGATAACCAAACCGAAACAACTTTACCAGTATTTTTGCGGTAACAATAATGAAATTTCCTACACGTAAACGACGTTAATGATTTCTGAAGACGATAAAGAGTGTGCATAACATGAAAATGCCAAAACAATACTGTATTTCATTTCACACATTTTCCGCACTAATGAAGCAACGATTGCCTAAAATGAAAATTATTTCACGAAAATGAAATTCTACAAATGTTATTGAAATTTTCTAAATGAAAATTTATCTTTAGGCACTGCTGGGTGATTTTGCGTTACAAAAGAGCAAGATTTTCTTGCTTTGTTTTTGTTTTTGTCGGAGGGCTTGATTTCTGTCTCCAAAAGTAACTTCTGAGAGGGTTGTCTGAATACAGTTCTCTGGGTGTCCTCTCAAGGAGATGTGTTTTGAGTTTGTGATACTCTCTTCAAATAATGTTTCAGAAGAGTTAGTTCTAAGTAGTCTTAGAGCCTCTCCTTTGATGAATCTTCTTTTTACTCCTGATGGATGGCAGGTTGAAAAATGGGTGTACTGAGGTGTTTCGGTGGGCTTAAAGTGGGTGCGTATATCTAGCACCAACTCAGTTTTAAACCGTTCGCCTTTGTAAACAGTCCAAGAAGTTTGTTTCTGTTTCGGATACTTCAGCCGTAAACTTGATAGCTTGATGGTGCTTGTTAGCTTGTTCAATGAACTGTGTGATCTCTTCTCTTGTGGTGTTCTAGAGGGAGCAGATGTCGTCAATGAATCTTTTCCAGGCGAGCGGTTTTAAAGCGCTTTGATTTAAGATATCTGTTTCTACCTTAGCCATGAAAATATTTGCGAAAGCCGACATTTCATAAAACAGCAACCATTGCTTAACGACATTTTCAAGGAACCGCCCCTAACATCGTCCAAAAGAGGGCGTTCCCTTAAGATATACTGGCGAGAGCACTAGAAAGCCTAAAACACGCGCGTAGGAGTCACGCAGGCCCGTCACTGTTAAGTTTAATACTTTTAAGCCATTTTAAAAGGCTAACACAAGCCCGTGGGAGTCGAGCAGGCCCGTTACTCTTTTTTTAAAAGAACTGTCCCCCACCCCCTCACCCTTCATAGATCTAGAAGAGTTTCCGTTCCTTCGGGAGCCCAATCTATACCATGCGACCACGAATACGCTGGTTTTTTCGGACGCCATCTCGTGAAGCACTGGGAATATCGCGCATGCTCGATAAAAATTATTTCCAGTCCTTCCAAAATAATCACCGAGAAACGGTCGAGAATCCATTCAAATTCGGGCAAGGCACTCCAAACAGGCGGGCCGAGACTACCTATTTCAGGAGTGCTCGGCCCGCCTGGATTTTTTGGCACCCGTGCCCATAAATATGCATTTACACGACACAATTCAGGAGTGCCGTGCCGTAAATTAGCGGCCTGCGTGCCAAAATTTAGGGATGCCGTGTCCAAAACGCTTGTCTTGTAAATCGGGTTACAGACTTCCAACCCACCAAGAGTACCCGTTTCCTACTCTCTCACAAAGATTCACAAACCAACACCTGTTGGTCGGCCTATTGTGGCAGGAAATGACAGACCCACCGAACGACTATCAGCATTTGTTGACAGCATACTTCAGTCTATAGCTAAGTCACAAAAGTCACATCTTAAGGACACGACTGACTTTGTATATTTCATAGAAAGGACAACCCTTCCAGAGGGCACATTTCTAGTCTCTCTAGACGTTACCAGCCTATACACCAATATCCCACAAGAAGAAGGAATAAACACAGTATGCAGAGAATACGAGAACTTCTACGGGGACAACACCCCCATCCACACCCAATCCCTCAGAGAAATTCTAAGGCTTATCCTTCAAGAAAATTCATTTGATTCAACGATAAGAACTATCTCCAAATACACGGAACCGCAATGGGCACAAAGATGGCAGTCGCTTTCGCAAACATCTTTATGTCTTCGGTTGAGACGGAAATAATTAGCCAAAGCAATACTCAACCACTTGAGTGGAAAAGATACATTGACCACACGGAGAAATCTCTAATAGTCCAGTCCGTTAGCGTCGAAATTTACGAAAATCGTGACAAATCGCGTAAAAGCACCAAATTTGGCATACATGTCCTTGAGGACATATAAAACAAATTTAGAAGGGGTGCCACGTGATCTGAGTATCCGGGGGGCCACAGCACTCAAATTAATTTTCATTCACGGTCACAGGACTCCCACGCTCATGAACAGATCGCTCACTGGCAAACTGAAAAGGATTTCATGGGCTTCTTTAACTGGCCTTGTCAGCGAACGACAGAAAATGACAACAAATAACCGTTTAAGCTTACTGAGTCACATATCCTTGTATTTTCCGCTCCCTTTTCGCTTGCCTGGGTTCCCTGTGGTCAAATAGACTTAACAAACTGAATCGTTACACTTCCGATAGCTGTTAAGGAAACGAATAATTATTAGTTCGAATTAGTCGACAAACAGTCCCAAATCAGCAGCTCAAATTGCAAAGGAAACCGTTGCCTGCTACAGCTATTCAAACATTACTTGTTTTGGGTTATTTTCGTCATACGTTCAGGAACATGTACGCCGACCCATTTAGGAGAAGGATAACTGAAAGAACTGACTTCCGTTGTTAATTGTTTTGAATTACGTTTCTTTACAGCCTCTCCCCCATTAAGTTCCTCTAGACAATAAAGGCAAGTCGGGTTGACGAGAAATCTAGAACTTCTGTCAGATGTTTTAAGTGTACTGTTGAGAAAAACATATCGCGAGAGACATTTTAAGGTCACTGACATATCTGCCTTTACTTTGAACGTCAGTTTAATTCACAGTGCAATGACTGAAGAAACAAAATTGTAACGAACATTAATATATGAAATAAACATATATTTGAATTGCGGATAATGAGTTGAAAAGAAGAAACCTGAAAGAATTCAGGCTTGAACGGGAATCGAACCCATGACCTCTGCGATACCGGTGCAGCGCTCTAGGGCGCTATGATTATTTCATATATTAATGTTCATCTCTCCATCTACGGGATAAATACACTCAATTGACCAGCTCCCAGTTGGCTTGATAGCTCAGTTGGTTAGAGCGCTGCACCGGTATCGCAGAGGTTATGGGTTCGATTTCCGTTCAAGCCTGAACTTTTTCAGTTTTCTTCTTTTCAACTGCTTAAGTTGAAACACCTTCACTGCGATGATCTTCATATAATTCTGAAATTGGTAACGTTCAGTTCAATATGCCATGAGTCGGATGTCACCAGCGAGTACCATAAGAAACACGCACGCTTGCTAAGCTCTCTTTCACGGTAGTCAACCAGCTCCAACGATTAGGCACCACTTTTTCCAGCATCGTACGTTTTTCTTTCTTTTTTGTCTTGCAGTTCTTAATTCAGTACACCGCATCGGGTACTTAATAATAATAACAGTTTTTAAAAATAACAGTTTTTATGCACGCATTTCGCAGAGCCTCAATGCGTTTACAAGATAAAAATATTAAAACCTAAATTACAACCTTCAAAAATATCGATAAAAAAGTGCTTGACTACTAATAACAATGGATAAAATATAAAAAAGCCAACTACTCAATTACAATGGATAAAATACAAAAATCGGTGAACTAGCTAAAAATAAATTCATTTTAAAAAATATGTCTTTAAAAGCCTTTTAAAAGCAGAGACTGACTGTGCATTCCTTATCATTAGAGGTAGCGTGTTCCAAAGTCTCGGCGCGGCGATCGAAAAGGCCCGATCGCTGTATGTTGAAGTGGTCGATCTAGGAACTGTGAGCAAGCCTTGCGAAGTCGAACGTAAACTGCGTGACGGTACATAATGATTCATTCACAAGATCTTCAAAGTAAGATGGAGCATATCCATTCACAGTCTTATTCGTAAGCAGCAAGATCATAAACGAAATGCGTTCGCTAACGGGGAGCCAGTGTAGTTGTTGTTTTCTAGAGATTTCAGCTATCCTGCAGGAATTGATGAAAGAAATCGCTTCATCCGATTTACAATAATGTGAACGCGAAAAGAATTGTTTATGATTCGTTTGTTAGCAACAGCTAAAAATTTCAATCAATTATTTCTCGAAAACACTCTCATAAAAAATGTTTAAAATCGGTACAACTGAAGACAATTATATGAACTACAAGTCCTATAAATAGCTTTAAAAACAAATCTCTGGATTTCTTACAAGTTAAGGAAAAGTAAAAATAGCAATGACGTCACCGTATTGCTATGGCTACGTCGATCTCGAAAAAACCCACTATTTTCAAACTTCAATCTATACCCTACAAATAGGTGTAACTCGATTTCCTGTTCTGTTTGAGGCATCTTTGTATTTCCTGTTCAAAAAGAGTAGGTATGGTTAGTGAAAAACCGGGTCGAGCCACCTTAAAAAGCTCGGTAACAATCTTAGAAACCAGAAAATGATATTTCAAGTATTTTGCTAAAAGTTTCCCTTTGGGTGCCCTAAGAAAAGACGCGAACGTTCGCCTGAAAAACGCGTAAAACATTAACACGCTAAATTACTTGCGACTATTAGATTCCGAATACAACGCATAAACAGAGAGCGAAAAGGCCTAGACACGGGGACGAGCCAAACCTCTCGCCCTAGAGTAGCGAGGGACGTAAATAATTACCGTCCTAGAGTTTCAGTTTTGGTCTTTTGAATAACGCGTAGATCAGAGGGGATGGTTATTGTAATAGACCAGAATCTTCTCTGACAACATGACGTGTTCTTCAAGACTAACGTGAAAAACGCTATTGCCTCGTTATTTTATTTTTACCATCACATGTATTTGTTTTTCCTCTGAATCTAGCTAGCAGCCTTAGCAGTTCACACCTATAACCGCCTACAGAACAGGCGTTTTTAATTAATGCCTGTCATGCGCGCAGGCTCCTATTTACACCAGAGAGAATGACAGATTAACCCATAAAAATCCCCTTCTCCAGTTTGGTGAAAAAATTCTGAAGTTCGCCAGGTCATTCTAACTAACTGATGCCTTTTGATGTTTTTGTTGTCGTGCTTTGTCGGCCTTTATCTCTTATAACGATCGATCTCGAGATCTACAGTATGCATGGCTGAGTGATCACAAATTGAATTATTGAACGTGTTGGTTTATTTGTAATATTTTTTTAATTAGAAAAAAAATTCTCTCTCAGATATGTCTTTGTCAAAAGAAAGCTTGAACTAAGACTTAGATAAGGTGCTTAACCCGTTTGGGATGAGCTTTATTTTCCATTAGTCCGGCTTATGTTTGTTGTCCGACAGTCATGGCCAGTAAGCTAATTAACCACAGGATACCCAGGGTCATGAGCAGATCTCTTGGTAGACAAATGTACATACAGTATGTGGAGTTGGTGAGGCAGGTAACTCTAATGACTGTTTATTTTCATTTGTTCCGTTTGCTGATGAAATCAGTTAAAAAGTTCCCTACAATAATTCTATTTTGCTATTAGTGATTTGTTAGTGAGCCTGGTTGTCCTGTGACCAAGATATTAACAATAGATTTGCGTTCCACGGCCCCCCGGATGCTCGGATCTCGTGGCACCCCTTCTCAATTTGTTTTATATGGTCTCAAGAATATGTGTGCCAAATTTGATGCTTTTACGCGATTTGTCACGATGTTTCCCCTAACGGACCGGACTATAAATGGTGTGACAAAATTGTGTGACAATTTAGGATTGAAGCGCATCATAGGAGAGTGAATCACGTGACTTCCTCAAACCACGTGGTCTGTCTGTTGGAACGCCTGGTTGATTTTTCGCAGAAAATTTGTCGAGGAAGACTTTTCGCAGAAAATTTGTCAAAAGTAATTGCATGTTGATAAACTGGAAATCGGCAAAGTCAGCGTGATTTCGATCGCACCAGAGCAAGACGTACGGCGCCAGTGATGCACTGCAAACAGAGCCTTATCAGGAGAATGTGTACTAAGAGTTTAGATATTTACAAAATGAATTTGCGTGCAAGGCGACTATCGTAGGGTGGCTTGCAAACATCACACAGACAAACATTTCACAAGTAATTTTTAATGTAGTGATACTCTATTCACCTCAACAAACGCGCAAAAAGAAGTACTTTTTAGCAGGTAATGCCAAGATAAACTACATTCACAATTAAGCATGCAACAAGAGCGGCAATTAGAAAGTAATTGTAAGGAAAAAGACTTGTTTTGAAATTCACACTAGAAAAGAGCTGCAATTAGAAAGTAATTGTACGCAAAAAGATTTGTTTCGAAATTCAAACTGGAAAACGTTTGTACATTTAATTTTGACCCTGATAACGCGCCATAACAAAACACCATGACAAGCCTCAACCCTTGTTATATCCTGAAGCAGCTACAGATGTAAAAGCGCTTCCTAATTCTTGCTGGGCAAAACGAAAGATAAATGATTTGACAAACGCAGATCCTTTTTTCTTGATAAAAGTTTTACAAAAATTGTAGCGAGAAAATTTTGATTGTCAAACAGTTGTTAATACTTAACCAGAAATGAATGTGTTATCACGAATTCCCTCTCCCAACACAAAATTTCAAGGGCAAAGTAAACCAAGGGATCAGTTTCGAAACGAAAGTCTTTCAAATCGCTTAACACATCTTAATCAAAATATCATAGTTTACGTTGGATAATTTGGTCGATTTTCCTGAATTTGTCAAAAAATATAAAGCTGCCAAACTGCCGGTCATTTAGTGTTTTGACAATGTTGACCGGCAGCAATGTGTGGAGTTTCGCAACTCACGATCATTGCTTCGTATTCTATGCCCAGCGTAAACTAAAGGTTGAGTTTAAAAACTATTAGGGTCTTCCGAATCGTTTAACACATCTTAATCAAACTATCATCCTTTGGATCGGATGGGTTCGTCGATTTAGCCGAAATTGCCAAACTAATCGGACTCCCAGTCATTTAGTGTTTTGAAAACCTTGACCGGCAGTCAGCCCATCTGCGCTTCGTATTCTATGCCCAGCGTAAACAAAATGTTGAGATTTAAAACCATAAAAGTCTTCCGAATTGCCTAACACATCTTAATCAAAATATCATCCTTTGGGTCGGATGGGGTCAGCGATTTAGCCGAAATTGCCAAACAAATCGGACTGCCGGTCATTTAGTGTTTTGACGACCTTGACCGGCAATTGTTTCGCAACTCATGGCTCCGTATTCTATGCCCAGCGCAAACAAAAGGTTGAGTTTAAAAACTATTAAGGTCTTCCGAATCGCTTAACACATCTTAATCAAAATATCATAGTTTAGATCGGATAAATTATTCGATTTTCCTACATTTGTCAAAAACATAGAACTGCCGGTCATTTAGTGTTCTCAAAACCTTGACCGGCTGCCGGTCATTTAGCCACAGCGCAAATTAAAATCTCAATAATCATAAAGTTTCAAAACAACAAGCTACGTCGACGTCTTGTGACCCGTTTTAGATTTCAAATGCACAAATTTTTAACTCGTTGTTAAAAAAATATTTCATTGAAATGACCTGTACAGGACTGGCAGAAATCACCTCACTGAAAAACCTCAACAAGGCCGAAGAAAACTGCCGACATTTAAAAGAGTTGAAACGTCGTAGGAGATAGAACCGGTGTTGCGTGACGACCAAACATTCAATCAACATTGAAGGCTGATCTATCTTAGAAACAACTTTCATATACTATATATACCAAGGCTAGAAATATACACTGGGTTGGACTAAATTTGCCCGGTTTAAATGGCTCGGCTTTGTGTTCAAACATGAAAATCAGACGGTGGAACTGATCAAGTACATTATTGCATGAATCTTACCTTTTAGGGACGAAATTTTATTCTTGAAGGGACCTTGAACACTTCACGATGTTTCTTAACGCAGATGAATGTTTGAAACAGAGCAGCCGCGAAACCACGTGTTTATACACGGGAAAGGACAGAAGCCGTAGCGATTCTTTGCTTGCTACGTCAAGTAAGCTAACATCAATTTCCTTCCGAGAAATGTGATGACAGCTCAATTCTCAAGACAGGACAAACAAAAAGGGTATTGACACTACTTTAATGAGCTGCGATCAAACTTGGACCAAACGGGACCGCGGGCCAAACTGTCGCTTTCGTTGTGGCCTCCGAATTGAAAAACCGCCCTGTTACCCAAGTTTTCTTTCAGGTGGCACATGAGGACTTGCTCCACTCTGCCCCTTGCCCAAAATCCTTAATTCCCTACCGTTAAAGTATCCACATGGTCGGGATAGTAGCAATACAATCGAAAACGCAAATGATCGTTCACACTGAAACGTACTCTTTCGGTACTCTTCTACACTATCAAAACGCTGTCTTTTCAAAGCAACGCATTCTTAAAACGTCTTGTAAAAGGTTCTCTAAAGTCTCTGTTTCATCAGCGTTTTTGGGCTTCCAAGCAGGGCTTCCACTCGATGAGTACGCGGAGTGGATCCAGGTGTATTTTACAGGTATATTTTACAGGTCGCTGTGTTGCTGACATATAGATATTTAGGGCTAAGGGACACTGTTTAGCTTCTTTATCTATCGGAGACACAGTGACCTGTATGGGTGACCCGTGCAATGTGACCTGTAAAAGAAACTTGCCGATCAGCAGCTCACTCCTTCACGTTTTCTTCGGCCTTGCCTGGATTTTTCAGTGAGTTGATCTCTGCGATCCTGCAGAAGGTCAGTTCAATTAAATGTTTTTAAAAACCGTATTAAAAAAGCATTATGCATTTGAAATGTAAAACGGGTCACACGACGTACCTTGTTGTTTTAGAGCTCTTTGATTGTATTTGTACACTGGGTTGGATTAATTTACTTGGTTAAAATGGCTCGGCTTAGTGTTCCAACATGAAAATTCAGACGGTGGTACTAAACAAGTACAGTACTGCATGAATCTTACCTGCTGGGGACAAATTTTTGTACTTCAACACTTCACAGTGCTTCTTAACGCAGATGGACGTTTGAAACACAGCAGCCTCGATACCAGGTGTTTATAAAGAAGATAGCAAGGAGAGACACGCAACACGTTGATTCTCCGCTTTCTACGTCATGTAAACTGACACCAACTTCCTTCGAAGAAATCTGATGACGACTAAATTCTCCAAACAAGACAAACAAAACAGGCTATATTGACACTTTTTTAATAACCTGTAATCAAACGCAAAGCCGGCAAAAAACGGAACTGGGGGTCAAACTCTCCCTCTCGTAGTGGCCCCCCAGTTTGAAAAACCGACCTGTTACCCAAGTTGGTTGTTCGTTCAAGTGGCACATAAGGACTTGTTACACTCTGCCACCCACCTCCCTTCCCCCACTCTTCCTCAAGTTTCCTCTCCCTGGTTATCATTTGTCCCGTCTCGCCTCTTTGGTGTGTATGTTGATACAGTCCTGCAGTTGTTCCCTGTTACAGCCAAGTTCAAAGGGTGGTATTCTCTAGGAGCGAAGCTAAACTGGAGACCACACGACAACATTTCCACGAGGCACTACTCTATTCAATATCACATGTACTCATAGCAAACATGGTACTGCACGCCTCGTGGCAGTGACAACATGTGCGACAAGTTTGAGTGTGTGGAGCATGGAGCAGTTGCTTAAATGCTATATTCGGATGCTTTAAGAAGGCTTTGACCTACGGTAAACCACTGGACAATTTCTTGTTAAGTCGCAAGGTAGAGTTGCATTCCAGGAAGCTTGGTTGAATTCTATGTAGTTATCATCGGGGGGTGATTAAGTCCGTCAGTTCTTCTCTGAGTAACGAGATTAAAAGTTTCACCTAACTCGTCTACAGAGTTCAACAGAATTGCGTGATGAATTCTATTGTCGAGGCTGGCATAATTTGGGGAATTTTCTTTCATTTTGTGGTAAAATAGATTCTAAAAGTTCCAAGAATGATTAAACACACATTTTGCTGATATTTTTCTTTAATTTCTTATTCGAGACATACTATTAAAAGAAGCTAAGCGATTAAATGTTCATAACTATCGAAAGCAATCTGTTCTCTTTACGTTTGTCGTGCAGAGTTGGCCTGTCTATAAGTTATTTTGGCCGCACGTCGGCAAGCATCATTTACGAGCGCACGCGAAAGGACGTCCTCAGCCTGAGTTAAAAAGAACAAAAACAAAATTACTGTATTCCCAGCTTTGCAGTTTAATATTAAGGCAGCCAGCTGTCCCACCAACTGGGATGGCTTGGATACCAACTAAGGCGTTATAAGGGTGACGTGGTAGCTCAATTCGCCCTCTGGACCTCGATCTGACCATGGTAAAAAACGGAGGGAAAGAGAAAAGTGTCTAAGATCACAGAACTAGAGTGTACAGCCAAGACTTCCCAAGAAGCCCCTCACAGCATCGTCCGAACAGTCAAGTTGGCAAGTTCACATATCCCTTCTGACCTTTTCTCTACCTAGCGGTACGGTTCCACGGTTTGAATGAACGCTGGTCAAAGGAAGGTAGGCTCAAGGAATGAGGTTATAGGCACCACGAGTGCATGAACCTTACCCACAGCATAAAGTTTTCCACTCTTTAAACGTCCTTTGCTGGGTAATTAAAATATTTTTTGACATTCAGCGAAAATGAAAATAGCAAAAAAATTATAAAATAATCTGTATGCTCGTCAGTGATGTCAAATACTTATTGTGTGGCTTTCTCACCTCATGAATGGAACTGAACATGTGGTCTTCTGCCCACTCATCACACAACAACGACAGGATACTGTCAGTTAACGGCACCTTTTGAAAAGCTTCTTGAAAATCTGTTCAGAGAATAATGTTGGGTGCAATTTTAAAAGAACACAAGTGAAATGCTTCTCGCACTTCTCGGACCTCGAGGATTTGCATGTGCTCAAACTAGCTTGGAACCTGAGGACATTGCACCCCTTGACGTAAGGCGTGTGTATTATGGCGGTGCTGGCCGTCAATAAACTCGTTTTGACCAGCAAAAGTGCGCATATGTTTTTAAATATAAAACAGGTTCACTTGTCATGAACATGATTTGTAAAAGGTTTTGATGAGTTTATATCTAAAGACGTCAAAACACCTGAAATGCTTTAACCTACTTTGGCTAAAATCTATCCGATTATTTCACTATTGGGTGTCTACTCTTTGTATATCTGAATTGTCTGAATAAACACTCTCATTGAATATGACTTCAGTGCTGGATTGAGGCAGGTGTTTATTAGTTTCGATACTACGAAAAGTGAGAAACATTCGTGACGGCCGCTTAAAACCGGAAATTTTACAACCAAGGCCAAGGTATTATAGGTACTGTTTAGTAATGTCACTATCGTCCAACAGTTTCTTTGTAATTTTGTTAGAGCACTGGCTTCATTAGAAACGACAAATTTAAATTATACTCAGCATAGGGCTCACCTATTCGCGTTAAGTTACTGTTGCTTTTAGCGTATTCCATGGCCGTGTTCAATCTTCCTTGTCTGAGGAAACATTTTAAAACCTACCAAGCAAGAAAAGTCATGCTCACACTCAAGAAATATTAACACCAGTTACGAAGAAGAGAGGCCAATGTTGCGACAAATCAAGGTGACGTTAGACTGGTACAATCCCGTTGAAAACAGGAAACAAATACAGTATATTAATCTCATAACCATTATCATTACCACTACCAGTGCCATTACCATTACTTTATTTGTCGTTAAATAACTGTTACTCTCGATGTAGTTACATCTGGTCCCCCATTAGACTATTCAACATAAGGTCGAATTTTGAAATCACACAAGTAATAAGTATACATCTCCATAGCGATGTTATTTTTATGCTCCGTTAGAAACAACAAGAATTACCTCTTTATAAGCACCAACACTTGCGAATACAGCTTCGGCAAGTTTAATAAGGCCACATGAACAACTGGAACGAAAGGAACACCAAAGCAAAAATCAACTGATTAAGAGAAAAGAAGGCTAGAAATCTCCCGCCTCACGGAGACCTCGGAAAATTGTGATCATCCTGTTGAAACAAACAGGTGCCAAGGTCCCAGTGATAGTCTTAATGCAGAATAAAATTTACTGTATAACGAACATCTTTATTTCAATGAAAAAATGAACCTACTTGAGGAATTCTTGAGGAATGAATGGACGAACGAACAAACGAACCAATGAGTAAACGAATTATTTCAGGAGCATTATTTCTGTCATGTATTCGTTTTTACCAAAGTCGTTATTTCACTTCACTTAATTTTATGAATGCCATATTCTGCAGTCGTAACGATTTCCGTTGCAGCGATCAGTGGTTTGAAAATAAACGCCTACAGATCGTTCCATCGTTAAGGATTATACTTTATTCGCTTAAAAGCTTGCAGCCAAAGGCTGAATTATATTAAGAGTTACAAAAGCTAAAAAAGGGGAAAAGTCTAAAATTATAAAACTATGTATTGTCACTGTATTAAAATTAAAATAAAAACTACTCTAAATCGAATTATGGACTATGGTTATACTGCCGGCTGCAGGGCAAAACGCCCGGCCGCTCCAAAACACTTCCTAAAACAGTGGCTACTCGGCCACGTGGATGGCTCTATAAAATAGTGCATGCCTACGCCTTCTAAAACTTTTTTTTCCAATTAAATCCACCACTCAAAATTACCATGCAAAGTTTAGGCTGTTCCAGGCATTAAGACAAAAGCCAATAGAGAAACGAGTGCAAAAAACGCATAGGGGCTGAGAAGAGCGGGATCTCCCTTCTAATTGTTTCCCGCCACCGCCCCCTTTTCTTCCAGATTCAGCAAGTCCCCAGTCACTATTTAAGCAACAGAGTTCTTCTGTCGAAGGCCCTATTGTCTGATAGGTTGCCCGAGAAAATTTCATGTTCATGCTTATATGAAGTTTAAATATTAAATTTCCGAGGGAATCTATCACACATAGGGCCTGAGACAGAAGGACTCCATTGTTTTTATTGTACAACGCTAAATTTTGAGCGAAAACTGCCAAAATATCGGGCACAATGCGCAGATAGGCGCCCGCTGAGAGACACTATCGCGTGACGTGATCGGTTTCGACCAAAGGGAGAACGCCAAAATTTAGCGTTGTACTATAATGTTTGAGAGCCTTGGAACAGGCCATGCCCAGTTAAGGTGTTTCGATACAGTTTTTATGGGACCATACCTCACTTTTAAAATCGGCTCTTAGCCAGTCTTTATCTTGTCGGATCAACGTGAAATTTGCAGAACGTTTTGGTTTTGGATTGAACTTTAGCGCGGTTTACATTTTGTGAAAATCGATATTTCCATGACAACGATAAACAAAAAATCTCGAAAACACTAAAATTGAAATTTTGCGCGATCCAGACTTCGCTTTGAAAAGCAAACACCAACATCCTAGACTGTGGTGTATGGCAAACAAAATATACAAGAACAAAAAAAATCTGTATGTTTGTTTCGAAGTAAATCGCAAAAACATTTTCAACCTTAGTTTTTGCATAGTAATAGTAAATGCACCGAAAAATAATCAATGCTTTGATGAAATGGCTCGAGAGTACTTTCAAAATGTGTCTTTTACTTACTATTTTACGCCTACAAAGCTTTGTTGGAACTAGTGTTCGCGATCTCGAGAACAAATTGTTTTTCTAAGATCATTCGTGTAATAATTTTGTGGTAATTTTTGAAATTGAGCGCTTTTGCGAAAATCTTAAGAACGGCTCGATGGATTTTTTTAAAACATTAAACACGCCTGCTTGACAATGTGACCAATTTTAGTATCGAGTCTTATTAACATTGATTCACTGGAACACTTTTAGATTTAACGCTAAAAAGGACGTATGAACCGACGGAAAAGGTTGCGTTACAAATTCACAGTTGGCAAGTAAATGCTAATATATTCAAAGTAACGAGTAATTCATTGCTTCGTGATTTTTATCTGGTTTCTTTGTTCTTTGTTGCAATGTAGATTACAACAAAAAGTAAAAATCATGGTGGAATGCTTTGCGCATTACTTTGAATATCTTAGCATTTATTTGCCAAATGTGAACATGTAACGCAAGCTTTTCCGTCGGTTCATACGTCCTTTTTAGCGTTAAATCTAAAAGTGTTCCAGTGAATCAACGTTAATAAGACTCGATACTAAAATTGGACACATCGTCAAGCACGCGTATTTAATGGTTTAAAAAAAATCCATCGGGCCGTTCTTAAGATTTTCGCAAAAACGCTCAAATTCAAAAATTACCACAAAATTATTACGCGAATGATCTTAGAGAAACAATTCGTTCTCGAGATCGCAAACACCAGTGTCAACAAAACTTTCTAGGCGTAAAATAGTAAGTAAACAACACATTTTGAAAGTATTTTCAAGCCATTTCATCAAAGCATTGATTCTTTTTGGGTGTATTTACTATTACTATGCAAAACCTAAGGTTGGAAATGTTTTTGCGATTTACTTCAAAACAAACATACAGAATTTTTTTGTTCTTGTATATTTTGTGTGCCATACACCACAGTTTAAGATGTTGGTATTTGCTTTTCAAAGTGAAATCTGGATCGCGGAAAATTTCAATTTTAGTGTTTTCGAGGTTTTTTGTTTATCGTTGTCATGGAAATATCGATTTTCACAAAATATAAACCACGCTAAAGTTCAATCCAAAACCAACAAGTATTGCAAATTTCACTTTGATCTGACAAGGAAAGGACTGTCTAAGAGCCGATTCAAAAAGTTAGGTATGGTCCCAAAAAAACTGTATCGAAACACCTTAAACATCTCAGTATTAAAATTTCCACTGGGAAAAGCTGGCTCTATAACTCAAATACTCAATCGGCTTTGACTTGAATTTCGTCATCAATGGCACCACATGAAATCTCGGAAGATACTAGACACCCAATAGCTTTGTTACGGAAGACCAAACTCAAGAGTTTCGTGATCTTTCACGAACTCGTAAGAACCTTAAAGAACGTAACAAAGAGTATTACGCGAAATTCTTGCCCAGTAGCTTTAGGATTTCATTCATGCACGCAAAAGTAATCACGAACCAAACTGCGCGGTGCAACACAAGTATTTTAACTAAACGTTTAAAAAAAATGCTAATCGCATCTCGAGATTTAGCTATGTGATGGACACACACATGTTCATTTACCGGACTCGAAACAGTAATAAAAGCTGACTACAAACAGTACTACATGAAATTCTCGCTCTGTAGCTTTCATTTGGTCACATTTTTGGATCTTAGTTACAGACTAAAAAGTGAGAACCAAATTGCATGACCGCCGCAACCTCATTCACGTACAGCAGGTATTTCTTGGATCAGATTTTGCTAATGTGCTAATCGCATCAAGGCGCATGGACACAAGGTTTTTACTTTGACTGAATAAAAGGAGGGGAAAGGTTATTAAAACACATTATCTATGCCCTAAATAACATAAGTATATAGCGTGCGAACGAACTTGTTTATGATAACATGAAGATGCAATCTACATTATCCCTTGACAAAATAAAGAGCGATCCTTGATAGTTAAAATTAAGAAGTTAAGATACGAAAAACTTAATTACTGATTCTAATTTTGTACATCATTTTGCGCTGATCACATTTAACCTTGCCTTGTCATAGTGTCTTTTTAGCTCAAGTGCCATTAAATAAATTGAAAAGCATTCTGTTAACATTATTACCATTTCTGAGGCAAACAAGACGAGCTACCTGTTCAATAGTACTCCGAGACAAAAACGTTAGAACGTAAGCTTCAAAGAAAGTGGTTTCCGTAGTGCTCTCCGTAGTTTTCGCATATTGTATAAATAAATTACTCACACCCGAAAGTGACCCCATACCCTCGCCTCTGCGAGACAAAAATGTTTTTACATTCAATTCTTTAAAAATGGGGAAAAGGGGATGAAGTAAAGAGGTTAAGATAGATTAAGTACAGCAAATTGTCTGTTCCAATTTGAAGTTATTTCTAAGATGCCCTCAAGTGTAAAACACATCTTGCCAATTGGGATTAATTGATCTTAACAAGTGCCTAATTTCGATTGAGAAATACAATGCATAGATACACGAGAAAAGGAACTTAAAGTCATCAATTGAAAACCACACAACTCATATGAGGTCAACAGATGGGTAAGTAATCTATTCAAGTTTAAAATTAAACCCGGGGGGGGTACTTGGGTCAATTTTTGCTGGGTATGTGCCGCTGGCCTCTCCAGACCCCTACCCCATTATAGTCTATTCTGTAGTCAATTATAGACCCCATGTTAGTCACTTTTGGGCAAATATACCCCAAATCCCTACTTGCCGGGATTTACTTACCCCTGAAATCCCGCAAATGTACGACCCCATTCTAGTAACTCTATTAGCTCCTAATGAAAATGCAACCCCATTATAGTCAATCCAGTCGTGAAAATGCGACCCCATCCAGCGGCACATCCCCATTAGCCTATTACTAGGAAGTACACCCCCCGGGAAATTAAAGTAATTAACAAGTTCACTGACGCACAGGAAGAACAATGCTAAATTCATTATGAGAAATCTTCAATAAACACTCAGGGTCGCTGATGTTGTTTTCTTAATGAAAAATCAGTGCCCCCCAATGGCTGAGGTCCAAAAGAAAACATATTTGATATGAGCAGTTCAAAGCTGCCTTAAAGGGATGCATTTGTCCATCCAGGAGGAGGTTTCTTCTTTTACGTTTACCGTAAGATGCAATTCCAAAAGCTGTGTGAAAGAGGACCTCATCATCAAGTTCTGACTACAAGAAGTTCCGGCAGAAATTAGACGTCCACTCGCTCTGTTGTGGATAACCAAACTTAAGGATCTCGTGATCATTTAAGGACGCGTAACCACCTTAAAAACCGTAACAAACTGTATTACATGAAATTCTTACTCAGTAGCTTTCATTTGAATCGGTCATTAAGATTTCATTTACGGACTTAAACGTAAGGACCAGTGGGAACATAACCACACGCATATTGTTTAAGTGCTAATCGCATTTAAAGATTTGACTGCATGTGAAGAGCTCACGTGTGTTCCGGCGTTTGCCAGACTCGAAACCGTATCAAAAGCTGATAACAAACAGTACTTCATGAATTTCTCGTTCAGTAGCTTTCATTTGGTTTCATTTTAAGATCTCATTTACAGACTTAATAGTGGGAACTAAATTGCATGACACCACTTTCGAGTTCACATATTTCTTGGATCAGATTTTGCTAATGGCCCCAAGGTCTTAACTTTTAATAGGAGAGGAAAGGTTATTTAAACACATTATCTGTACTCTAAATAGCACAAGTATAAAGCGTGCAAACGAACTTGCATGTTTATGATAACATGTAGATACAATCTATATGATCCCGTAACAAAATAAACGGCGATCCTTGATAGTTAAAATTAAAACGGCTTTAGGCCGAAATGAAAAACTTAATCACTGATTCTAATTTTTTACATCATTTTGTGCTTGTCAAAATTAACCTTGTCATGTGTGAAAGAACTTTCTCAGGGAAACTCGCTTGCTTCAGTCCTTCTACTTTTTTTCAAGTTTAATTTGTGCTCAGCTTCAAATAAGATGCCAATTATGGAAGAGTAAATGATATGCGCGCTTGGACAAAAGACTAAAGTGAACAAGAGTTGGGATTTGGGTGCCACCAGAGAAAGATTTGTTTTGCGACTAAGAAAAACTCCTATTCGAGCAAAATAAATGTCCAGAGGTGATAAGGATTTTACAAAGTTGATAAATACTGAGTAAAAATATAGTTAAGTAAAGGTACTGCCTAGAGAAACACTAAACAACAAAACTAAAATAATGACACATTAAAACTGAAATTAAACGTACTAGATAAGGTTAGCAAAATAAGACTCAATAATTATTAAAAGTCGCTAGCTGCTCCTCAGCATGGCAGGTATTTCACACCTAGTTTGTTTATAAAGTCGGAGCTAGGCAACTAGTCAAAAGCCTAGTACATAGATTAAAAACCCTAACTAAGTGTAAAACCACAGAAATAGCCCGTTACAAAACCACAGCAACATCAAATATAAACAAAACAACCTTTTCGCGCCATTTTTGTATTTTAGCTCTTTAACACATGTGTCTTTTTCAGGCCAAGTGCCAGTGAATTAACTGAAAAAAGTTTCTGTTTATGTTATCACCAGTTCTGAGTCGAACAAGACCCGCTACCTGTTCTATAGTACTACGAGACGAAAGAGTTAGAACATAAGCTTCAAAGAAAGTGGTTTCTCTCCTCACAATTTCGCAGTTTTCGCATACAGCATAAATAAATTGCTCACACCCGAAGGTGACCCTACACCTTCGCCTCTGCAAGACAATTTCTTTTAGATTCAATTTTTTTAAAAACAGGAAAAGGAGTGAAGCATTCAGGCTAAAATAGATTAAGTTAAGTACAGCAGATTGTCTGTTTCAATATGAAGTTAATTCTAAAATTTCCTCAAGTGTAAGATACAAGTTTCTAATTTCGATTGTCAAATACAATGCACAGATACACAAATTGTCGCGCGAAGAGGCTAGAAGAACCTTTCGAGACAGCAGTTAAAAAACCACACATCTCACACCTATACAACAAAATGAGGTCAACAGATGGGTAAGTAGTCTATACAAGTTTAAAATTAAAGTAATTAACAAGTTCACTGACACACAGAAAGAACAATGCCAAATTCATTATGAGAGAACTTCAATAAACACTCAGGGTCGCCGATGTTGTTTTCTTAATGAAAGATCAGTGCCCTTCAATGGCTGAGGTCCAAAAGGAAAAACAACATTCAATATGAGCTCAAAGCTGCCGATAGAGGAATGTATTAATCCACCGAGAAGGAGATTTCTGTCTTTTGCCGAAAGATGCAATTCCAAAAGAAGTGCGAAAGTCACAAACTATTAAAGAAAAAGGAAAGTGACTTTACTATTGTTTTAATATAAACTGACCACAGCCCATACAACTTGTCAAAACAGTAAAGCAATTAACGGCTGAAAGAAATCAGTTTCATTAGACAAACAATGCCGAAGGTCGAGGTTAGCACGCAACCCAAAATGTGCTTTTCTGCACGTAGCGTGATTTTAAAAACATGTGCTTCCACGTGTCGAGAAAGAAAAGGTTCATCCACTTATTGAATTGGTTTTCGTTTTCACAAAATTTGAATCCAATTTCTAGGTTCATTTAAAGTAACTTGTCCAAACTGCAAAAGTTGACTTTTTCGTCCATCGTTGCCACAGGATAATTTCAAAGGAAGCGGTACGATAAAGCTCTTTTAAACTTTTATTTCACGTCTAGTCTAAATCCACATGGACTCCAGTGTTCATTAAGTCGTGCATTACAAATCAAATTCCAAAACGTAAACGGAAGTTTATAGGTAACTAAACTTAGCACAACTTGGTGCTGGTGCGAAAAAAGAAAATACCTTAGGGAATACCATGGTGACTTGAAGGGGAGAGCGTACGAGACATATTCCATTGTTGTCGGCGGGAAACATCCAAGGGCTGCTGGGAACTTGGCATACAACGGAGGGAAAACGTCTTTAGCATACCTCTAAAAGGATACTGACGGATCTATTTCTGCGTTCAGTAACAAATTCCTTCAAAGAGGAAAACCATGATGTCCTTTTTAAAAGAATATGGGCTATTATTAGAGATGCACGTGATATTTCCTATCGTTCCTGAAAATTTCCAATGATTGCGAAAAGCCATTTGAATGTTTCTACTTGGAAAAACAAAGGGGAGGCAAAATGCAAAATGGACCTTAGATTTGCAATAACTTCTCAAATTTCAATGGTTTTAAATGCCCCATTTCGTTCCATTCACAGACTATACTCACCTACAAAAAGGTAAACAGCACCACAGAAGAGTGCTGCCTAAAGGCTTTAATTGGTTTTATGATCACCCTTTGGGATTTTAAGAAAGTTGTGCATCAAAGAACTACAATTGACATTGAATACAATTTCCCTGAAGAAAGCTATGAAATATCCAGTGTGGCTACAAGTAAATGTTCGCGATCTAAAAACGTTAATGGGTATCCGTCCATCCCTTATCTTTTAGCTGGGTTAAGTGCCATCAGTGGTTTTCTGACATTTGAAAGAGGTCTCTCACATTTCCACGCGCACAAGAAAAGGAAAAAAAAAAGCTCGAATTCCTCAGCAGTTAAATCTATTAAGGTTATGAAAAGACAGAAGAAAACAGTTTATCGCTCCCATCGTGAACTTTTACGCAGAGAAAATTAAATTAAGGCAAGCCAAACAACAGAGATTTGTTCAGATTAAGATAGAAACCATTTTTGTCAGAATCTAGTTTGTGACTTCTGATTTATTTACTTCTGATCATAGATACGAAGGTGAATCTCTTCGAGGAAGAAGGTATTAAAATTGTGGGTAGAGGAAAACATGAAAGAAGAAATTAAAAATGCAATGTAAAATAATTGATTCAGTAATAATCGCAGTAGTGACACAAAAGTAATCTGCTCTCTTTTGAACTTCATTATTTAAAAGTTAATGTTATTTCCAAGGTTAATGTGACCTAAAAGTGACTATAATTTTTTTTATGTATTCAGCTAAGTTCGTTTCAGCTAAGCAGGTGTAACATGGTATTTTTAGTTCAATATTTGCATAAGAACATGTGTTAATCTTTTCTGTATGGGAAAGAGCTTGCGATCATCTTTCTTGATCTAAGCTGGCCTCAGGCTTCTAGCTAATGTGTGATTTGCACCTCTGTACCTCTGAAAAATCCGAAAATTAGGCTCTTTATCTTTTTCGCTTTACATGGTTTTTATTTAGTCCGCTTTTCGTATCCAGCGTTGGCGGGCAAACGTTTGTGAATAGCCTCGAGCAAAGCTGTATCGTGGATATAAATTAGATTTTCTTATATGAAGTTTTTTTATACATATATTTTCGATTCCATTTGTCCATTTCGCTTTCCTCGAAATATTTGTTGAATCGCTTCAGTAAGTTTGATTTTAGGGACTGTAAAGAAAAACGTTGCATTTGAACATCACCTTTTGAAAAATGAAAAGATTAAAAACTTGGCATTCGATGTAGCATAACGAAATTAGACATTTCAACGCACCAACCACAATCTACAAAACGTATTGATAGATCTGTTTTGCGGTGTCCAAGGTTATATACTTAATAAACGACCCCTGCTTGTTGTTTTTGTGGTAACCAATAACCTCAAATAACCAACCTCAAACGGTCCTTCTACGGGGTTTGAGCAAATGGGGACTTAATTTGGTGTGAGATAAAATTAGATGTCGAAACCTGAATGACACTTTGAGGCGCAAAGCGGAGGTAGAAAATAAACTTGATGCAGAATATCTTCACGTTAGGTCTTACAACTTTGGTACTTGTGACGCCAAATCCGTCACTCCAAAACAACACTAGGGGAATACGAAAGCTCTGAGCACTTAGCCATTCCTATTCCTCGCAATCCATAAATGAAGGACCCACAGAGCAAAAACAACAGCTTATACTTTTCAATAACATTTGTTTTTTATTTGTGTTGGATAAAATTCTTTAAGTATCTCTGTATGGTATATTTACAACCTCAGTAGCTTTGCTGAAACTTAGCCAGAGGTCACTCAACCATAAATTGTAATTGTAACTAGAGACAATCCAAACAAGAGAAAGCTCTTGTTAAAAAAAGTATTGAAAGCAAAACACTCCGCTAGTAGGCGGATCGAGGTTAATGTTCTATTTACATCTAGTGTTAAAATATACACAATATACACATTTGTACAGTGTTTTATAAATAGTGACTACCCTTAATGCTTACACGTTTTCTGAAAAACAAATTAATAACAAGGTGAGGAGACTTTCTGTCAACTAAGTTCTTGAGTTAAAACCTCCGAAGTTGAACGTATAATTTGGAAAGGAATGCCTGATGCGAAAACAATGTGTTATCTTTTGAAATCGAACAAGCCAGGCAAATGACCATCGGAGGTTGTTATCTTTTTTGTTTTTGTTTTTGCGATTTCTTTAATTACAACATGACCTGATAATTGAAATCATTCCACGCCTTGACGTTGACAAAATTCCTTTTTCAGTAAAACAAGGTGTTTCCTTTACAATGACATTTCACAGAAACTAGGGGTTTAAATCAAAATCCATCAAATGCCATAACTATACACACGCTGAATGTTTATGCATCAGATGTCTATAACTATAAACATGTTCATTCTAATATTCAGCATCTCAGAAGTTAATGCATTTTAAATTGCGGATAAGAATTGTTCGGACCCTTTACGAGTGGTAGTCTTCTGTCACACGTGACAGTCGATTCGTCGTCTTTTTATGAATGCCAATGCTTTAGAGAAATTCGAATTAACAGGAAATCTTTCTTCTACCTCTTCTCATAACTTAACCAATCCTTTTTTTAATTTTTTTTTTGTTAGACCTGAGCCCTCAGGTACTGTGCTAACGTCATATGCGGGGACACTTGATGCATCGTCTTCTTAAAATTACTGTCACTATTTTAGAGGAATTCCGGATTTTCCTCCCAATAACGCCGTCGGAGCACTACGCGATAAATTTTCCTTAGCTCCTTCCTGAAAATCTGCATTTTGAGACTGTAAATCGCGGGGTTGATGGCGGAAGAACACAACGCGAGAGTTTGGGCCCATTTCAAAGCCCGTCTGACATTTCGAGTGTTCATACTGTAACGAAAAATCAATGGTGTTACAATAACAGGAAGCCAACAAATAATAAACACTGCTAAGACGTTTCCGATGGTTTTAGCAGCTATGTTTTCCCTCTCACTCTTGGTTCGTAAATCTTTCTCGAAGTGGTCGACTTGTCTGGCGATCACGCGCGCTTGCCGGCGGGCGATAGTGTAGATGCGGACGTAAATCGGTACGATGATGATGATAAGGGCTAGCGTATAGCACACTGTGATGCGTCTCACGGAGGGCTCAACACCGCTTGGTATTCCTAGCGCCAATGACACCAGCCAAATGACACAGAGTAAGATGGTAGCGCTCTTGAATGTGGCTCTTAGGTGGTAAGTCATGGGCGAAACGATGGCTATGTAGCGGTCTACTGTCACTGCAACCAGGTTGCTAATCGACGCGAGCACAGAGACGAAGGAGAACGTTTTACGTGTCACGCTGTACGCCGGGTTGGGGGAAAATCCGTATAAAAACGCTGCATACATTGGTTGAGCAACGAGGCAGACAAGCAGATCAGCAACTGCGAGGCTGGTTATAAACATGTTTGTAACAGTATGGAGATGCCGGTTGCGAGCCACCACAACGATAACTAAAGTGTTGCCAAAGATACCGGTGAGACTGAACAACACGTTAACGGAAGCGAGAAACGTCGCTTCCATGTATGTGAGGTCTGGCGTCGTGCTCGCTGAGCCGTTTTTAGCCATGATTCTTTCGTGGAGGAGTTGTTTGGTTTTTCGACAAAAAAATCTTTCAGCGTTCATTAACACTAGTTCGGCCTAACGTGAGTTGAGGTATACATGCAAGCTGGCATGACTTTCTTTGCGGAGACCCCTATTTCATCAAAAGCGTTTTTACTCTCGTGAGCGAATCAGAAAAGTCGTTGAATCGTGCTTACAGTTATAGCTTTCGTTTCAGACACGAGCAACACCATTTGCCAAGTGGATTGAAATCCGCTCCGTCACCTCCTACACTGTGGCCGGTTCTAAAACGCTGCTTTGTCGATGAGTGGTATTAGTTTACTGAAACTCGATCCTTGTGAAAGATAAGCTGATATCCCGTGATTTACGCCTCACTGAAGGATCTTGCTAAATTCAGGGGACTCGCGATGCGTGAAGCTCCTTGAACCAGGCAAAGCAAATTTATAACTCAGCACCAATTACATGTCCATTGTTCGTCGCACCAATTCGTATTCGTGATGGAGATTATGTTAGGTGTACACATTGATAATTGTAACCGGAAATGTTAAAACCAGAAGCCGTAAACGAAAGTTCGTGACGCGTGACGTTACCGTTGGTTAACACATCCGGGACAGTTTCACACGAGTGGAGAACGTTCGCGGAACGTAGTGAAATCGATTGTATGAGTTTTGTTCCGCGACAAATACAATGTTTGAAGTGCTGTGTGTTTATTGTGGTTTAATGGGACGCGGGTAACAATTTGGCGACCCTGCCAGGATGAACTGTGGCTCACAAGCTTAAAGGACAATTCCTGGTTTATGGGAAGCAGAATTCGTGGATTTTAAGCGAGGAATTCAAGCGGCGGAGTGGATCGGTCAATGCGACCACGTGGAAATCATGGAGCAATTGCAACCGCAAGTGGAAGCGCGATTGTGTGATCAAGATGGGGACAGGCTAACTGAAATGACGGGAATGTTAGGAATCGAAGACAACGTAACGGGGAAAACCAAAATGCAGCTACACAAAATTATCAGAAAAGAATTAGATAGTAAAATGGAAAGCGATGAAAAGACCGCCAGACATGCCTAGAACAACTATTCGCCTAAGTAAAAGGAACTGTTCCCTGACTCGAACATGAGGGTGAATTGAGTGAAGAAGCGGGAAAAAAACCGGTACCTCCCATGGTATAAAGCCAAAAAAATGGCCGCCGAGGAAAAGATAAAAAAAGAACAAGTCAAACAAGGGGAAGAGAATATTTTGTGCCAGCTTGCGGAGGCAAAAGCGGTCCCATCCTTACTGCGCAGGGATTATAACCTTTCGGGACAGATTGGCGAACCGGTACCGGTGCATCAAATAGACTTAGGTCTTAAGCGTGGTTATAAGGAAAGTAAAATTGTCGATGCTGTGATTCGTGCGATATCGCCCCATAGTAGTCTCAGAAGCTATGTGGAAACACTAAGTGACCTCTCCCTGCCGAAGTTACGGCGAATTCTTCGTGTCCACCGGGAGAAAGCTGCATCTGAGGTGTATGCAATAGCTGGCAACAGTATGCCAACAAAGCAATGAGTCACCGCTGCAATTCCTACTCCGTGCTTTGGACCTGCGTAACAAGGTAAATTTTAATTCGGTAAATTGTGATCGTCCGGGTGAGTGTAGTCCTGACAAGGACTGCTTGAGGTGACATTGACTGACGTTTCGACAACCTGAGCGGAAGTCATCATCAGAGTCAAGTGAACTGTGAATCGTCAGTAGATGTCATAAGTCTCTGGTCGTTGTCCTGGTTGGTCGACGATCTCGTGATGTTATTGGTCGTCTGTCAGTTAAGCCGTGATGTTATTGGCTGTGAAGACTGTGAAACGTGATTGGTGCGTTTCGATCCGTCTTTTGTTAGTCAAATGCCGTTGGTCTATTGTTACTCAAATAAGTCGGTTTGTCTATTGTTTGTCTGTCTTGTTATTGTCGGCAATCAGTCGTTTGTAAGGTGCAGGTAGCTGTTGGCAACGGTTCAGTGGTGTTTGTTCTAAGTTAGTAAACCAGCTTTCCAGAGTGATTCGTTGATAGTAGTCCGTACTGTAGGTAACGCATTCAGCAGAGTCCCAGTCGATTCTGTGGTTTGTTTTTAAATGGTGCTCAGCAATCTGATTGTTGATATCACCATTTCTAGTCGCTCGTTTGTGTTCAGTCAGTCGGACGTTCAGATTTCTGCCGGTCTCACCAATATAAGTGGCCTGGCAGTCGCAGCATTTGATTTTATAAACTGCTCCCCGTCTGTCGCTCGGTTCGTCTTTGTCTTTAACGTTCGTCAGTAGCTGTCGTAAAGTAGCGATAGGTTTGTGAGCAACGCGGATGTTGTAGGGTTGTAGGATTCGTGCGATAGTTTCAGAAGTCCCTTTGATGTTAGATATGGTTGCAGTAGTGACAGGTGTCGAAAACAGTCCTCAAACAGTCCTTCTCAGGACTACACTCACCCGGACGATCACAATTTACCGAAATATGATATGACTCCTGGGTTCAAACCATTTACAAGGTAAATTTTGCCAGTCAGGAATGAGATTGCGAGTTTAATTATGCCGGGCCCCTCACTACTTCAGAAGACATTCGTGAAATCCTTTGAAACTGGGCTTCGTGATGGCATTTTAGCATCGAACTTAAGGCGACCCTTCGCACCCCTGGGCTTACTGATGAGGAACTTATGAAACAAGTTAATGAACTAGCCTCACAGCAAGCTGAAAGAAACACAAAGCTGGCAACGGAACGTCCAAAAAACGATCAAAGTGAATACCTGCGAAGTTCCCAAGGAGGGAGGGGAACAGAAGACCAAAAGCCCAACTGTAGACGGGAGCCAACAGATTCTTTCCGAAATTCGGCAGATGAAATCAGAGATTAACGACCTCAAGGGTAGAGTCAGTGCTCAAGGCGGTCAAGCAGCAAAACCTGACTGGGGTCGATCCCCCTACAGAGGCCAGAGAGGTGGTTACCAGCCAAGGTACCCAAGTCGGGGTTGTCAGAGATGAAAAGAGCGTAGGAGAGGTGAGGAATGTGACCATTGTTTTGCTTGTGGTAGCTCTGGACATGTAGCTCGTGAGTGCACTAGAAATAGGAACCTGGGTAGTCGTCAGGGAAGCGGCCAGCGACTATTCCGGCGGAACACAATAGTCGACAGTAATAGCTTCAAGTCCCATCGATGTAATGGCTGTGGCCAAGTTCAATTGGAGAGAGTAAAGTTCTTGCGATGTTCAAAATGTAAGACCGTAAAATACTGTACTCGGGCTTGTCAAAGGAAACACTGGCCAGACCACTAAAGTGTAATGCACTGCGATTTCACACCTGTCAAACAAGGCAGAGCCAAAGAGCCTGGACCTTAGCGATAGCACCTTTGTTAGCCATCTGACACCACAACAGCATGCCACAGTGGTAGGATTGGTGGGGACAAGATGCACTGTTAAGGGGGAGATTAATCGTCATCCAGAAGATGTACTGTGGGACACAGGGGCCCAAGTCTCGATCATATCCAATGAATTCTTAAGGAGGAATTTTCCTGATGTTGTTGTTAGGGATATCTCCGAATTGCTAAACACTAAACTGATCTTGACCGCTGCCAACGGTAGTGAGATGCCATACATTGGATGGGTGGAGCTGAATTTCAGACTGTCGTCGTGCAACAATGATCTGAAAGTTCCATTTCTTGTTAAGGAACAGTATCTGGACTCACCGTTAATTAGTTTTAATGTTATTGAAGAAATTATTAAAGGTAGCAATGGGGATGTTGCGTTGTCCCAAGCTGTCACTTCCAGCTTCACTGATCTTGACAGCCAAACTGCTTCAGTATTCGTTAATTTTCTTGAGAACCTTAATCAAGAGGAACTTTGCTTTATCAAAACTACCAAGGGTGACATCACTGTACCACCCAGGCAGAGCAAAAGGGTCACCTGAAGAGCGAATACAGGACCAGTGGGTAGACCTACACCGGTACTGTTTGAACCAGATGAGACCAACCAATGGCCTTATGGTTTGGAAGTTTCCGAGACCTTGCTGACTGTAAAGAAAGGAAAATCAAGTCAAGTGGACATTGACACCACCAACACCATCCAACCGGGGACGAACTCGACTTGGCGGACTACAACTTGTTCAGTCTGTGACACCAGTTGAAGTTAAAATACGGGAACCTGACAGTAGCAACAATGACACCCAACAGGAAGAGGTACGAGAATCAGGGGCTCCAAAGCCGTCCCGGTCTCTTGATGAAGAGCCAGGAGGGGTATCGATGGAGATTCCCACGCATATCACCTGAAGGATCTGACACCTGCTAAAAAGGAGATGGCTTTAAAGTAACTGGCTGAGGAAGCTGATTCATTTGCTAAAGATGATAGTGATGTTGGATGCATCCTGACCTTGAACTCGACCTAGATTTAGAGGATCAGACACCTGTACAGAAGAAATATGTAGCAGTACCCAAACCACTCTACCCTGAAGTTAAGACCCACATTGAAGATTTGTTAAACCGAAATTTTATCAAGAAATCCTCATCATCGTACTGCTCTCCGGTTGTCTGTGTGAGAAAAAAAGATCAAAGCTGACGGCTTGCCCTGATCGTCACCCGATACCCCGAATGCAAGAAACACTGGATAACCTCGGTTGCAACTCGTGATTTTCTGTTCTTGACCAGGGCAAGGCCTTCCACCAAGGCTTCATGAGCCCGAACAGGCAGCCTATGACAGCTTTTATTACCCCATGGGGTCAATATAAATGGGTTCGGATACCCTTTGGCCTTTCCCGAGCACCTGGAGCATTCCAACGTTTTATGGAGAACTGTCTGGAAGACTTAAGAGACACTGTCTGTGTGCCCTACTTGGATGATATTATCATATTCAGTGCTACTTTTGAGGAACACATTGAATACTTACGCAAGGTTCTTCGACGACTGAGAGAGCATGGAGTCAAACCGAAACCCCGGAAGTGTAATTTGTTTGAGAGAGAGGTTACATTTCTTGGGCGTGTGGTGCCGGAAAAGGGCTACATGCTAGATCCAGCCAGTGTTAAGCCGCTCCTCGCACTCAAAGACTCGCCCCCAAAGACAGTAAATGAAGTGCGCAAACTTATGGGTTTCCTGAACTATTACCGCCGATGTGTTAAGAACTTTTCAATAATTGCCAAGCCTATTTATGATCTGGTGAAGACACTTGAGCAACCACCGCAGGAAGCTAAGCAAGATAAAACTAAGAGGAGCCGCAGTACCAATGGCCAATTACCTGTAAAACACCCAGTGGAGTGGACGGACATTGATCAATCGGCTCTGCAGACACTGATTGACTCGATCACTACTTCTCCAGTGATGGCGTATCCAGACTTTCAGAAACCATTTGTCCTTCATACTGACGACTCGAAGGACGGGTTAGGTGCGGTGTTGTATCAGTATCAGAATGACATTCTCCATGTTGTCGCATATGGATCTCGCACCCTGACTCCAGCCGAGAATTACCATCTCCACGCCGGGAAGCTGGAATTTCTTGCACGTAAGAGCGACTTTCAGTAAAAATCAAGCAAAATTTCAATTTCGTGGCAGTAGTTGAAAAATCGATTTCTTTCATATTTTGCATATAATTAGGTATTAGTAAGGCTAGAAACCTGATGTGGTTCGTTTTCGCCAGAAGCGCTTTATTTTCGGAAAAAACGAGGAAATCGATTCTCGGGTTCGAGAGGTCAAATTCACAGGAAATTAATCTTGACAATCAGTACTATAAACTTGCATTGCGTTGGTAAACTAAAGCGCAGAGAAAAAGATGGGCACTTTCTATCGACAGAACAAGTCTTTTTCATTAACTAGACAGTTGTGAAACAGCAGTAGCGAAATCTACTGAACACAAACAATTCCAAACCAAAAGGCAGGTTTTGATGATCACGTAGAAACTGACTTGGAGCCTAACTTCTGTGAAATAATTTAACATGTGCCATAATTCTAAATGGTCTCAATCCTCATTCAATAGACAGCACAAACATTGAAATAAACTATACCTTGGGGCCAGTTCGAACTCAGCAAAGTTTTAACAAATGGGGCTTAGTGAAGTTGAATTCTGCCATACACAAAACACGGGAAATTTTGCTTCTTTAACCAAACGGGCTCGCTCTACTTCATTCTTGTTAATTTCCAGCGTTAACATTCTTTTGCGTTCCAAGAAGAGGAAGAAAAAGCCCAAAATGGGCGATTTTCACGTTTCCAAACTTCTGTTCCTTCGTGTGCAAATGTATGCTGAAGCATACTAGTGTGGCTTCAAATTACAGGAGGGGAACACCGATGTAACAAACCCTTGTACAACGAAGACCCCGGTATTATAAGTCACACGATTTCACGTTTTTACGCCGATTTGATTGTCAATCACAACACATTCTATCATCCATCACCACTGATACCATGACGCAAAAAAAATGAGATGCTTACCGCAATAATCTCTTGTTTATTTGAGCTACTAGTCTGTGGGAAGGAGGTCAAGTGGCTGATTTCTGTTAAATTATAATAATGAGACAAAGCACGATAAACAAAAAAACTGTCACGTACAAGTGACAGAACATATACCGTCATATACCTTCGATACTAAAACGTAGATACAAAATGGAAGATAGTCATACACTTTCAAAAGTTGTTGATTTGACTTCGCGTTTGAACAATTTTGTCAAAACGTTGATTACACAAGATAAGTTGTTTCTGAGACACCTTTGCCTGCTAATTGACATCCAAAGTATAACGAGCGTTTTAGAGGCATGCACTTTGGCTAGTTCGCGAAGGTTGCATTGTTTTCTTTCGTCTACACTATCACATGAATTAACATCTAACAAGCATACGTACCCATCCAACCAACTAACGCCTCATCAAGAATTGTAGCTGATAATAAGGAGCACGACGAAAACCATGAAGAAACAAAAAGACTAAAATCTTACACCGGAAACTTGACGCAATTTGTACTCCCTGGCTTTATGAACCTTTATACCCTACTTCTACTTGACATCAGCAACGCGTGCTTATCTTCTTTGTTATCGAAGGTATACCATAAGTGAAACCAGAGAATTGTAGGTCTGTAACCACACACAAACGCCATCGAGTGATAGCATTGTGGTCTTGTTTCCATGAAGCCACACAAAAACCAGAAGCCGTAAACGGAAGTTCGTGACGCGTGACGTGTAACGTAGGCTAATACATCTGGGACAGTTTCACACGAAACTTATGCGTAGTCAAATCGATTGTATGAGTTTTGTTCACCGACAAATACAATGTTTGAAGTGCTGTGTTTTTATTGTTGTTTAATGGGACGCGGGTAACAATTATCTCATGAAAGAAACCAGACACTTGGTTAATTATGGATATACTCACGTCTACACTTGTTTGAAAACGAAAAATAATTTTTGTGGTTTTCAGTTTCGTGAGAAATCTTTACAAACTACTAGTCGAGCGTCAAAACTATCGCATGTTAGGTATCTAATGAGAAGCTTCAACGATCAGCATTTAACCTTTTTTTCCTGAAATTCAACAGTTGTCCACACCCTTTTAAAGGTTGTCACTATAATTAACCACCCGGAAATCAATTTCGGAGGCAAAGTGTCCAACTGTTATCTCATTTTGATTGTGCATTAGACGATGCAAATGAACGAACAGCTAAATAACTATTTTTTTTTTATTCTGGCAGTTCTACTTGTACTAAGTACCAGCGCGGTTTATTTCAAAACGTCACTTTTTATTTCGGTAGGCCCTGAACATGTAGCAAAGTAATGCATCAGTCAATTCCAGCAGTGCCCATCCCCCCCCCCGGGCCAACCCCCGGGCATTAGCATTCCCGGGGGTGGGGATAAATAAGTCAGTCAAATGCCCCGGGTTGGGACCAAAAAAGAAGACAAATGCCCCACCCCCGGGATCATCTAGAAAGCAACACTGCTCAAAATTTAATAAATAGTAACACGAAAGTTTCACCCATCATTAAGACCATTAAGGCTGGTTTCCATATCATCGCTATAATTGCTGCAGTCGCTGGAAAAAACGTTTAGGGTACCACACTTCAGCGATCGTAGCGATCACATCATTTCACAACGATCGCTGAAGAGTGGTTTCTATAGGATTGCAACGATTGTTGAGCCTTTTTAGCCAATGACGTCACGTTAGTGACGTCATATGGCTACTGTCAGAGCCTAAAAATCAACAATATACGTGAGACGTCTGTCTTACGATTTGTGAGGCTGGGGGGATATTCTGTGAGACGATGGGAGGGGGTGTGCAACAGGAAACTGAAACTCTTACCTTATCAGCGGCACAAACCCATACAGCTTATACTATAGGAGTACGTCCCCCGGGCTTTGAAGTGTTTTGCATTCGCAAGTGTGGATCTACTTCGAATGCCTGTTTTGTGTACGTGAGGTCTGGCAGGATTTTATTCGCGTTGTAGTCCTGTGTTTACTTAACTGAAGTACAAATTTCCACAGCAGCAAATACAAGACGGACTTGCCAATTTGAGATGTTGTATGAACAGAACGTGGAAATTAACGTTACTTCGATCCCTAATTAACAGTGAAAGAGACAGTATTTAAAGCCCAAGTTAATAACGATAGTGAAAAGACTAGAGTAAAACAGCATAAAATTTTTCGGGATTATCTCTCGGTAACAGCGAATCTAAAATTTGCAGTGTCATTTTTGAGTGCGTGTTATAAAACATGAACCCATTTAAAACTAAATCGGAAATTGCGCGGCTTGTTGCTAGCTATTCGTAAAACTGAAAAACGAATGAAACTAGTATTAAAATCCAAGTCACAGTGGTGATCAAGGAATTAGAGGATGGATGTAGTAAAATCTTTACAAGATACTAAACGTCATTTCGGGGTTATTCATAGTTCAAAGTGTAAAGCGTATGTTGAGCAAATTTGCATAGTTGACAGCTGTAATTTCAGTCGTAGGAATGTAACGCAACACTTAAAACATCTCGAACCGACCGAAACAGTACCGAAAGATTAGCAACAACAGATATGTGACAAAGCATTCTAATAGAGACCTGTTGGATCTACTGGAAAGCAAGCTGAATTTGAACATTTTCGTACTGTTCGAAGGCAAAGCAAACGAAATTTATTCGGCTGTAGGTTGAGACTCAAAGTAAACACGTGCGCTGAAAATAACTTTGTACCGTGGGAAAGTTACAAATGTAAACATACTTTGGTCGATTTGTGAAGCAAAAAGACGAAAATTATTATAGCCGACTTGATTACAAAGCAAGCAACTTCAATCAACAGGGGAAATAAATATAGTTGCAAAACTATTTCAGTCGTGTTTATAAACGCTAGTTCAAACCGATTTCGAACGAAAATATTGTGGATACAAGAAACGCCGTTTGATGGCAGACTCCTGTTTTGACAATACAATGTACTAAGAACGTAAGTGGTTGACTGAAACGTCTGAAACCTTGCAAATTAAACAAAGTAAAGCGAGTCGCGTGTCACGCAAATCACGCAGAGTGTCAAAACGGCACCCTTTAGAAAGTTGACCGTTTATGAGCACTGAAAAGTATTGGATATTCGCCGGTAGAAGTAAGAAATTAAAAGGTTCAACTGCAACTTGCATTTATTTCTGAAGTAAAATTTTTAACTTTCCACCGATCTTTGCCTAAATTATGTATGCAATATTTTTCGACGGTGAGTTTAAGTTTAAGTTTACTTGTTTTTGTCTCTGTTCTTTGAAGAACCGTGAAATAAAGAGCTTTCTTCGGTTTCTTTACTCCGCGTTGTCACGCTGCTCAATCATTACCAGGTTTTATAGTGGATAACCACAAGATCTTTTTGGTGGTGGGGGGGGGGGGGTTGGGGCTGAAGGGTTAGGGGGGACTTACCGGAGATGTAAAGTCCCATAGGTTGTCAGGATAAATTTCACCATATTGTGAAAAAAAACGTCATTGGCTCTGCGCGCATTGCGTGCCTATGTTTTTTTTTTCAGCGATCACAGAGATCGTAGCAATCGTACGGAAACCGGCCTTTATTTTCAATACTTCTCGGTTGTTTACCCGTGCGTCTATCTTCGATCCCGTTGTTCATTTGCTTTGATGCCACCTATCAGTAACACGCCAAATTGTGTACATGACAGTTCCTTTTGGTTCAATTATTCATTCATTTATGTGATGTTGACCTGCACAATTCATGCGTTTATTTTAAAAATATACTAAGAAATGCTTAAATATATATATCTTATTAGACGGTTTAGTGTGTAGTATCGTGGGATATTTTTACGAGTCGCGCCGTATTTTGGCGAGCCCGTAGGGCGAGTCAAAATACAAGAGACGAGTAAAAATATCCCACGATACTACACACTAAACCGTCTAATAAGGGATTTATTATTCAACTTAGCTACAAAATGGAAAAGTGGTTTATAAACTGCCTGAGTAGCGTGACAAACTAACGTGACTTCTGAGCAGCGAGTGAGGGCGCCAGCGGAGTGAGGTTTCGCGCGCTTGACGTGAGGTTGTTGTTGATTGGTCAAAAACGAAAACTTGTCAAACCTGTGTCAATCGAGCGAAGCGTCGGGATTTTATTTCAAACTTGCAAGGAAAACAAAGATGGAACAAGGCAAAACTGAATTATTTTCGGGTTTACAGTTAGATAAACAACAATGTTCTTGGTCACCGAGTAAAACTACGAAAAGAAAGAACTCGACAGAACAAACAGAACTCGCAAGTCAAGTCAAACAACTTAAACAGCACTTCAAGCTCAGTCATTTTCGTCCGAATCACTACTAACCACGGGTCGTTTTGGAAGAGATAGCGGTGGAGATTTCTGACCGACAACAATTGTGCATTTTGTTGAAGACAGCTCCTGAGAAATGATGGGTTCCGTTTCCTGACTTTGACAAACAAATGACATAAAAGGTTGTTAAGTTCCTCGGCGGGAATTTCTTCATTGGCCCTTGTTTCTTTAGCGGACTTGAGGTCAGTTTTTGTATTTTCTGTTGTATTTTAATACGTTTCGATTTTCTTCAATAAATAAAGAAATTTCACCGTCGTCTAGGTCATTGCTTGTCTCTAGGATCTCGTTTTCGTTAAAAACCTCAAAATTTGGTAAGCATTCATTGTTTTCTTCCGGAAAAAGGAGCGTTTCGGCCACTTTTTCATCGTTCACCTTGTAAGCCTAAAGCCTGACGTGGCATTTGTAGAAAACCTGTCAAACCGGTCTTCTGGAGTACAAATACCGTGGGATATTTGTACTCGTTTTGGGTGTTATTTGTACTCTACTGAATGCAGTTGAATAATAAAATAAGTTATCGAAGAACTGAAAACGCATTATCCGTATTTAACAAACGGCCAAAATCGTAAAAGATTTTTACGGAAGTGATCATCTTGGATAGCTTTAAAATCCATATATTACATGCGAAACCAAAACCTGACAAAGATGTCAAATGCCCCGGGGTCGTCCCGGGGGTAGGCAAATGCCCGACCCCCGGGCAGTGATAAAATTTCAAATGCCCCACCCCCGGGATTGAAACATGAGCAAATGCCCGGCTAATGTCCGGGGGGGGTTGGGCACCGCTGGAATTGACTGATGCATAAATGCAAATTTTCGTCAAAACATCTCTGACAAAATTGTGGAAGAACTTAAGGTTTCAGCTCCATACGTGCTCTGCATGAAAAGTGTTAAATAATTTATGCAATTTTATCAAGGTTTAAAGGTGGAAGCTAGTCTTGTCACGGAACCAAAGCTATTGTGAAATGGACAGAAAACACCACAGGGAATAGTCAAATATTGACGACTTCTCCTCTCTACGCAATTTCCAACCGATCAGTATTTATATCTGTATTGATAGATCTGTTTTGCGACCCCTGCTTGTTGTTTTTGTGGTAACCAATAACCTCAAATAACCAGCCTCAAATGGCCAAATGGAAAAGCTGGACTGGGCTGTGAATTGGACTTTGGATTGGACTCTGGACTGGACTCTGGACTGAACTCTGGACTGAGTTTGATTGACTTGTAAATAGGAAATAGACTTAATATTTTACTAACCAGTTAATAATTAAAAATAAAGGAAAATTATAAATCACTTAAAATCATACCTAACAAGTTAGGGATAGACCATTATATTTTTTTTCGGGGTGAGGAAGATTTTTTTTTCTGCATGAATTTTTTTTCGTGACTGAAAGCTTTGTATGAATTTCATTTCACTAGCTTGCAATAAATTTTTTGCATTGTGCCACTATGCACTATTTTTATTCCTCGAAATTTCGCGCGCGCTTGTCTAACACAACTGTAACTGATGGGCTTTGAACTTACGAGGTCTCTTTGAATCAATCTCCAGCCTTGTCTTTATTTCGTTAGAGAAAAAAAACATGACTGTCTTTAAAGACCAAGTTTATCCTTAAGAACGTCGTCGTGGGCCTGAACAAATAATGTCTCTCTGTGTGTCGGTGGGGGTAAAAGATGAGTAGTGAGGTGCCTGCTTACCGGTATTGACACATTCAGTCAGTGGATGAAAATACAGGTTGCTCTCCTTGGTCAATTTCTTTTTCCCATCCTGAGTGTCATGTTGTTTCTCTAACGAAATGAAGACAAGACTGGAGATTGATTCATAGAGACCTCATAAGTTCAAAGCCCATCAGTTACAGTTGTGTTAGACAAGCGCGCGAAATATTGAGTGAAATGAATCATACAAAGCTTTCAGTCACGAAAAAAATTCATGGAGAAAAAAACCTTCCCCCCCCCCCCGAAAAAATAATGGCCCACCCTAACTTGTTTGGTATTATATAATTTTTATTTACTGCTTAGTAAAATATTAAGTCTATTTCATATTTTTACAAGTCAATAAAAGTCAGTCCAGAGTCCAATCCAAAGTCCAGTCCAGAGTCCAGTCCAAAGTCCAGTCCAGAGTCCAGTCAAGCTTTTCCATTTGGCCACCTGAAATGGTCTTTCTACGCGGTTTGAGCAAATAGGGACTTAACTTGATGTGAGATAAAATTAGATGTCGAAACCTGAATGACACTTTGAGGCGCAAAGCGGAAGTAGACAATAGACTGGATGCAGAATATCTTCACGTTAGGTCTTACAACTTTGGTGCGAGTTGGGCCAACTCCGCCACTCCAAAACAACACCAGTGGAATGCGAAAGCCTTGAGCACTTAGCCATTCCTGTTGCCCACAATCCATAAATGAAGGACCCACAGAGCACAAACAACAGCCTATACCTTTCAATAATATTTTTTTATTTGTGTTGGATAAAATTCTTTAAGTATCTCTCTATGGTATATTTACACCCTCAGTAGGTTTGCTGAAACTTAGCCAATGTTCACTCAACCAGAATTAATGGTAAATTATAGATTTTAACTAAAGACAATCCAAACAAGAGGAAGCTCTTGTTAAAAAAAGTATTGAAAGCAAAACACTCCGTAGGCGGATCGAGGTTAATGTTCTATTTACATCCAGTTTTAAAATATACACAATATTCATATTTGTACAGTGTTTTATAAATACTGACTATCGTTAAGGCTAACACGTTTTCTGAAAAACAAATTAATAACAACGTGAGGAGATTTTCTCTTAATTTAGTTCTTGAGTTTAAAACCTCCAAAGTCGAACGTGTAATATGGAAAGGAATGACTGATACGAAAAAAATGTGTTATCTTTCGAAATCGAACAACAAGACAAGCAAAGGACCATTCGACGTTGTTATCTGGTTTTTTTTTGCGATTTGTTTGATTACAGCAAGACCCGATCATTGAAATCATTCCACGCTTTGACTTTGACAAAATTCCTTTTTCAGTAAAACAAGGTGTTTCCTTTACAATGACGTCTCAAAGAAACTAGTAGTTTTAATCAAAATCCATCAAATGGCCATAGCTATAAACACACTAAATGTTTATGCATCAGATGCCTATAACTATAACATCCTAAATGTTCATTCTAATATTCAATATCTCAGAACTTAATGCACTTTAAATTGCGGATAAGAATTGTTCTGAGCCTCTACGAGTGGTAGTCTTCTGTCACACGAGACACTCGATCCGTCGTCTTATTATGAACGTCAATGCCTTAGAGAAATTCCGGATTACCAGGAAATCTTTCTCCTACCTCTTCTCATAATTCAACCAATCCTTTTCCAGTTTGGATAAAAAAAACTGACCTGAGTCCTTAGGTACTGTACTAACGCCACATGCGGCGACATTTGATGTATCGTCTTATTATTACTGTCTTTCATTTTAGAGGAATTCCGGCTTTTCCTCCCAATGACGCCGTCGGAGCACTACGCGAAAAATTTTCCTTAGCTCCTTCCTGAAAATCTGCATTTTGAGACTGTAAATCACGGGGTTGATGGCGGAAGAACACAGCGCGAGAGTTTGGGCCCATTTCAAAGCCCGTCTGACATTTCGAGTGTTCATACTGTAACGGAAAATCAACGGTGTTACAAGAACAGGAAGCCAACAAATAATAAACACTGCTAAGACGCTTCCAATGGTTTTGGCAGCTATGTTTTCCCTGTCACTCTTGGTTTGTAAACCTTTCTCGAAATGGCCGACTTGTCTGGCGATCACGCGCGCTTGCCGGCGGGCGATAGTGTAGATGCGGACGTAAATCGGTACGATGATGATAACAAGCGCTAGCGTATAGCACACTGTGATGCGTGCTACGGAGGGCTCAACACCGCTTGGTATTCCTAGTGCCAATGACACCAGCCAAATGACACAGAGTAAGATGGTAGCGTTCTTAAATGTGGCTCTCAGGTGATAAGTCATGGGCAAAACGATGGCTATGTAGCGGTCTACTGTCACTGCCACCAGGTTGCTGATCGACGCGAGCACAGAGACGAAGGAGAACGTTTTGCGTGTGGCGCCGTAGGCCGGGTTGGGGGACAATCCGTACAAAAACGCAGCATTCATTGGTTGAGCAACGAGGCAGGCTAGCAGATCAGCAAGCGCGAGGCTGGTAATAAACGTGTTTGTAACAGTATGAAGATGCCGGTTGCGAGCTACCACAACGATTACTAAAGTGTTGCCAAAGATACCGATGAGACTGAACAACACGTTAACGGAAGCGAGAAACGTCGCTTCCATATCTGTGAGGTCCGGCGTCGTGTTCGCTGAGCCATTCTCAGCCATGCTTCTTTCGTGAAGGGGTTGTTTGGTTTTTCGACAAAAACTAAGTCTTTCAGCGTTTATTAACAGTAGTTCGGCCTAACGTGCTATTTATATCAAAAGCGTTTTTCCTCTCGTGAGCGAATCAGACTAGTCGTTGAATCGTGCTTACAGTTGTAGCTTTCGTTTCAGACACGAGCAACACAATTTGCCAAGTGGATCGAAAACCGCCCCGACACCGATCACCTTCTGCACTGTGGCCGGATCTAAAACACTGCTTTGTCGGTGAGTGGCATTAGTTTACCGAAACACGATTCTTGTAATAGATAAGCTGATATCCCGTGATCTGTGCCGCACTGAAGGATCTTACTAAATACGGGGCTTAATGTTTCGCGATGGGTGAAGCTTTTGAGTATTAGGGTTGGCAAAGCAAATTTATATCTCAGCACCAATTAAATGTCCATTGTTTGTCGCACCAATTCGTATTCGTGATGGCGATTAGCTCATAAACGAAACCAGACACTTGGTTAATTATGGATGTATTCATGTTTCCACCTGTTTGGAAATGAAAAATAATTGTAATTTGTGGTTTTCAGTTTCGTGAGAGATCGTTACAAATAACTAGTCGAGCGTCAAAAATATCGCATGTTAGTTATCTATTGAGAAGCTTCAACGACATCTTATGTTATCAGGCATTCAATTTTTTTGAACAATCGCCTACACCCTTTTAAAGGTCGTCACCATAATAGACATATTTACCACCCGAAAATTAATTTCGGGGGCAAAATGTCCAACTGTTATCTCATTTTGATTTTGCATTAGACAATGCAAAATGAACGAAAGGCTAAAGAACTTTTTTTCAATTCTGGCAGTACTATTTGCTACTGAGTACCAGCGCGGTTTATCTCAAAAACGTCACTTTCTATTTCGGTAGGCCCTGAACGTGTAGCATTGTAAATGCAAATTTTCGTCAAAACATCTCTTACAAAATTGTGGAAGGTTTCAGCTCCATACGTGCTCTGCATGAAAAGTGTTGTTAATAAATGATTTATGCAATGTTATCAAGGTTTATGGTGGAAGCTAGTCTTGTCAAGGAACAAAAGCTAATTGTGAAATGGACAGAAAACACCACAGGGAATCGTCAAATATGACGCCTTCTCCTCTCTACGCAATTTCCAACCGATCAGTATTTGTGTCTAGATCCCCAATTATAAAAGTACAGCTGTCAATAGCTGATGCTATCAGAAAGAACAATTATTCCGGAAAGACAAGGGAAATCCACTTTGACATTAAATTTTATTCCTTCCGAGATGGTCAAGGAACTAGTTTTGAAAACAAAATGCGCAATTTTTTCTAGCTTTCGCCTTTTGTCAAAAAGCTAGCCAAGGGGTAGATTTTAGCAACGTCAAAGCACAAAATGCTAGCTAATCATCATTAGGGTAGCAGAAAAATATGGTTAGGTAGTGGTGTCAGATAGGCTAAGCGACGTGTAAACACAATCCGTAGGCGTCAAGCTGAACAAGTGTGTCTGTAAGACTTTTTCACTCTGTTAAAGTAACACAGAGGTCGCTACTTAACTAGTTGCTTGAAAATCTACTTTACAACTTAGTTTGCTTTTTCTGATACTAGCGTTGCTATTTTAAACTTAACAAATAAATTTAACTTCCTCTTGCCAGACACCAACTTCAGGTTGTGAATTATTTTTCCTTAAAAAAGCTTTGTGAAAACCGAAACCTTACTAAAAGCCCGCTTATGGACTAATTGTATTTACATAAAGCAAATTTTAGAACAGTCTTATTCATTTTGAGCAAATAACTTCGACAAAGATGATAATCGTTTTGCTAAGGAAGTTATTCCAAGTAAACATTGTCAGTGTACAAGAAGATACGTTTGCTGGAAAATTCTCCGACAATGTTATTCATTTTGCAGCTATGAATTTTGCGGTTTTTTGGTTAAACGACACCACAACAATATATTGACGTGTTTTTTTAAGTGTGGTATGGCGTTTAAAGTCTATTTTGATCTATCGAGTAGCATGGAATGACGTGGTGTTTATTATACCGTAGCAGGTGAAACTGAGAGAGAAGAAAAAGTGCGACCGTTAACTTTTTGGTCAAAAATGTGCTAAATTCGTAAGCAAGTACTTTGTTCATACAATAATTTTTTTTAATATCTCTTAATGAACGGTATCAATTGGATTTTCAAAGAATTAAAGAAATAGCCAAACTCAATTTTCCTTAGCCTGTTCCAGGCGTTCAGATAGTGGAGCGCGAGCGAAAAATAAAGCGAGCGAAAGAGCGGGGAAAAAAACGAGGGGAGACTGGGGGAGAGGACGAGGGAACGCCTGTGAAATTAATTTTAAAAAGCCCATGCCGCCCACTTTAGACCGCCAACAGCGGCAGAGAAGCATGAACCCAAGGTCAGGTCAAAGTAAACAAGAAAGTTATGTAATTCTGCTCACCGAAGTAGGTTTCTCCCGAGTTTGAAGCGTTGGGAAAAGTACTGGTGATGCTTTAAGAAATCTGACATGCCGAATGGACATTGCAAAATTTTCTGCAATACGGAAACGCAAATGTCATCTCCACTACTGGACCAATAAAGGTAACGAGAATCACAGACGACTTTATATACACATCGGTTTATTGGATTGATGAATAGAAAGCTTTTCACTCTGTGACGGAATGAACTTCGTCGTCTTCATCGATTGCGATGGCTACGATATGTTTGTTGTTGTTCTTTCCTTCACTCTTTCGACAGCAGGCTTTCATGACTTTCATAAATAATCTGGCCGATCCATTTCTCCTGCTTCTTCTTCGTCTACTTCGATAGCCAGCGCTCTAATTCCGATGCTTTGACGAAGTTCCCTCGTCCTCTACCCCAGTCTCCCCGCTTTAGTTTTCGCTCGCGCTCCACTGTCTGAACGCCTGCTCTTTCGCTCGCTTTAGTTTTCGCTCGCGCTCCACTGTCTGAACGCTTGGAATAGGCTAAATTTTCCTTGATTTAGTAAACAGACACAAAAGGGAAGAACTTAAAAATGTCCTCTGATTTTTTCAAGTTAGAAGCAGTTTCCAAAGCCAGGCATACTTATTAATAGTTTCCGTGCACTAGAATTTCCCTTTAAAAAAAACTGGACCAATAATTTTAGACTCGTGCTTTTCAAAGTGATACTACTGAAAAATAGAGAATAATAGTGTCCCAGTAGAACGAAGACAGTGTCTAGATACTCGGCAGCCGGGGGTGCGGATGTTTCAAGACTAATTACCCGGTAGTCAGAAATTTTGAAGAATTTCGACGGAAAGGGTCATTCTAACGTTCTGAAAGTATTCGATGCTTGTTTAGAATTGCCAAGCGGATCAGAAAGGTATTTTGGTTTTTGTCGTGGAAGAAATTATTCATCGTGGTTTGAAATGATAAAGAAGGGGGTAAGTTTCTAAAGAAACTGTGGTGCTGCGTCGGTGGGCACGTGAAACACAAAATTTTGGGTTTATCAACTGAGTTGATAAGGTAGATTGGCCACCGTAAAGAGATTGAAAGTTGACGTTTCGAGCGTTAGCCCTTCGTCAGAGCGAATCAAGGAATTGTGGGTTGACGTTTCGAACGTTAACCCTTCGTCAGAACGAATGCTTGAAATGATAGTTGAGTTAATCGTTTGTCTCACGATTTAGATCGCGACGTTTCGACCGCTATACTGCTGGTCTTCATCAGGCGATAGCGTCGACTGGCTGTGTATCCGTATTTTGGTTTTGTAGTTGACGAGTTTTCCGGATAGATAATTCTCCGAAATCAGAGTGCCGAGCTAAATGCCCGGCACTCTGGTTTCGGGAAATTATATAGGTTTCAGATAGAGTTAACCTTGGTATGGCAGCGATTCTAAACTATCGTGGTTTTTCGGCTCATTTCTGGCAGGAGATGTACAATGCTTGTTTTAGGTGTATAGAAGGGGTACCATTTCGATAAAGATATAAGGGTTTGAAGCATGGGCGGAGCGTCCCCGTACGAAACTTTAATTAATGAGTACCCCCCCCGGGACCCGTCCCCTCGTGGATTCCGAATTGGATTTAGAAATGTTGGTTTTAGAGAAGGGAAGCAAGTCGGAGAAGGCGGCGACTCAACCCAAAATATGGTGTCAATTAACGTCGGCGGAATTCGAACTCGGGCCACACTGCCGGAAAACTAGGGCTCTCACATCTCTGTTCCCAACAAAAATTTAAAAAAAAATGTTAGTAAAGTTTTCGTCAATGAAATCATGCATGCTTGAAGGTTGATCTGGAACGGCAAATGATAAACAAAAGACCATAATCGATCTTCAAAATAGATGCTTCACTTGAACGCTCCTGAACTGGAACGAGCTTGCAAATAAGTGTGAACGAAAAAGAGTGAACAGCGATACAACCAACTGAGGCAAAGCTGAGGCAACAAAATCCAAAGAAACCTTGCGCAATGTGGCACTAAAATGGCTCTGAAAGATGCAAAACTGTTTTGTCGTGCTGTAGGTTTTTTCTCAGTTTAGTTTTGACTCTGGCCGTCACTGACAATTGGTAAAATAGTAAACATACTGAAAGAAAAATAAGAATAAGATAGAAAAAATAAGATAAAAAAGAAAAAAAGAGCGGCGATAATTGCTCGCGTCCTGAGGAGGTGAGAGACTGAAACACCCTCTTATGCCAATTAATAAATAAAGAAATGTAAACTACGTAAAAGAACATTCAGGCATTTCCTGTTCCCGGGCTACTGCAAACGTGACTTGAATTGAAAACATTTGGTCACATTTTTTTGTCACATTTTTAAATTTAACTAAATCGAGAGTAAGATTCGCCTTCGTGATTGGTTTCGGAAGTAAGTTGTGATATTATTAACTTTTGATTGCTCAGGAATAGAAGGTTTATTCCGCACTTATCATTAACTGTTTATTTTATAGAAATTTCTGGATGATCTTGAAGGTAACATGCCAGCTTTCATTTGATTTTAAAAGGGAAATTTATTCAGATCTCTGGAACAATTGATGAGCGATTTGAAAAAAAAACGTTGTACACTTCCCTTTTAGGGCCGAATAAAGCGGAAATTGTGTAGTGTAGAAACAAAAGATTTAGTTTTATCTCCTTCTGGTCCATACATGCCCGTTTATGTACCCAAACCCAAGTATACTGGCAGGCGGCAGCTGTTGATATTACTAACTTTCAAACTTTTGATTGGTCAGGAATAGAAATTATTCAGCACTTGTTATCCACTGGTTATTTTAGCGAAACTTCTCAGCTGGATGACCTTGAAGGGAACATGCCAAGCGTTTGTTTGATTATAAAACGGGAAAGGAAACCTGCCCTTTTCAATTTGTTCAATTTTCTGGAATAATCGACAAGCGATTTTAAAACTTGCCACTTAGATCCAACAATGTGTTAACTTCATTTGCCTTTCAGATCCACGTGGGGAATGAAACGGAAATTATGTCGGGTAGGAACAAAGGATGTAAATTTATCTCTTCTTAATAATCTATAAATGGGTATAAACGAAATGCTTATACCCATACCTAAATAAAAAACACCCACACTGGCAGAAGTTGGAATTATATCACGTTTTTTTTTTCGAAAGAATGCTTTAAAAAACCTGCTTTGAGTTATAACTTTGAGGAGAATAATAACGACTTAAAACCAAGTCAGGGAGACACACAGAACTTGTTATATATTTTTTAAATAGCTGAATGGTCCCTCCTCTCAAACCATGGGGAAACAAATTTTCATTTTAGAAGAGGGGGTGTTTATTTGGGTAAATTGGATGCTACGCACGTTTTGATTGGCTGTTGCCTATTATACAACTTGACATAAAGACGGTGGGAAATTACCGGTGTTTCAAGCCAAACTCTGTCACCACCTTATTATACAATCTTCGCATATTCGGGACTCAGGACAAAGACAAATTCTCACCTAATCTCACCTGGCATTTTGTAAAGAGATTTTTAAAAGAACGAAATGCCAGAAATGTAGTAATAGAGGTCGTTTTATTTACATTTCATAACGCCCATAAAAAGAGGAATTTATGTTTAATCCCCACTTTCTTGTGCACGCAGTTTGAAACTGTTTATCCTCATTATAGATCCTTTGTTTTTGCTTTATATGATTAATCCACAAAATTAAATAGCAAAAAGTTCACGATGATCGACTTAAGCTGACACGTCTTCAGGAAACAGAGAAAATGTGAAACGGCCCTTTTTCATAACAATAGATCAGACTTAAATGTAAGGAAGATCCTCGCAGTTATTAACGCAACTTATGCAGATCAGACTTAACTGTTTACAGACACATTAAAAAAGCCTATATAAAACAATTTTATTAAAATTCTATTCGTGTTGAAAGCTGCTACCGGTTTAGCCTTTGGCAATACTTTCCTTCATTATGGAAATACTGTGAGCCTAATTTTGAGGTGTTTAAATACAGTTTCGATTCAATCCATCTGAAACTTGCTTCGAAAATAACTCAACGCTATAAGGTCTTAAACAAATAACACTGGGAAAAACATTAGGGTTTGGCACTTTGTTCACAGCTTGTCAACGACCGGAAAAAAGAGTTTCGATTCAGTGTTTGTCGATATTACATTGGGTCAAGGACACCTAACGGTTACTTTCGGCGGGATATCTATTCGTAAAGCCTGAATCGAGTGAGATGTCTGAGAAACTTAAGTTTTCTTCAGCCCGATGTCGCCCCATATTTGCTTACATGTGTTTTTTGGGAGGCACCCCTACTGGTTTTGCGTTTGTTAGGTGAAATTAGTCAAACTCGTGTGATACGTGCATTCTAACTAATCAGCGTTACTTATTTCAGACCGGTTGGCAAAATATAAAATATTATAGACCAAAATAGTCAGAAGCTGTACTCAAAAACAGACCAAAACGGCTTCGAATTGCACTTTTTAGGGTGGCACATAACTATTTAAGTTTGTATACAGGAATAACCTCTCCCCCCCCCCCCCATCCCTCCCGGGGGGTAGACACTGAAACAAACAAAACGTGACCTGCAGTAAAATTGACCACTTCTTCAGGTGTTCTTCAGGGGTAGTAGTATTACAAGCAGTTTAAAGCACTAAGACTACGTAAGCCGATTAACAATGACCTTCATGTCCAAAATTACATCCGGCTGAAGTTCTAAATGAGAAAACTATCGCACCCTTCGGCAAACGAGCAACCAAGCTGTTTAAGTTTTAGCTTAGAAAGGAAAGTGCTAACCTTGAAGACTTAAATTAAAATTAAGTGAAAGCATCGGGCAAAACTGCAAGTTTTTTTCCTGGAGGCATACACGCTTCAGTGAAGATAACAATCTACTGCGTTGAAAGGGTCAACTCAATAAAAACCACTATGAATAAAGGTAAAAAACAACTGTGACACGTTCAAGCACTTGTCCACATTTTTTTGTTTCAGTGGAATTGTTACAATCTGTGTAGATTAGACCACCGCGAAGCCGTAAATCTTCGGCTTCCTACAACAGCAAAACATTCAAAACCGCTAAATAAAAAAGGAAAGTTCCCTAGTGTGAGAATTGCGACCTGTATAGAGCAGAATATAAAACAGGAATTTTCGGAATTTCTAAACATCACGTACATAACGCGGGCATGCGTTTTCTTTCAACTGCGATGTGGTGATTGTGAATATGCAGTGTCAATAAATATTTTGATTTTGTCGAGGACTAAAGTGGTCTGTTTCAGACCATCGCACACAACACCCCTAAAATCGTTTCAGGCCATTCGGTAAAGCATAGCTACACTATTTTAGAACAGACTACTTTGGTCAGAATCTATACCCTATTTCTTGGCGGCACATACCCATAAATCTGCAAACATCAAGTAACTCCTTCTTCCACTCAAAACTCAAAAGATCAGGCTAAAAAGCCTGAAGCATGATATTCAGATGTCCAGACAAGGAATAACAAAGCTATACCTGCGTATCTCACGACACTGGAGCAATTCGTTTCAATGGTTTATTAAATTGATATGCTTTGTTAGGCGCACGGGAATCGAAAGTCCTATTAAACGCGCTTTCGACAAAAGTTACAAACACTAAAAAGGCTACACTATGCAATGAATAAATGTCTGAAGGGTAAATAATCCAATAGCATCCTTATTAACAAAACATGAACTGACGACAAATAGGCCTTCAGATCGACCAGCGGAAGTCGAAAAGACAATAAAGAAATTTTAAAAAATGGAAGACAAATAAAATGCGGCAAATTGCTGAAATAACCATTTTATTTCCTACCTATCAAGACAGCGGCAAGCATCGGCAATAAGACCGCCAACCTCTTCAGAGAGAGACAACTGGACAAAACAAAAGAAGATAAACGATTGTTTAAACCATTTGTAAACAAATGAAAGCACTTTTCTTATTCACTTTGCAGCGAATGCAAACGTTTATGACAGTTTTTAGTATCCAAGCAGACCCCACCAAACTTGTGAATTTCCATATCTTTTACTGACATCAATTTGGTATAACTTGTCATTCTTGTTTCTATGCATTTCATTGGTGCTTTTAAAATTTTTTTGGAAAAAAGTTAACGTTTACATTTTATATCGTTTTAGCGTTTTTATTTTGGTTCTGATAACGGATTTCTGAAGTTTAGAGAAATGGAAACATCAAAGATGGTTTCAAGATGGCGGCTTTTCAGATTTTATGACTTAACCATCAAGGTCATGTGACTTTTAAGGACCGTAACAACCTCGTTCCTAGGACTTTTTCCCTTTTTTAAATTCCCGCCTCCGCAAATTTAAAAAAGGGAAAAAGTCCTGGGAACGAGGTTGGGACCGTAAAAGAAACACAATTGGATGAACTATACAGTCACCAATATTCAGTGTCCTAGCTATAATATCTGGACGTTATAGGGAGAGGACCGAATCCTCCGCCCCTTCACCACCCCCCCATTTTAAAAGCAAAAAGAAAACCCGATGTTACTGTAATTTGCTTGTCAAGAGTAACTACGAAAACAAATCCCGTTAAGAACTCCTATTTCATCTTTAAGGTTCCATACTCGAGACAAGCTAGATAAAGATAACTTTTTGCTTGCTGCAGTTTCTGGTTAAAAGACAATTTTGGATGCTATCTTCAAGTGCAAGTTCTAGTAAACCAGAATTCCCCCACTAGATCCCCGCATTTCACTAGTTGCATAATAGATTTTACCTGGTCTTGTGCTATCCAGTGGGTGAGAAGATCTACTCTTCCTGCCAAAAACAAAAGTACTGTAAGACTATTGCAACGGAAGCTACCAGGGTATTACTGCATGACTTAGTTAGAGTTTAGGGTACAAAGTGTTTTGGGGCAACAAAGCCGAACATTTCTACAACTACTATCAAATGACAGAATTACTGGTCGTTTAGAGAAGAGTCCGTTACTAAGATGCTCCAATGAGAATATTTCGGTGATGACGAAAATTTGGTTTTGTTAACTGAGTTGATAAGGTAAATCAGAGCGACTCTGAACAAAGGCTAACGCTCGAAACGTCAACTTTTCAATTCCTTTACGGTGGCCTATTTACCTTATCAACTTAGTTAATAAATCCATATTTTTTGGGTTTTATACTTTACCACTGACACAGCACTATTATTTCAACAGCGTTTTTCGATTGTTTTAGTATGGATGAAAGGCATGAAGTTCCCAGCAAAACGTATCCGCTTTCAAAAACAAAACGCATTAGTAAGTGTGTACGGGGAGTTAGATATGTTAACACACCTTTTTCCATAACGCACTTGACACACTCTATTGTCTCCCACTCTGACGGTTTATCGCATCCCATAGCAACGGTCGGCAGTAGAGCTTCCCAATATGCGACAGAGACAGAGCTAAAAGTTAAGGATAGAGTAATCATTATGAAGCTAACAAGTTAATAAGCACCGAAGAAATCGTAAGCGGAGAAGAGTGGCACTTTTTGACTACCTCTAATCCAAAAAAAACAAAAGAAAGAGATGTGGAAGAGGAGACATATTCCCATAAACATCACAGCGCCAATCAGTATTGCTCTCTAGATCATCCCTTTCATGTACGTGCACGTTGTTGAGTCCGTGGATACATTTTTCCCCGAAAGCCAGTAATTCAGTGGAAAACCAGCAAGTGTCTCCAAGGAGGCAATGGTATGACAAAAGCAAAATGATTTGGGCACAAACATAACAAGAAGGCAATGGCAGCAGGCAGCCTCGTATTCAGATTTATGACTTACCTGCCTCTATGAGTAGCATCATACTCTTTAAACTTCTTGAGAGTTTCCATTGTTCTTAAAACTCCCTTAGGATAAGAAAATAATAAAAATGATTAAGAAGAAATCTTGCGAACTGACGGCACGGCAAACACGAAATACGTCCCAAATTATTTAGAAATAGATATACATGACTTGTACTGCATGCGGAGGAAAGTGTCTTGCAAAGGAAACAAATTGAAAACAGGGATCAAGCCAGAGAAAACTCGATCAACCTTTCCAAAGCCCCTACAAACCTTAGAAAAATATAAGATCAGGATTTTAGTGAACGTTTGTTTTACCTTTGGGGAATGAGCAGCAACCAAGGCAGCTTCTTCCACTTTTCCCGCCTCAAACAACTGAAATGACAAAACAGGGCAAGACAACGAATTCGTTTTGTGTTGTTTGTTTGTTTAGTAGCTTTAATTTCTTTTTTTTTTCTATGAAAACACCGCCACTGAGAGAGCATTTAAGGAAAATTAAATGTCCTTCGTCTCATGTGTAAGTTGCTAGAAAAAAAAAATTAAATAAATAAATTGACTTTGTTTAACGAGTGTGACAGTAAACTGTCTTCCGACTGACAAACCAGTGGCCACCGGATACCTGTCACACGTCCTGCGCCAAGTGTGTTGATAAAGAGAAAGATGTTAACACTGTTAAGTGCTCTGTTCGCAACATCACCAAACACAACAAAAAGGCTCCAACATTTTTACGTCCAACAAAATTGTCAGGCAAAACATCCAACATGTGATATTCAACGTTCCACTCTGTGAAGCAACATTCCGTTGGACCAACAGAATGTTGGCTAACACTGTTGGAACTTTTAGCCGGGGCTTCAAAGTTCTCGGCACTCACTAGCTCGTGCCGACCTTCTAAAACAATTTTCTGTCAATTTTGTTATTAATTCTTTCTACCAACCTCGAAGAAGTCCTCGATGTACTCAAGTATGAACTCAGCCTCTCTGTCTTTGGTTGGGTCCTTGCATGACAGTCGTTAAAAAAAAGGAAAAGTGTTATTAGCGGAGCTCCTTTGCGGCCGCAAAGCGGAGTTGAATTGAATTGAGCACCATGGGTAAGGAAATTTGGTAACCTATCGATCCGAGAAATTTTGGTTCTGACGTCAGCGGGGTTTGACTCTCAGAGGGGAAGATGAATTTTAATTTTTCTTTTTTTAACGACTTCGATGAGAGTATTTTCAGATATTCATCAGAACCAACGGGAAAAAAATGTGGAACTCCGCTTTTAGGCTGGGCTTAATCTATATATTAAAATAATAATAATCGTTACAATCTACGCTACAGTCCTTTAGACTAGAGCCCTTTAGGACGGTGTTCTCAACATGACAATTTATCATTGCCTGGTTTATCTCTTTGGACGATTTTTAGATGAAGCCAGGAATCAGAAAATAAAGAAATTAGCGGAAGTTACAAGTTGCAAGAGATTACAACAGTAAGTTTCTTTTCTACTTTTTATGAAGTGATAAGTTCTACTTGATTAGAAAAGGCTGATCATGAACATAATCCGATGAAGGTTGAAATGACTGGTGCCAGTAACAGTAAGGAAGAATCACTTTAAATCCTAGTATAAGAAAAGCTTAACCTACGTCATCTTCTCCTATGATACGAAACGTTGATTGGCTAGCTAAGGCAGGACCTTGCTCCACTATTGTCTCTTGACACATCTCATCTGCAGAGAAAAAAGTTCGGTGCTGTAACTAATTTATCACAGGAGAAAATACCGTATATTATGTACCACATGCTTTATGCTGCATGTATTATATATTACAAGCTTTAAAAGCAAATCGAGTGCTCTTTTGTTGTGAGAACGTCCAACATCGAGCGGCGCAGTAACGTTCAAATAGTTCTTTTTGATAAATGACTCCTGAATTGGAGTTAAGATAATTTCTGCATGACGGTGGATTGGTGTTCAGAAGTTTAACTCTCGATTTCGAGCCAGATTTAGGACTAAACTGAAAACAACCCAGAAAGAGAGATTTTTTTGAAGCCAACACTTTAACGTCCTTTTCAGAGTTAAGTAATATTTAAAAAAAATTGTGTAACTTTCCATTTTGTTCTGTATTGGTGTAGCGCATAGTTTAAAAAGAAATTCGACAAGATAATCGATAAATCTGAAGTGTTTTTGGCATAATCGTTAAAGGGTTCATCTACCTGCCTTGTCCATAGTTTCTTTGGTCTCCATAAGAGCTAAAGCAATGTTATCGAAAGCCCCTTTGTAAGGTGGAGATCTAGTTTTCTTTCCCTTTGCCTAAAACGTGACAAGAGATTTCCCTAATAAATAAATAATCACACTTTATTCCATGGTTTTACAGCTAATGCGAGCATAATTTACAAGTTACATTGTTTGTTTTCCAGCCCGCTATCACAGCGGATTTGGACCCTCCCCCCACCTCAATCCAAATCTGCTAGCGGGATGTAGACTTGGACCCCCTTCAGTAAGGCAATAATTTCTTTTCGCAACGGGAAGTTTTTGGAATAAGGCCATCCGTCTTGCGGTACGTTTATAGAACGAGGAATATACCTTTTACTTTTTGCTTTCAATGGTTTGGTGGCAAGTCTGATAAGCAAGAAAGATCATGTCGCTGGTTCATATGCAAATAGCCAGATTCTCCCTTCTAGTGAATAGATAGTAAAAGTTTTTACGGGGGAAGGCGGGGGGGGGGGGGGGTCCAAATCCTTTTAAGGATTTCAACTGGGGGATCCATTTGCGCTGGCGGATTTGGACCCAAATCTTGGGGTCCAAATCCGCTGGGACACCGGCAGATGCAAGGAAACTGGAAATGAATTAATTATAATAATAACTATGTACAGTTATAATGAATAGCACCACGTTAACACATACAGGTGTTACATGTAGGTTAATTAGGTCCTTCTATAACAAATAAAATGATGTCCGCAAAATTTGGGTGGGTTCACATAAACTTCCGTGGCTACATTATGTATTTATCTTGGGAGACGCATGCACAATGCGCCTGAGACGCATAATTTGTCTGAGACACACTTCCGACACAGAGGCATTATGCGTCAACATAAATACGGAAAAGTAAGCATCAGACGCATTATTCGTCTAAGACGAATCATACATCTGTTCAATAAAATTCCTATCTTCAAGCCACTGTGTAATTTTCTTTTTACTATATGGACAAGAGTATTCTTGCACAAACAACAGTGTAAAGGCGGGAAATGACGTCATCGATATCCTCACTAGTGAAGATATGGAAAAGACGCCACTCGAGCCCCGGATGTAGTTTCGTATGAACTTTACTAGACAAGTGGTCTGTTTTTCCACTGAAACACTCTTCAGTGTCTATATAATAAATCAAAATAAACGCGAGAGGCATAAAACAAACGAACTTAACGGCAAGTTTTTAAATCCTCGCGACAAACTTTTATTCCACTGAACTCATGGCCAACAGTTCGGCCATCCTGGTTAGATATTAAATTCAAAGCAGAGAAAAGGCTCACCATCTTGTGGTAATATTTTTCTTTCAAAGTTTTTCCTGCTAATTTTATATGCGCCCGGGATTTTGTGCTCAGATACTTTTCTTCGTCTGATCTCAGTTTTATGCGCCTCCGCATTTATTTTCAGAAGACGCATAACGCATCTTAGACGATTTTTGCGTCTTTTTAAGATAATTACGGCCATGGATATGGCATATTTTGCGTGCTCTCCCGTCCTGGTTTATGGTAAATAACGCCGTATACGTAGTACGTTAATGTTAATGAACTTTGATTCGAAGTCACGCTAACGCAGAGAGTTTGCTCACCTCAACATGTACCGCCATAGATAATTTTATGGACATTATCTTCATCTTGAGCTCCTCACGTTTACTCAGAAGAGCTTCTTTAATTACCTACAGCCAAAACGAACAACAGAAACCAAATTTGTTCTCTCGTTATTGTATGTGGCGAAGCAGTTTTCAACTTTTAACACTTAAACAAGGTTCAAAGCTTACTTCTTTTTCTCGAAGACGATTATGTAGTTGTCCTTTCAATGCCTTTGGAACAAACCTACAAAATGTTGAAAAACGAAGACTTGTATTTGTTTCGATAATAATACAGTGCAAATTATCACCTAGCAAAGCAAGCGACGTAGAGGTTTCAAAAAGGCACACAATGCGCGCACTGGAAAGTGATGACGTACCATTTTTTCCCGAATGTAGTCCGAAACGACATTTACCAGAGTAAAGAAACGGCACTTTGCCAATAATAAATGACTTTATTACGTCCTTGGCTGAACGAATTTCTGTTGGGCAAATTGTCTGCGTTTGATTCTGAGTCTCTTTTAAGTAAATGAAGTTTCCGATTTTTAGATTGCTAACCTCGCAACTTGAATCTTCTTGCAGTAGTTAATTTGAGATAAGCTTTAATGGACAGATGCAGGAACAGGTCTCTGCGATAAACCGCCTCAAGTGCGCTGCTTATAGGAGACATATTCCTGAGGCAAGACGCTTGCTTGGCGCGCACGAAGGGATTTGAAGCAGGGAGTGTTAGATTACGATGAGGGTGTCTAGAAACCAGAATAGACAACGCTTTTCCATTGGCTGAGTTTATTTGATTGTGAAGACAGGTCGAATGAGCGATGCACACCTTGGGACAACGAAAATATGTGTCTGACTCATTCTGTCCCCACGACCTGATGCACGAATTTAAACCAGTTTGAATTTATTCGGCCTGTCGCAAGGACAAAATTCTATCGCAGCGACGATGATTTTTCATTAAAATGAGCTATTTTTGTCCTGTTTCTTAAATGCACGCAGGGAATTGCCGCTGCGACCAATCGCCTAGTGTGTCCCGACCTTTAACTCGTTTTGCTATTTAATACAGGCTACCTTGCATTCAGTTCCAACACGAGTTTGCCATCTTTAGCCTCCCGTGTGAACGCGTCTTTAAATCGAATAATCGTAATGTAAGCCTGGTTCAGCTTCTTGGTTACAAACCTGGTTTCATTTTCCAGTTTCATCTGAGCCACACTGGACTGCAAATCAGCCAACTGAAAAAACACAAAGGACTAAATACATCTACAGCAATCGATTGACAATTAACTGGAACTTGTTTTTTATACTCCAGTTTTATTCATATGAGGCCTGAGTCAGAACCGTGCACAGTTGTCTAGAGTTCATACTTTCACGCCTTTTTGCCACCACCTCTTATGTGCTCTTGTGTGCTATCGAGATTAAATGTGTTTATATTTTCGAAACTTTGCAGTTCAACCTTCGCTCCCGTTTCTTCACCAACTCTCATTCGCTCTCAGTGACTCTCTGTGCGTTCAGTTTTAAACTGCAAGTAATTTGGTTTCAAAAGACAAAACTAAGCTACCAATGTATGGATAATACCCTTGGATGCTCTTAATCCTTTTAATGCTTGCGGTTAGCCTCCCTCAGACGTTCTTTCCACTAGTTAGAGCGGTTTCCAAATGAGTGTCGTAAAACCAAAACCAAAGTAATTACCCCAGCCAATCACAACAAACACAAATTACACAATGAACCAATCAGAACTCGAAGCAAATACATGTAACCGGCACCAAGCGCGGGAAAACGCGTGCGAGCAAGTGGCGATTGGTTTGAGTTTTACTTCTGATTGGTCGTGAAAGTGGCGCGAGATTTTTTAACCAATGAATTGCCGTGAATTGCGTTCGACACTCAATTGAAAACCGCTCTAAGATGTTGTCGGAGAAGCTTAAGTGTTCCGCTGCTTTTTTTTCTTGAATTCTCTGGGAACAGAAATGAATAACGTCACAGTGGAAAAGAAACCGTTTCATTATGACGTCTTCAATTGCGCGTGCTGATGTCGCGCGCAAGAAACCTTTTCTTTGAGAGTCACATCATTACCTTTTTCGTCAGAAAAGCTGTGTCAGTCAGTTGCTCTACAGTGAAATTTGGTAAGAAATAGGAGTGTGAAGAGTTTGGTGTATGCCCCAGAGGCAGATTAGAGCCTAGAAAGAAAACACAATGGAGCGATTAGACATAGAGCGGTTCTCCACTGTCGTAAAGCAAAAATCATACCAATCACTCTGGCCAAGAAGATAAAACAAGACGACTGTTTTGCAGTCTAACAGTTTTAGTCGCGTAGTTTGTAATCTTAGGTTGAGGTTGAGGTTCAAGCATATGGACATTATCATAACCTAATTACAAAATTGCACATATTATACTTAGAGACACACCTAGACTGCGAGTAGTCTCTAATTTTGGCGACGGCGATTGTGGGGCGGGCGAATACACACACACTTGCGCGAGCGCAATTTCGAGGCGACGCGACGCGAAGGGAGCGCCGAAAGTGTATTTCGCCCGCCCCACAATCGCCATCGCCAAAATTAGAGACTACTCGCAGTCTAAGACACACCTGCTGGTGTACAGTTTCTTGAGTTGCGATTGCTGGCTCTCTGCTGCTTGGATGAGGTCCTAATAAGATCGGTGTGAATAATGAGATCAAGAACAGTGTAGGTATAATCAGGGAATAAGCTGGAATGAGCTGGCATAGGACGGACATTTCTACAAATGCGTTTACCTGTTGGAAGATTTTATTGGCGACTCCAACCTAACAGAAAAAGGACAAACACAAACAAGATTTATTATATCGGTTTTCCAATCCAGGGCTCGAGACTAACTTTTCAGCTTAGTAGCCTAGTGGCTAGCGAGAGGTTTGATTTCACTGGCCAGAATAAATTTTCACCATCCAAACAAGTCTTTTTTTTGCATAATCTTGTACTAGTCGAGTTAAGAAACTAGACTAATTTCATATGAACGCACTAACGGACCTTTCAAGGAAACGTTTGGTGAAACGTTCTGAAGACGGCTAATTTCGTTGGAACCAATTGAGACAAGAATTAGTGGGGAGAAACGTTGGGAGGACAGACAAGTATCATACGAACATCCTTTTACGGAGTAAGTTTTAGTTTCTGTTCACTCAATTAGCTTTTGGGATCCGATCATCAGAAGTAATAGTCAGTTTGGTTTACATCCGGCACTTATGTGCTTTGGTGAAAATTTCACTAGCCAAAATGGCTAGTGAAAAACTAGCCAAAGCGGAATTTTTACTAGTCTGTAACAAGTTGGCTACCATTAGTCTCGAGCCCTGGATTTAATCAGTAATGTTTTCTACGTATTAACTTCACTTATACACGGGATATATTTTCGAAGCCAGGAAAGCTGTGCAGTTGACTTTCGACACACACCTCATACGAAAAGAAAAAAATGTTACCCCGAGCAGGAATCGAACCCGCGTCTCCCCGGTTACTAGTCGGGCGTGATGACCACCATACTATCGGAGCAACCACACTGGCAACGTGGCCACCTTACGAAGTGAGTAGGATCTTACGAGGCCATTCCATGGGATGTTTTTCTACTTGAGGCATACGTGTGTTTCATGGCTCCTAAATCCCTACATGGGATTAGCACAATATACACAGGATATATTTTCGAAGCCAGGAAAGTCATAGAACAAGTCAACAGCACAGTTGTGTACTGTCAGATATTTATTTGAATTGGTTCTACGACTTTCCTGGCTTCAAAAATATACCCTGTGTATATTGTGCTAATCCCATGTAGGGATTTAGGATTCGTGTTAAGGCCAGCCTGCGAAAAAAACAGCCTTTCATCGCTCTTGGCCAAACAGTAGTTGACAAAAGTTCTAAACATCGTTCTCGTTTGACTTGAAAATCTCGCGAGCTCTCATTGATTCTTGTGCGCCCACGAAGAGTTTGAACTGAACTGTGTTGAATAACTTTATCTTAGCACAATAGAATGAATCCTCAGAGCATTTAATCGATGATTTTCTCACAAAACAAAATACTCGCTCTCGCTTGCCCTTTGACTTTCATGCATTCTCAGTCAGTGACTTCCATGCGAGCTTCAATTCTTGTCTCTTTTCTTAGAGACGACTGTCGTTTTGTTTAGCCTCTATCCTTCAAACATTCGCACTGACCTCCCTACACTGTGAAAGAGTTAAAACTCTTATCTTGCCTACTCCAAATGGACTCTCGATTTCGTTATCCTGGGCTTTAGCGATCTATGATTAATTTCCAGGATGGTTATCTTATAGTTACCTTTAACTGTTAGTTAGGTGTCCCCTATTAGCAGGAGGATTCCCCCCTGCTAGACACTTAAGACACGTTAATAAAGTTTCTTATCTTATCTTATCCAATAATCTAAATATGTTCCGGAAGGAGCTAGCAAATCAACACGTACAAACCTCTGATTAAGGAGTCTAAGCAATCCTATTTTTAGCTCAAGTTCGTCTCCACGCTGTTTGAAGTTTCTGTTAAAAAGAAAAGGATCAGGATTCAGATGAGAAATCAGGCCAAGTTTAAGTGAACTGAACCCATTTAATTCTTACTAAGCTATTAAGAAAACAGTGGGTGCTTTCCATTATGCCAGACCGACCAGTCAGAGACCAGTGGAACTAACCAAGGGAAAATAGAAGTAAAATATTCGAAAGAAACAAAATTTCCAACCAGGTACGTTTCGACCCAAATTTCGATTACTCCTTAGTGAAGTGGGACTGGAAACGAGAATTTTTGAAAAAGTTTCGGTCGGACAAGACCGACCAGTCAAATAGGACCACCTCTGGAGGTGGACAACGTTTTCCGGAAAATTTCCACCTTGACCGAAGCGTTCCATTTATGTTTCGACTGAAATTTCCGGAAATTTTAGCATAATGGGAAGCATCCAGTATACAGTCACTCTGAATCTGAATTTAAATGCTTTACTTAAGGTGATTCCATTCAATTGCAATGCGCATCATTTCTGTGCATCATTTTTTGCGTGATTAGCGCGCGCACGAGCGCGCGCGCGTTCGGAACTTGATAGGTTTTCTATGGAAGCTGAGCTGTTCAGAGAAATAAACGGTCGTTTTCTCCTAAACGAACTCAGTGACCCCACCTTTTTATTCCATTCATTTAAGGAAAATACGACTTTACATGATATATTCAAATTTGAAGAACTTTTCATTATTCAATTTTGAAATATTCCGGTTGATTCACTATTACAGCCAGATTTTAGGCGTTTCACTGGAACCGTGCGGACGCTCGATTTGCCTATTATTTCAAATTAGTTTCATTGTTACGGCAATTTTAAGAAGTTTTACTGTAACATTGTACTTCTATCATAAGAATAATGCTTATATTTCATTGCTAGTTATAACTTTGTTGAAGTAATGGGTGTCTCTAGTACAAGGATAGGTTTTTTTTAATATTGCTGTCTAAAGATAGCAAAGTACCTATATACTACAGCCCGTAGCGTGAAATTATTCAATTTTGAAATATTCCGGTTGATTCACTATTACAGCCAGATTTTAGGCGTTTCACTGGAACCGTGCGGACGCTCGATTTGCCTATTATTTCAAATTAGTTTCATTGTTACGGCAATCTTAAGAAGTTTTACTGTAACATTGTACTTCTATCATAAGAATAATGCTTATATTTCATTGCTAGTTATAACTTTGTTGAAGTAATGGGTGTCTCTAGTACAAGGATAGGTTTTTTTAATATTGCTGTCTAAAGATAGCAAAGTACCTATATACTACAGCCCGTAGCGTGAAATCAGACACGGTGACCCCCTCTTTTTATTTTATTTTTTTAATGTACTAGGTGTAATTAGTCACTGTGCAAAGTTTCAACAAATTCTCATTACAACTTCTTTTTCGATGGAATCCCCTTAATTGGTTCAGACGTTACGAATGCAAGAGAGTCAGGATGGCCGAGCGGTCTAAGGCGCTGCGTTCAGGTCGCAGTCTACTCATGTAGGCGTGGGTTCGAATCCCACTCCTGACATTTTTCTTTTTATTATTTACTTTTATAAAGGTTGCACGTAGCATCAGCCTTGCAAAGTTGCAGATTTGTGGCAATCCGGAGGAGCTACTGCTCGATGCTTTAGTAACCTTTTCAAAATAAAGTTAATTTAGGTGAGGTGAGGATGTTTTCACTTTATTTTATCTATATAGCATGTAATTACTTTAACGATAAATCAGTCGCCCTGAATTTGAATTAGTTTGAATCTTTTCACCTGACTGTTCCAGGTTCCATAACAGTTGACGCTAACTTTCCTGCCAAATAAGTTGCCTCTCTTCGTCCTCTTTCAATTGCCTCAATACATTCTTCATACTCTGCCTAAAAAGTAAGGACACGTCGTGTCAATTATTTACACGAAGTTTAGGCGGCCAACTAAACCAATTTTCGGCACTGTCACCGCTACACGATTGTAGTAAAATTTGTTGGATTCAATATAGACGTGGCCTTTGTAGTCTACCGCTTATCCAGGTTCTGATACGCAATTGACCATAATTTTGACCTGCTTTTTAGACATCTGTTATTAGAGTCAATGTAATGTAACCGGCATACCTTTGAGTAGCTAGATAAAAACCTTTTTTGAAATGAAGTGAGATAATTCAAAAGCGGGTGAACAGGCTGTTCCGCTGCAATTTTAAATGCAAATCTGTCAATGCAAGAGTACTTCTGTTCAGGGGAATCTTTCCGAAATTTTGCACATGAAATAGACCAGTTACAGAGTCCGGGAAAGACATCAAGGCCGGGGGTTCAAGTACCTTAGACATATGGATTTAAATACCGTTAGACAAACTTATGACGAGTAATTCTAAGTGAGTGTAGGTGCTTGTTGTCTTGTTTTATCCTCACCTTTATTCTAGAAAGTAGATCTCTGTATGTTGAATGTTGGTCTATCAGACTTTCAAAGCACAATTTGTGCACAAAATATCGGTCCTATGGTTAAGAAAAAAAGAACAAAATAAAAATTATCGAACATAGCTCTTCAAGAGCAAATAAGTTATGAAGGCCACTTCTTCATCACATGCCAGCATTTGTCTGCTCTTAAAATACAGCCCCTTTAAGTTTAATGATAATAAAAATAAGAGAAATGGAAGTAGTGTACGCGAAACATTTTGATACCCTGCCGTACCCCTTTCCTCCTTGAGCACCACCACTGATGAATATTTTGAACTTTTTGCTGTATCATAATTTCTGGGCTGCAAGTGAAGAAACGCTTTGAGCTGTGGGCTCCGGGCTTTATTGGTTCCCTAGGGCCAGGGCTCCAATGAACCCAAGGCTGAGTTTTAACCTTGGCTTGGCATCAAAGTAGGGAGGCCTTAATCACATCTGACAACTCTCTTCATATTTTTTTCTATGTCAAGTGTTCTGCATAAATACTCAGGCCAAATGCATAAATGTCAGGCCAAATTAAAATTTAAAAAAAAGCCGCTTACAATAAGTCAACTCAAAATTAACCGACTCTAGTAGAGAAGGAAAATAGAACAATTATTACCTTTTTTGTAATTTTTGCACTCCTCTCCAATTTCAATAATTCCTAAAAGATAAAAATATGAAAAGCCCTCGTGTTCCAATGACAAGCTGGTGCCACACTCTGTAGGCAAAACAACTGTCTTATGCATGTCTAATGCGGATGACAAATGTTATTGCGCATGAACAATACAACCACTAGTTATCTAACAAACAATTGAACCTCGAACTGTGATCTACTCAGGTGATTTCTCAAATTTCTCCAACATCGATCAATCAATTGATCCGTCGATTGATGGATCGGTGAATTGATTGATTGACTGGTTGAGTGATGGAATAACAAATTAAATTATTGATTATTTGATTGATTGATTGATTGATTGATTGATTGATCAATCGATGACAGATTTATCGAAATCTCCTAAACTTGAATGTCCGCTAAATATATATGCCATGCAAATGTAAAGCAGCAGCTATGTGCTACCACAATCCACTTCACAGCCCTCCTGACATTGCTTTGACATTTTGCTTGGCATGAAAGTTACAAAAACTGAGTCATTATACGACACCAAAAATTTTCAACCCCCAATCCCTCCACTAACCTCTAACCCACCCACCGTTGATCATCATTGATCATGGCATTCACTACAGTGAGATAATATATACCTTCGTTCGACTGGATTTTATTTTTTGTAAGTAAGCTTACATGTAAGTTGACAAAAATTACATGTAAACCAAAACAAATGAGTAACCTTGTCGATTTCACGTAAGCTCGCAGTGTTTTATATCATTTTTTTTACAACGGCATTAACTACAATGAAATAACCTGAATAACATGAGTCTCAAATCGACGGGGTCTCATTTTTTGGAAGCAAATTGCAGTAAAATCAAAACGAGTGAATAACCTTGTCGATTTCGCCGTAATACCACTGATATTTCTTGCGGCGCGAAAATCGACAGAGAATTTATCAAATCCCGCAGAACCCTCCCTTGCATTTCGTAGAAAACTCTGCTCCAGTTGCTGTGGTTACTCATTTTGAATACACTTCAGATCTCTGTCTTACCTGATATAGGAATTCTTGAAACTGGTTTGATTGCAAAGCCATTTCCGTACTCATGGCCGAGTAACTCTCATCTGGGAAATTCCTCAACGATGTCCATCAAAATTTCCGCTCGCTGTATGCTACAATCAGGACAATTCCTTTCCAGTTGTCTTCCAGGAGGATACAAAATCGCTTCCGTTCCACCGATTGCAAGGAAATTAACGCAATTCGCGGAAAATCTTTACAAACGAACAAGCCGGCCCAAAGACTTTGCAGAAAGTGAAATTTACACGTTTCCATTGTTACCATTGATTGCGTCAAATTACGCGCCCGCCTGACGTCATCACTGAAGCCTAGTCCTTCACGGACGGTAGGTTTAATTTGACGTCGCGATCCAAAATGGCGGAAATTTGGGAGTATGGTTGAGCTTGTTAGCTCGGCCGAAAGGTTGCAGAAATCATAAATTAATACCTTTTAGAAGCCATGAGAACCAGAAGCAACTCTATAGTTCGTTTAGACTGGTATCACCGTCTTGTTAACCGAACTATCTTGGATTTTCAGGTACAAATTCGTCCAGAATTAAATTTAGACTGACATCCTCTTGACTAGCTATCTAATCCCTTCGTTGATAGACTGTTGTTGATATATCAAAATATGGCCAAGGGTACATATGTATGCTATGATCTCCTCGCTTTTTATTTAACTTATCAGTACTCTAGCATTTCGTGTTTTCCTTAAGCAGTAACGAGTACGATTAGAAGGTCATGAAATACATCATGCATATCGCAATTTTCCTTTTCCAAGAATGGTCAACAATTTCAATGTTCTGTTCTGTCGCTTCAGAACGTAGGCATGATTCTTTAATGGTTTGCTAAAAGTTAGAAATCTAAAAAAGGTAAGGACTGAAAACAAAGAATTGGTAATCAGTATCAATAATTTGTAAGTTCATCGTGATTTTTAACGAAACCAACAAATAAGCTTGAGCTTATGCGAAATAAATCTCTAATGAGACTTCTTTTCTGTATTTCTGTATCGTATTTCTGTGATTGCAAGTTAACGTCCAGAGCATTCCCAAACTCGTTTTTATGGTCTTCCTTTGGATGACAACAAATGAAATGCCATTATGTTTGGAGGATGTGGGATAAGGAAACTTGTCTTTCCTAAGCCAGGAAACTTTCTCCTCACTCGCTTTCACCCCAGGTGATATTTGGTACAATGGAACCATAAGGGAAACATACATGTAACAAGCTTGGAGTTTATGAGCATTGTTACCGTGCAATGTATGTGTACATGTACAAGCTTCCCATCCAGAGGGGAGTAGCAATACTCCTAACATTGCTTTATGTTGCAGAAACCAGGTTAAGTTTCAGGTGTATAGTCTTCTTGTGACCTGAGACTGAATTATCTACTGGAAATGTGCAGAAATTTAAACATACTTAAAGGACAAAAATTCTCCTTACATACATACATACATACATACATACATACATACATGACTTTATTTTATCTCGAATTTACAGGGTAGCTAAAAAGCTAATATCTTTGAGAAAAAAAAAAGAAAGAAAGAAAGATTTACAAATAATAAAATAACATTACTAAGTACTAATCATATATCTATTAATGCTAAGTGCTATGAAAGGAGATGGTTCGTATCAGACGTTTAAAACCAGCCAAAGTGGACTCCGTTCTAATGTTCTCAGGGAGAGAGTTCCAAGTTTCACAGGCAAAATACTTAAAAGAGTGAAGACCATAAGAAGTGGAAGCAGGTCTACACAACGACAATATATCAGTTCCTCTAAGAGAGTAGACCGTTGAGCGCAACGTTAATAAGTCCTCAAGATATGCAGGGTAGAAATTGATATGGATACATTCATGAATCGTGATACAAATCCTGTTTGTCAAGTACAGGCCCTGCAAAGTTTCCCTAATGAGCTGTTTTCTTTCCTTTTTTTTTCAATACAGGATCCAGTAACAGGTCTTTTACCGCCAAAAATCAACCGAGCTAAGTATAAATCTGGATCTACTGAGTACTTAGGTGATGCATGGGTTCGTGATAATGTTTACAGTATCCTGGCTGTCTGGGGCCTGTCACTGGCCTATAAAAAGAATGCAGACATGGATGAGGACAGGGCTAGAGCACATGAACTCACTCAGGTGATTTAAATTGGTTCTTGAATTCTAAACAAACAGATAAAGGTTATTTCATGGAAAATACGTTGTGTATGCCAAACAATTGTGTCAGTGTTGTTTACACACAAGAAAAAGGGACTTTGAGGTGACATTCTGAGTCACTGGACTTTTTTGGGTCTAGTTTTAGCCTGATGGAAGTTCTGACTTTAAGGTCTACAAATTTGGCGTCACTCATACAGTATCTCATTATCACTAAATAAATATACCCGAGTACACCCTCCTCACTGGGTGTTTCATTCATTTTAATTTTTGTTTTGTTTTTCTTTGTTTGTTTGTTTTTTACCAGCCTCTAATGTAACTACAGTTTACAGCTGCAGATTGATGATATTTTTACTCTCTGTTAATTCCCTACAGGCTGTTGTGAAATGTATGAGAGGACTTATGACCTGTATGATGAGACAGGTATGTGTAATTAACTGAATGATTGTTTCAGTAATAAATTGCCAGGACTTGAGACTGAGGTTAACCAGCCAACCAAAGGCTAATAACGACTCCTGATTGCCAAAGCCATGTATTTACAACTTTTGTAACTTGTGATTGTTGAACTGTTTAGAGGTTTATGTACATTATAAATGCATGTAGTATTACGTTTGAACTTATTTTGTACAATGTACTTGTCCGAAGGTTCACAAAGTTGAAAAATTTAAGAAATCACAAGCCAAGGAAGATGCCCTTCATGCCAAATATAATTTAAGTAAGTACACATATCAAGGAAAGTGCTATAGCTGTGTAAATACTATTAAATACCAGTAAATATATATGTTCCACTGTCAAAGTTACTTTGTGGGAATTCAGATCAGGGAAAACAATTAAATTTAGATTGTTTGTTAATATTAGGAAAAATTAGCCACAAGCTGTAGCACCACATTCACTCGAGAAATGGCTAACACATGAAACATCAACTTTTGAATTTCTTCTCGGCAACCAATTCACATTTTTAACGCAACTGACTTACCTTTAGATGAAATTATAAATATATGAGATTCATATACATGAATCTCATATATTTATAATTTCATCTTCATCTTTCCCGGATAGATTACAAACCAATTTAATGACCAGTTCCCAGTTGGCTTGTTAGCTCAATTGGTTAGAGCGCTGCACCGGTATCGCAGAGGTCAGGGTTCGAATCCCGACAAGCCTGAATTTTTCAGGCTTTCTTTTCGCAACTGCATAAGTTGCGTTAATAACTGCGAGGACCTTCTTTAAATTTATGACTTACCTTTAGTTATCAACTGAGTTGATAAATCCAAATGTGTACAGTATGTTTCTTTATGCAATGTGTTGTACATGTTATTCAAGGGAATTTACATTCCTTTCATTGAGATAGATTGGATCATACAGTATCCCCATGCATGGGAGCTCCATATGAGCTGGAGTCTACTACACCTGTGATAGCTCCCCAAGAGTCCAGAGAACATAGGGCGTATCACTTAGGCTCGATTTCCACTGCTCTCTCGAGTTTTTGTTCCTCCCCGAGAAAAGAGGGGAGGAGTGCGGTCTCATTTCCCGAATGGCCGCTGGTAATCGAGCCCACCTATCACTCTACTCTACAACAGTTTTGAATACAGAAGCCAAGGATCTTTGAGATTGGTGACATATCTGTAACTTTGTTATTGCAGAAACCTGTAGTCCTTGTGTTGGTGATCACGCATGGGGCCATCTACAAATTGATGCTACTTCACTTTATCTTCTTATGTTGGCACAAATGACTGCTTCAGGTACATTTATATATTAAATACAATTAGTCTTGTTACATACACATTATTTAGGGGAAGAAGGTACATGTACATGCGTAGTGCAGGTTAAGATTATTTCCCTTTCACCATTGGAACACAAGTTTAAGTCACAGCCTCAGCAACTCCTAAGGAGGTTTGTTTGCTAGTTAGTTTTCAATGTTGCAGCAAGGTTTTTCTCCAGGTTCTAAAATCTTTCCCCTCGTCATAATTTTAGCACCAGATTCCAGTTTGTTCTGGAATCCTGGGATTATACATCCTCAGCTAAGTCAGACTTCAGACTCTCAAAAAAAATATTAAACAATTTTGATTTACAGTGTGACTATTTTCAATGTTTAATTGGTAGAGAAACAATATTTATTAGCAGTCATAATTTAATATCTCAATTACTGCTTTTTTCATAGGAATACAAATCATCTTTACCCTTGATGAAGTAGCATTTATCCAAAATCTGGTTTTCTACATTGAAAAGGCATATTGCATCCCAGTAAGTAAATTTGGGTAGTTTAAAGGCTACTGATTGCCAATAGTTGTGGCCTTTTATAATGAACTTGTGCATTGATTAGAACATGATAGATTGATTGCATTAATTTCTTTTATTTTGTTGTTTTCTCCTATCACAGGACTATGGTATCTGGGAAAGAGGTGACAAACTTAATCATGGTATGCCGGAGCTCAATGCAAGTTCTATTGGAATGGCAAAGGTTGGCTTTGTAATAATGATAATAATAATAATAATAATAATAATAATAATTAATAATAATAATAATAATAATAATAATTAATGAGGGAACCCAACTTGCCAAGAGGGTTTTCAGTGGGGCCCTCAATAATAATTATTTTAGTTAATTATTATAAGCTGTATATTTTCTATCGATAAGTTCTGCATTCAAAACATTTTCCCCATTATCATTATTTTTCTCTATTTGTCACATGTAGAGTCACTTCCCCTTCAAGTTGAAGACCCAGACATTCAAACATGATTTGCTTCTAGTGATTTGCATATGACATCATTCAACCATGATCAGAAAGGTTAAACAAATGAACTCTTGAAACAAGTTCATGGGATTAACAGTAATTCAGGGGCCTCATCAAGGTTTTGAGTAGGAGGGCAAATGTTTGTCACAGGCAAAAAAAAGTTTGGTCAAGAATTTAAACACTTGTGTCTTTTTTCAAAATGCTCAAAGCAGCTGCCAGTGGCAAAATCATGTTCACAGCCAGTCAATTTGCCTGCATACTCACCCTTAGCTTATTACAGACTTAATCCAGCACCTCTGAATTGCAAGTCCAGCCCCTAACCCCTGTTTCTTTCCTTAGGCTGCATTAGAAGCCTTAGATGGCTTGGATTTGTTTGGCCCTGAAGGTGGAC